>JADWQK010001027.1:0-428130 GCA_017933935.1 Sesamia nonagrioides | reverse complement strand
ACTTTCCATTGTGAATGACAGACGAACTCGAGAGTCGAGACTTCGAGAGCAACAACTACTAAAATATTATAGGTAGGTAGTAAATTGTGCAACAATATATCTAGATCTTTTAAATAGCCCCTTTATTTAAAACATCTGTATTGTTGCACAATTTTCTATCTCAATAATACAATCTCTTAACAAATCATACTTATTTACATAAATTAAGTACCTACAATTACAACAATATATTTTACATGTCACCCCACATTTTAATTTACATTCACAAATTTTTACTTTGTGTTGTGTTAAGAAGAGTACCTACCTATAATAAAAATAAATAGCTAACACATAAACTATGTATCTAAACAAAGAAGAAACGTGTGAAATATTCCACTGTGCCATCAGTGTTTGTGTCGGTCGTAATGTTTGCCTGCGCCGGCGCAGCGTTCTGGGAAGTCCTCGTTTACCTGGCTAGAACAAACTGTGGGTCCACCATTGTTCGAATGGACACGCTACACAATACACACATACATTTCTTAGATATTTTAGCTTTTTTTGCAGACTGTTATGATTTTATGAAAGCTCAACCTTCTAAAACTCTTTACTTCTCCATAATATAGGTACTCAATCAGTTTTGGTAGCTAACGGTAAAAAAAAATCACGTGACTTCACACACAACGTCGTAGGTTTGACGTGCCCTGACTGGATTGATTTTACACTTATCAATTCTAAAATCATTCATTATAAGTATAATGTAATATGTATGTACCTATAGGCAAGCACATAAAGTCCTCTGGTGAAGAAGCATACAATTTATGTCGTCCATGTAGAGCAGGTGTTATGTAAATTCTACTGTGTCTGTCCGTTCTTATTTTTCATCTATAGTCATCATCTTTATCTCAGCGTTAATCCCAGTCGCATCCGAAGCTTTTTCGGCTTTGGAGTCTGGGGTCCGCTTTACCAGTCTAACTGCTGATTTTGGCTAAACTTCGATATTTTCCGTGAAGCGACTGCCGTCTGAACTCCACAACCCGAAGGTGATATCAAAGCATTGCATTGTTGGACTTTTGAGGGCTCCAACAACCATCATCATAGTGTCATAAATAATAATTAAGTTTATACCCTGGCTTTAGTTTGTTTAATTTACCTGATAAAGGGTTTATGGCAATACAGAACAATAGTGGGCTAAGCGTGTCACCTTGGAGTATGCCTCGTTAGATCTTGATAGATTCTGTCACAATAATTCCTGTCGTTGTCGTAAGATGTAAAAATATTGTCTATTGTATAATTGAGTTATTCAAAAATGCAATGGTTTGTGGATGTAAAATTTCAATCAGTCAAGTGTGTGGGACAGAATCGTATGCTTTTTTGTGGTCTATGCACACAGTAATTATAGATCCTTTTTATTTGTCTGAACCTGTTTGAGCATAACCGAGTCTATTGTAAGTTGTTCTTTGCAACTCGACTAAATTTTTCGGCAGGCCTTTTGTTCGTCAGTTAATATAGAAATGAATTGAAGGTACGATTTAAGTGATGCATGATTTTATTATTATGTAATATTATATACAGAAAAGGATTGAGCGTAATCACCACGCTTGCTCAATGCAGGTTGGCGATGTCAGACTTAAAGTCCAGGGTTCCTCAAGATGTTTTCCTTCATCTCGTATCAGTCGTAGGTGTTCAATATATACTTAGAAAGTACATCTAACTTCAGAAAAGTTACAATGGTACTTGTCTGACCTCATGATTTTATTATTATGTAATATTATATACAGAAAAGGATCGAGCGTAATCACCACGCTTGCTCAATGCAGGTTGGCGATGTCAGACTTAAAATCCAGGGTTCCTCAAGATGTTTTCCTTCATCTCGTATCAGTCGTAGGTGTTCAGTATATACTTAGAAAGTACATCTAACTTCAGAAAAGTTACAATGGTACTTGCCTGACCTGGAACCCCCACACTCAATACTTGACAGGCTGGTGTTTTAACCACTAGACCACCACGACTTGAGAAGAGACCTGTGCCCAGCTGTGGGACGATAAAAAGGTTGATGATGATGATGATGAAATATAATAATTTGTAGGTATGTTATTGGTCTGTATTTTCCTGGGTTGGCGCTATCGTTTCTGTCTTTTGGTATGATATATAATTCCTTCCGCTATGAATGTAGGCATCGTTTTTCCATTTTAATAAAGGTGTTGGTTTGAGAAATCAGAAATATTTTATTTGTGATAAAGCTGCCCCGTACGTCTCGTGGCCGTAATGTTTACTGTACGGCTACCATGACACTGTACGGCACCGGCTGCTATCGAATATTAATTCGTTAGCGGAATTAGACCGAATAGATTCCGATTATGCTCAAGCACAATGAATGTTACGGAGCCTTACGCAGGCGCTAAGGAAAACTCGAAAGTCAATTCTTGTACGACGACAGCAAGTCAAACTACCCGAAACTGTCAAATATTCCCAATCAATGCTGAATCGTAATGCTTTAGAGATAAGTTGAAAATCTAATAAAGTAATCTGACATTAGTAGCTTAATGTGCTGTCGGCTGAACAGTACCTATAGAATATCCAAATTCCGGTCAAATGTGAATCACTCACGCACACTCACCTACGTAAAAGTTACCGTTATTTAGCTTCAACACTGGCTTGACCGAGAAATACTTGTCTATGGGAAAAAGGTTGGTTCTTCATGCCGCGGGTCATAAACATCGGGATATCTTCCGATATGACTACGCCCTGCGCACCTTGAAACACATAATGGCAATGTTTTCATTTTGACACTTTTGTATTGTTACCACCCATCAGACAAAGTCTTGACCAAGCGGTTCGTCGTGTTCCGGCATGATGCCTGGTGAACCCGTACGGAGGACGGGTCTGAGCAGTTGTGTTGCGATGTGTGCCAGGTACGATGTGTCAAATGTTATTGTGTCAGGAGTTTGGTCGTTGAGGGTCCCCAGATTAATCTAAAACACAAAATGCAAAAAGGAATTACAAGTTCTTTTATTAAAGTTAAATTATCAGGAGACTGAAGATCTGCTTAAACCTATCCGATAGATGTACCTCTAAAATAAACGCTTACCTACATATACTCACTCTCACACCTTCACAGATTACACTCACAGACCCTCCCATACACTTACACAAGTTACACATACCACCTCTACCTACATGCAGAATCACTCTTGCATGAACATACACATACATTAATCCATGTAAACAAGTGGCTTAGTTCAAATCAAATCAATCCTTTTTTATTCTTTTTTTGTTAATTTTGGTATATCTAGTATTAATTGTTACTTTTCTTTAGATTCTAAATTAATTATTTTATTTTGCTTTATTACACTTATTTGATTTACTTTTTGGTACGCCCCAATAGTCCTATTTTATTGTTTAACCTAATTTGGAAGGCGGTGGTGGCTGTGATACAGTGATTTAATTCATTAGTACAGGCACCAACGACACAGCCGTTTTGTGAGAGAAGCTGGTTCCCGGCAACGTACTGTGGCTTTAGCTCTGAATAAAGTCAGAGTGCATCAGTCGACTTTGGACACGTTACCGAAGCACTGGTACCGTGGCTGAGCGCCATGGAGGACGGTATCGCTGCACCACACGGAGCAAGACTGATACATTCAAATCTTAACTCGAAGAGCTCCAACAATAACCGCCATGATGTTAGCCGTGAGGCTTCATCACTCTTCAGGGAACTTAATTAGCGACCAAACAGTCAGAAACCGCTTGCATGAAGTGAACCTTCATTCCCGAAGACCGCTACGGTACCACCTATAGCAATGCACAATCGTAGGATTCGATATCAATGGGCTCTTGAACACAGAAATTGGGCAGAAGAACAATGGCGTTTCGTGTGCTTTTCTGATGAGTCTCGTTTTGGTATGAGACCGGATACAAGACATATACGACACTGGAGAACCCCTGGACGCCAACAGCGATTAAAATCCTGCCAGGAAGTCCATCCTTATAGTGGTGGAACCATCATGGTATGGGCGGGTATTTTGATCGGCGGAAGAACTGAGTTGATTTGGATCAGAGGCAACCTCAACGCTCAAATTTATGCTGAAACGATTGTATCAGACGTCATCGTTCCTCTACAAGTGCAAATCAGTCCCTTATTTCAGTTAATGCATGATAATGCACGACCGCACACCGCAAGAGTTGTAAGACAGACTCTCGCCGCAGCTAACATCAATGTCCTGCCCTGGCCTGCTCAGTCGCCAGACTTGAACCCGATTGAGCATGCATGGGATATGCTACAGAGAAGAGCTCTGCCGAATATGGAGGGTATCCAGTCGCAAGAAGACCTTTTTTTGTTGTTGCAACGAACATGGGCGGCTATTCCACAGCGTGATTTGGATGAACTCATTTTGAGTATGCCAAACCGATGTTCTTGTGTTGTTAGTGTTCGCGGTAGAAACACGGATTATTAATTGTTTAAGTTACCCAATAAAATTTTAGAGAAAACTGTTATTTCAGTCTTTTTTTCGAACTTTTGTGTTAGTGGTTCAAATGTCAAATATCCCTTTATTAGAAAAATGGCAAATTTCTTTATTAATGCAAAGGTGACTTGGTTTATCGTTACTGTGACAAACGAAAACACTTTATTTGATGAATCCTTAAAGAAAATTTTAATTAATATCAATCAGGAGAAAAGTTATTGCAAAAATATATGTTGATCCCTAGACACTTTTGATGTGTGTACATTAATCCATGTAAACAAGTGACTTAGTTCAAATCAAATCAATCCTTTTTTATTCTTTTTTTGTTAATTTTGGTATATCTAGTATTAATTGTTACTTTTCTTTAAATTCTAAATTAATTATTTTATTTTGCTTTATTACACTTATTTGATTTACTTTTTGGTACGCCCCAATAGTCCTATTTTATTGTTTAACCTAATTTGGAAGGCGCTGGTGGCTGTGATACAGTGATTTAATTCATTAGTACAGGCACCAACGACACATTATTTTTTGTACTTTTTAATTTTTTAGTTAATATCTTATTTGTGTACCTTGAAATGAAATGCCTCTGGCGCAGCATCGTTGGTCGTGTTGTTGGGTTTTACATTGCATCATCTCGCCCAAGTGCCGTCTTCCTTCCTATCCACTAAGTGAATAGGCTTAATAAACTAGCGCGCTTTACAATCAACGATTTCATTACTGCTTACTATCAGGCGGGATTGCAGTCAAGCACTAGTTTTTAATACTAAAAGAAAAAAAAATTATGAGTAGAGAATTTTTAGAGTTCTGTACGTATAGTGGGGCACTGAGGCCATCTTATCGCTCGAGCGCTAAGGCTCAAGGCATGACCATGCATGTCCTCGTGAAGTATGTGCGGCTTGTGTGCTAGTGGAAGGCTGTACGGTCGTTGTATCGGCCACACTTGGCGATGGCGCCCTGCTTGGGACAGAGGGCTGATACCAGACGGGGGTGCGGCGAATGTAGTAGTATCTGGTGCGCCCCCGACTGGTACTCGAAGAAGTAGTGGGGTTTTAGTCAGTAGGAGTCCGACCTGCCATTATTCCCAGACGGAGGGTATCCATGAGGATTTCCTAACGAAAAAAGGGTTCTGTACATAAAGGATAAAACGATACCCTATTACTAAGATTCCACTTCAACTGTCTGTCTGTCACTAGGCTGTATCTCCTAAACCGTAATAACTAGACGGTTAAAATTTTCACACACATAATATATTTCTCTTGCCGCTATAACGACATACTAAAACAGAATAAAGTGTCTATTCAAGATTGGCTCTCATGCAACAGACGTGATTTTTACAAATAAGGCCGCGTCCCCATCAGGCACGGCACGGCGCCGTCACCGTATAACGTCACGTCACCAGCGCCGGGCCACAGCACGGTGCCGCCATCCATTGCCACACATACGGTGACAGCGCCGTGCCGTACCTGATGGGGACGCGGCCTAAAGTTTACGTACCACGTACAGACGACAGCACATGAAGCTACTACAATCTGTCAGATTTCTTTATTAGATCTTCAACTTTATAGCTGAAGTATTAAGGCTCAAGGTTGAATGGGAATATCTGAGAGTTTCGGTTAGCTTGACCTACTGTCGTCCGTACGTAACCCTTCGTGAGCGAGTCCAACTTGCACTTGGTCAGTTTTTTGGAACCCATGCAGCAATGAATTATCTATTAATCCTCTTCAAAATTTTTCCGATTACATTTGAAAGTGTGTTACTCGATTGTGGTACCTACCCTAGAACCCTAATTGCGTAGAATAGAACATACCTTTTTTTGTTTGTTATGGGAAATCATCAAATGACCCCACTCTGGGCGGAGCGGAAGTGCGTATCAGACTTTTACTGACTAAAACCCACCCGTGTTCCTTCACTTGCCTGTAGGCCAGGGCCACAGTTTCTTGTTTAACCAGCCCGCAACCGTGACCCAGCAGGCGTCGGTCTCGGTGGACCCCATCACGATGTGCTGACATCTCTTTGTAGCCCACGTGAAATACAACGCTCCGTCGACTCGGGCCTGGTCCTTACCGCGCAGCGAGCTGCTCACAGCTCACCGCCTGCCGGCCCGCGTCTACGGTGTAATAAGAATAGAACAGACCATTGACAGATCTTTTGAAGTATATTGCTAATCCATTGCTCCATAAGTTCAAAAAATGTGTTTACTCATCAAGCAATGAATATTGTTGAACTGTCAAAATGAAACCTATTGTTACTAATAGCCTGTTACGCAATTACCTCGCTAGTTTCATTCGATCTACCTGCCAACCTCGGTATCTATACTAAAGTCTACCTGATGATGATGATGATGATTTTATCCCGACCGATTTCGGCCACGACAACCATCTTCAACTCCGATTTTGCCGTTGATGTGCCCGCGTGTGGCTTATGTAGCCAATTTTGTTTTAAAAAACCTCGCACATTGAGGGCATGGGAGCATACCATTCACATAACTATAACTAATAGCCGCAGGTGGTCGGGCCTTCAGCTCGTCGCGTGCTGCATCCAGCTCAAGGAACCGGTGCTTCATGAATCATGTGTCGCTTCAGCACACCTTTGTACCTGAGGAGTTGTCCGCCACACTTCCGCCTACCCTCCCCAAGTTCTGAGTAAAAGATGCGCTTAGCTATTCTTTCCTTCGTTATACGCGTCATCATTGTCATCATCATCATCAACCTTTTTTTAATGTCCTACTGCTGGACACAGGTCTCCTCTCATACAGAGAAGGATTGAGCGTAATTCCCACGCTTGCTCAAAGCGGGTTGGCGATATCAGACTTAGGCCCGTATTCCAGAAGCTCACTCAAAACTCAAGCATTATTTTTAAACTCGTTTCAAGCCATTTGATTGGTTGAAACTAGTTTTAAGTAATGTTTAAACAGAGATCAATGCTTGAGTTTCCTTCTGGAATACGGACCTTAAACTCCAGGTTTCCTCAAGATGTTTTCCTTCACCTTGTAATCAATTATTGGTGTCCAAGACATACTTAGAAATTACATATATGTAACTTTAGAAAAGTTACATTGGTACTTGCCTTTTTTTTTAAATATTATAAACTAGTGCTTGACTGCAATCCCACCTGATGGTAAGCAGTGATGCAATCGTTGATGGTAAAGCGCACTAGTTTATTAAGCCTATTCACTTAAAAAACTTAGGAATAGGAAGGATGACGGCAGTTGAGCGATGTGATGCAATGTTAAACCCAAGACCAACACGACCAAACGATGCTGCGTTAGAGGGAGATTGATCTGGAGACTCTCCACGACCAAACTCCCGACACAAAAACATTTGGCGCATCGTACCCGCCACTCAACGCAACACAACTGCTCAGACCCGTCCTCCGTACAGCTTCACCAGACATCATGCCGGAACACGACGAATCGCTTGGCGGCAAGACTTTGTCTGGTGGGTGGTAACTTCTGCCGGCAGCCGATGCTATGGCCTACCACCGAGAAAACCTTACCTGGAATCGAACCCGTACACTCATACTTGCGAGGCTGGTGTTGTAACCACTAGGCCACCACGACTTACTTCATACGCGTTACATGTCCGAAATTCACCTACTACAATATTGTAAAAAATCCAAGAAGATAAGTCAAAAAACATTATAAGTACGATTTTTTGTTTCACCCTGAACATGACTTGTCCATAAGCAATAAACATTCCTTAATTAGCCACCCGACCTTGGTACCACAATGTTACTTCCTATACGGCCGTACCAATTGTTTTCATTGTGACCACGATAACCGAGCTATTACACAGTTTAATTATGTTAATGTAAACAATTACCCATTTACCTAATTAAAATGTACGGACGACAGCACATCGACTAGTGCGCTTTACCATCAACGATTGCATCACTGCTCTATCAAGCGGGTTTGTGGTCAAGCACGAGCTTATAATTAATATAATAAAAAATATTATAATAAAAAAGTTTGCTCGTGGTTTAGCTCAGACACACTTTTGGTACTAAAACTCTTAGAATACTACTTATTATTCCGGTTTTTAGGGTTCCGTGCCGAAAAAAAGGAACGAAACCCTTATACGATTATTTTGTTGTCCGTCCACCCGTCTGTATGTCTGTCTATCAAGACCCTTTTTTTAAGGAATACGTGGAGGTATTAAGCTGAAATTTATATCAAATACTCAGGTCCCTTGGAGCTGTGAAAAATCTGCAAAATCTTTATGCTGCAAATTTTCGACACTCGCGAGGGAATCAAAACCCACAGGGTACTTCTCATGAACTTCTTCTTCTTCTTCTTCAGCCTATAGATGTCCACTGCTGGACAAAGGCCTTCCCCAAGGCTTTCCTTGCTGACCGGTCTTGTCCTGCCCGCATCCATCGGCTTCCCGCGACCTTCACCAGGTCATCGGTCCACCTTGTTGGGGGCCTCCCTACGCTGTGTCTTCATGAACTTAGCATCTTGAAATTTGGTACGAACCAACGTCATACAGTAAAGTAAAAATGTTTTTTTATAACTTTCCTCTTGTTGTTATATTTCGGGAAAATGTCAGGAAACTGGGCCGTAATTCCGGATAGTTGAGGTGTCTTCTCATCCCATGAGCATCCATCGTGGGCAGTATTTCGAGAAAACGTTGAATAATAACTATAGTGTGATGTTCGATTCTTATTATTTTAACTTTACAGACACTTAGATCAATTTAATATTGAGGCATTACAATAATAATCTCAGACTAAAACAGATAAGAGCCACTGGATTTGAGTATGACCAACCCACTTGATCGAAGCTTGAGCAAAGAAGTGCCCGCGCTAACGGTCGCTCCCTATGGCATAGAATAAAGAGGGGAAGTAGGTTATCTGCGACCCAATCCGCGATTTAATTGCCTACTGTCTTAGGGTTGACAACTGTCCGCGCTTCGTCGGTTACGGTTGTCGCCCAAACCGCTAACAAATACTTATAGACTAAGAGCTTATGTTTAAATTATTTGCTTAGTATTTAGTTTACATATACTAGTCAGTTTTTTTTTTGTAATTTTTATTTTTAGTTTTGTACACATAAAGAACCATATTTATTTTTATTAATACAAATATAAATAATACAAACATAACATCTATTGAATCACACATTTAATACAAAATTACAAATTAGCTACAGAAAAATACCTACTTTCTTCGGTTTCGACTATTACGAAACGCGTTGTTATTAAACTTTAATGTGTAATAAATCCGTATCCTTGTAAATAACTTTTAGAAATATAATTTGAAAAATATAAGTCTTTTATTTGTTCATAAATAGACATACCAACTTATCAGTTTATGTGATCATTTTTTAAAAGCTAATGTGCCGAAAAGCCGTGACGCGCGAACCTCGTTCCGTGCTAGCCGCGACTAGCGCAGTCATAACTCATAGGCACTCTAATATTGTGTTTAGGCGTGCGTGCGGCGACGCATAGATACTATGGCGCACACATACAAGCCGCGCGCGGTCCGTTTGTATGAAGATAACGTACTTCCCTCTCTTTATTCTATGCCTATGGCAAACGCAACTCCAGTTTGTGTTATCTTTCGCTGCATGGTGTTACCCGCAGTGACAATAAAAATCATAATTTATCGGAACACCGACCGATTGATCGAGTTCAAAAAATAGAGTAATTTACGAACTGATGAAGAGCGAGGTGATGCAATGTTAAACCCAACAATACGACCCACGATGCTGCGTCAGAGCAAGATTAATCCGGTGACCCTCAACGACCGAAGTTCCGACACAACAACATTTGCCGCATCGTACCCGGCACACATAGCAACACAATTGCTCAGACCCGTCCTCCGTACGGCTTCACCAGAGATCATGTCGGAACACGGCGAATCTTTATCACCTGTTCTACAGCTGCCTCACTGACAGCGGGGAAATTGCCTAACACAATATCAGTAGGTAGTAATTTATTTGATTTTCACACTGCAACAACATTTATGATGAAGGCAGCAAAGTTGTTTTTCCAATGAATCATATTTGACAAATATATCGCGAATGTAGATTATGCTAGTCATCGCGTTTTGTGATTCACTGATCCAGTCGTGTACCTACCTAGTTTGACTATAATAAGGGGCCATCCATAAAGTACGTCACACGAATTTCATGATTTTTTGAGCCCTCCCCCGTCCTTGTCACAGGTGTTCACATTTCTGAAACCCCCCCCTCCCTAGTGTGACGTCACATGTTTTGCAATTTCACATCGAAAAATTATTAAATTAAAACATCGTAAACAAAACAATTTAAACCGTATTGTCCCAAAGATGTTAGAAGTTGGATATATTTTTTAGTTTATAATTAATATTTCAAATTACGCGATTACTACCTCTAGGTATATTAGATTTTGAGATGTGATGTCACGAAACTTACTACCCCACCCACCCCTTGTCACACCATGTCACACTTTGTCGACACCCCCTCCCCCCTTTATGTGTGACGTACTTTATGGATAACCCCTAATCAATTTAATAGATGTCAGTACTATTTACTTATTGCAATAATTATCGATAAATGACGTCATAGGTATTGTAAATAGATTATGATAATACATAAGTAGCGTAAAAATAACATGACCTAATGCTTGCTTACCTACATTGTATGTAACCAGCAATCACTAACCATTTATACATGCGTATGTAGGTAAATAATTTGAATTTATTGTATATAAATAAATAAAAATAAATAAATAAAATGGAGAGCAGTGGTGGCCTAGTGGTTCGAACCCTGTCAGGCGCTTTACTTTGTATAAATATTTCTTCACCACTGTTCTCAAAACGATGAAGGAAAACATCACGAAACCGGCATGTCCTAGAGGCAAAACTTCGAAGACATGTGACATCTACCAACCCGCACTGGGCCCGCGTGGTAGATTACGGCATGGGCGTACCCCCTGGTTAGGCAGCTGCCCCCTGGAAATCTCACAGAACATGTATGAACTCCCTAATTACTAAACAAAGTATAAACGAGGACTTATCTTTTTTTTTTTTTTACATCTTATTAACCAGCGCTTGACCGCAATCCTGCCTGATGGTAAGCAGTGACGCAATCGTTAATGGTAAAGCGCACTAGTTTATTAAGAGCCTATTCACTCTAGCCTTGAAGACACTCAAATTGTAGTCCGACGGAAACACCGCCGCTGGCAAATTGTTCTAGTCCCTCGATGTACGCGGTATAAAGGAGGAGGCGAAACGCTTCGTCCGGATCGTAGTGGTGTTAACAACGTAAGGGTGGAAACCAGCCGTACGGCGGGTCGTCCGCTGGTGGAACGGAGATGGGGGAATTAAATCATGCAATTCCATCGCACACTCCCCGAAATGCATCCTATAGAACACCGAAAGGCTGGCTACTCTACGCCTGTGCTCTAGGCTTTGGAGACCAACTCGAGTTAGATCAGGGTCACCAATCAGCCTCTTTGCACGTCTCTCCACTGAATCCAAAGTGGCCAGGTGACACTTGGCAGCACCAGCCCAAACCATCTCTTACTTTTAAATAAACCACGCAGTATACACTAACACAATGTACGATGTATGTAATTGCCAAAAAACCGCGATTTAATTACCCGCTCTAAAAATCTGACTTGCCCCAACTGGGCCTGACTTGCCCCAAAAGGCTTGACTTCCATATTATGATTTTAAAAGAGTGTCCATGGAGTTTCCTGCACGTTCTTCTCCATAGAGATCTACGGTTTGGAACGTGCAATTTAGCTACACTTTTCTTGGACTGACCGACATTGACTACTCAAAAACACCAACGGATGGTTAATTTGAAATAAACAATTTTGATTTGATTTGATTTGATTTATGGAGTATCTTAATAAATTTTGACAGGATAAAACTAAAACACATAATACTTTCTATTTCTATCCTTTTCTTAATGAAATTAGTTCTTTTCTGGGCCAGCTTTGGCGGCACCTTCCATTTAGCACAGCCAGGTTTCTTTTTGGATGGGAATTCTTGAAATGACCTATCCGCTCTGGAAATGGGAAGCGGAATGGCTTATAAACCCACCCGTGTTTCACCTCTTACCTGTGCGCCAGGACCACGGTTTCTTTTTGGAACAATGCGTGGTCTAAGCATATCACTCGAAATTTTTATTGAATCGAAATTCTTATTTATTCATTAAAATTTATTCATTCATATTTTATTCATTAAAATTTCGATTATTAAGCCACTTTTCAAAAAAGAAAATAGAGTACGGATGGAATACTACCGACCAATATCATTAATTCCAGTTATTTCAAAAAAAAAATGAAAGATATATTCATAGGGAACTTTATAAATTCGTAAAAAAAAAGACATTTTGTGTGAGGAACAGAAAGGATTTCGTGTACCTACATAGGACTATAAATACGGCTATATACGATTTCTTATTCAATGTCATAAAAAACGTTGATTACCGAAATCCTGTATGTAGTGTATTCTGTGACATGACCCAGGTATTCGACTATGTTCACTATACTACTCTTTTAAAGAAACTCGAAGCCTACGGGATACGAGGCAATGTCCTAAATTTGCTTAATTCTTACCTACAAAATAGAAAACAAATCACAGTAATCATTAAAGTTAATACAAAAACTAAACGTGAAGAGACATTTCGGTCTTCAGAACGTAAATTATTATTTGGGGTATCCAAGCATATCATCGTCATCTCAGCGTTCAGTCCCGGTTGCATCCACGGCCTTCTCGTTGGAGCACGGGGTCCTTGGTCCAAGCATAACCGGCTCCCTAATTGCGTAACTGACTATTTCTATAAATTTTAATCATTCTGAAGCATATTGCTAGACGCTAGTCTATTGCTATAAACAACGTTATTTTTTGTATATGCGAAATCGGAAACACGTGTCCAGTATTTTTAAATAAAGAACCTATGTACAAAATTTCAAAAAGAAATCATGAAAAACCACAAAGTTATGAGCTTGTTATCTTACTGTACTCATCTTCTCAGCGTTAATCCCAGTCGCATCCGAAGCCTTTTTCAGCTTTGTAGTCTGGGGTCCGCTTTACCAGTCCAACTGCTGGAATGGCTAAACTTCGACATTTTCCGTAAAGCGACTGCCGTCTGACCTCCACAACCCGAAGGCCACATCGAAGCATTGCAGTTAGACCAGTTATCTTACTGTACTATACTATGATAATTTTTTTTTTATTATTATTTATAAACTAGTGCTTGACTGCAATCCCGCCTGATGGTAAGCAGTGATGCAATCGTTGATGGTAAATCGCACTAGCTTATTATTAAGCCTATTCACTCAAAAAAACTGAGTGAATAGGAAGGAAGACGGCAGTTGAGCGAGGTGATGCAATGTTTAACCCAACAACACGACCAACGAATAAAACGATGCTGCGCCAGAGGATGATCTGGAGACCCTCCACGACCAAACTCCCGACACAACAACATTAGGCACATCGTACCCGGTACACATCGCAACACAACTGCTCAGACCCGTCCTTCGTACGGCTTCACCAGACATCATTCAGGAACACGACGAATCGCTTGGCGGCAAGACTTTGTCTGGTGGGTGGTAACTTATGCCGGCGGCTGATGTTGTTGCCTACCACCGAGAAAATAATGAATGATAGTACTTAGGTAAAGCTACCTATTATACCTAATTAGTCTCACAAGAGATTACATTCGTGAACAGAAAGTCGCCAATCTTGCAATAAGTTTTGCAACAGTTGCTACGTGCAGATTGCATAAACAAACCGGTGTTGACCTGTTCGCTCGCAAGCTCAGCGGCTGAGTTGACATAACATTACAAATCTAGAATTACGATGTTATGTCAACTCAGCCGTTCTAGATTGTCGATGAACAAGACGAAACACAACATATACAACCTGCGCCCCGAGGTTTTAACCGCAAAAGTTTCGATTCCGTATTCATCATCATCATCATCATTTCAGCCGAAAAAAGCCCACTGCTGGACATAAGCCTCCCCCAAGGATGCACGACGACCGATCCTGCGCCTCCCGCATCCAGCGGTTTCCCGCGACCTTCACCAGATTGCTTATTAACACACGTCGGCTGCCGGCAGAAGTTACCACCCACCAAAGAAAGTCTTTCCGCAAAGCGATTCGTCGTGTTCCAGCATGATGTCTGGTGAAGCCGTACGGAGGACGGGTCTGAGCAGTTTTGGTACGATGCGCCAAATGTTATTGTGCCGGGAGTTTTGTCGTGGAGGGTATACCTCCAGATCAACTGAATGTTTATGAAATGTCAAAATGAAATTGCTACTTCGATAGTGTGTTAAGAGTTTTGGCGGGAAAGTTAAGCTGACTGTCACGCCCATCTTTCATTGAACTTTTTAATTTATTTATAGTGTTGTCTACTAAACAAAACTGCGTGATTTATGTAAGAAAAAGTGCATTCAGTGAATAATACATAAAGAACCTTGAGATATCGCAGCATAGTGGCCTCATCATGACTTTGCCTCAAAGCTCCCTCGTAGACGGTTCACGTGGCCGTCTTTTTCGACATGAATAATTAATTACTTGACATTGGCTAAATGTACGAACCGTGCAAAGCCAAAAAAGAAAGAAAGAAACTCTTGACTACTTCAGAAAAAATCTTTACCCTTTACTTTAAATTGATACAAAGTAAAAACTAGTGCCACACCACAAAAAAAATAGTTAAGCAATAGGTATAGTGCGTTTCATCTAATAATTCCTTTGCCGTCATGTTGGCTCTAATGCAACTTAGTGTGAGAGTGAGAGAGACGCAGATTGCGTCTACCTTGTTTAAAATAGTGCCAAAAAATGAATGTCAACATGACGGCAAAGGAACTATTAGATGAAACACTTACAACATAGCATAATGTGTCGCCGTGCATACAATTAAAGTCATTATGCCTTTTTTAATGCTGGCAAGCAAAGCGTCCTACATCCCTTTTCATCCCATCCTCAGTAAACTACTTGATCTATAAATATGAATCACGACATGGTGATGTCCGTCAGCTGTTGAAACTAATTAAAAGATATGTTACGCCTGTTTAACGATCTGCCGCTGCCGAGCGGACCAATGGTAATACATCACAGGCGCGGCTCAAAAACATGCGCACATACTTATCGATTTTATTACTTCGTCTTGGCTTTAAACTGAACACTGTTGGGTTGTATCATCATATTCAGAATTCATCAGTCCACTGATGGACATAATCCTTTCCCATTGATGCACTGATCCAATTGATAACTGCACGGTTAGCGCAGTGGTTAAGGTATTGACTGCTGCGCTGCGTATCGCGGGTTCGATTCCCCCACTTAAAAAATATTTATATGTCCTACAAGTAGTTGTTCCGGGTCTGGCTGTTTGTTTATGTGAGTTTATATGTTTGTAAACGCACTCACGATACAAAAGAAATTCGCAGTGTGGATAAGATAAACGTTTTTTTTTTTTATATTACATACAATTACGTTATTTTTTATTCCGCGTTTCGTTAGCCGGGTGTTACCTTTTGTTTTACACCCTAGTTCAAAATGACTCATTGACAAACAATTTTACGTTAAAGAGGTTGTGAAGCAGTTGTGTTGCGATGTGTGCCGGGTACGAACCGCCAAATGTTGTTGTGTCGGGAATTTGGTCCTGGAGAGTCTCCAGATCAATCTCCCTCTAGCGCAGCATTGTTTGGTCGTGTTGGTCTTGGACTTAACATTGCATCACCTCGCTCAACTGCCGTCATCCTTCCTATTCCTTAGTTTTTTAAGGCGGCTCCAGAGGAAAAACACACCGCAGGCCGTTTTTATGTAGTTTTTCGGAGCTATCTACTCTTTATCCAAAAGAGATATCAACTTATTAAAAATACATTAATTTTCTCCATAATCTTGGCTCGAAAATTGTAGATTTCTTTTTTTTTTACTAAGTATAATGTTTAAATAATTCCTTCACAACGAAACCACTGACAAGAGAAATAATTATCATAAACGTGCATCTCCTCGGAAAGTAAGCATTATTTAGATTGCGTTCTTACACTAATGGATAGGTAATTTCATGACGAACATTATTGTAGAAATATTTTTTAAAACGACCAAAATCAAAATTTTATTCAACAATCTGAGCGTATTCGCCATCATTTCTGTTGCCCGGGCTATTGAGATTCAGTATGCCACAAGCTCTCGAAGGGGGAACCCGTGTCGTTCGTCATCGCGCGCTCCGCTAGCATAAGCGGGCGGCGCGTGAGCGAGAAAGCATCTGCTTGCTCGCTCACGCACCGCATGTCGCATAGAGTATAATACAATCTTAGAGTGTGTCTGTTATTGATGTTTATTTTGGTGTTCGTTTTTTTAACCGATTTCAAAAAGGAGGAGGTTGCTCAATTATATGTTTTTTATGTTCAATTTTTAACCGACTTCAAAAAGGAGGAGGTTACTCAATTCGACCGTATATGTTTTTTTTTTATGTTTGTTCACGCATAACTTCGTCATTTATAAACCGATTTTGATAATTCTTTTTCTGTTGGAAAGAAGACGTTCCCAAGGTGGTCCCATGATAAGGATATCAGGGTTTGATGGTGGAAGTCCAGAGAAAACAAGCGGAACTTTCAAAAATTGGGGGCGACTAGTGCATTTCTTAGCATTTTCATTAAGTATTTTAAAGCACTACAATTTAATAAAGGTCTGCAGTAGATCTGATGATAGAGCCGGGAGACAGTCGAAGGAACTCCTTAACAATTGACAGCAGCTACCCTGTGGTTGGGCTCGATTAATTTGTATTAATAAGAACTTTACACCTAGATGGGTTGCGACTCTCATAAGAGCTCTAATGATGAAGACAAAGGCCAGTTCTGGGAACTCCTCAACGGTTTCCAGTAGCTACTTTGTGGTTGGACTTAATTCATTTATATTAATAAGACCTTTACTCCCATTAGGTTAAAATAATAGTCTACAGTAAATTTAATGATGAAGACCATAGGCAGTTGAGAGAATAGGTACTTACGGGTAAAAATTAAAGTAAACAAAAGTACGTCGTTTCCCAACTATATTTGCGTCAGCTTCCAGTCTGACCGGATGCAACTGAATACATAGTGCTTTTAACAACTAAAAAATGTGAAATAAAAGCTTTTTTACAAAAAAACAACCGACTTCCAAAAACCACTATGTAAAGTGAAAAATAACTAATTTCGGAAGTCGGTGTCTAAAACGAATATACAAAACCAAAGACACCAACTTCCGAAATTAGTTATTTTTCACTTTGTAGTGGTTTTTGAAGTCGGTTGTTTTTTTGTAAAAAGTTTCTATTTTTATGTTTGTTTGCGGATAACTTCGCCTAAAATTTGGTATTTCGATGAATTTTTGGGTATTTCGACATGGGTGTCGTGATAGGGGTTTTCGGGAGTGCAGATCACGAATATGACGTAATTTTTGAAATCCAAGATGGCCGACACCAATTTTATGATATTTTGACATGGGTGTCGTGAAAGGGGTTTTTGTGGGTGCTAATTACGAAAATGACGTCATTTTGGAAATTCAAGATGGCCGACACCAATTTTATGATATTTTGACATGGGTGTCGTGATGGGGGTTTTCGGGGGTGCAGATCACGAAAATGACGTCATTTTTGAAATCCAATCCACCCACAAAACCCCTTGTGGGTGCTAATCACGAAAATGACGTCATTTTGGAAATCCAAGATGGCCGACACCAATTTTATGATATTTTGACAGGGGTGTCGTGAAAGGGGTTTTTGTGGGTGCTAATCACGAAAATGACGTCATTTTGGAAATCCAAGATGGCCGACACCAATTTTATGATATTTTGACATGGGTGTCGTGAAAGGGGTTTTTGTGGGTGCTTATCACGAAAATGACGTCATTTTGGAAATCCAAGATGGCCGACACCAATTTTATGATATTTTGACATGGTGTCGTGAAAGGGGTTTTTGTGGGTGCTAATCACGAAACGTCATTTTGGAAATCCAAGATGGCCGACACCAATTTTATGATATTTTGACATGGGTGTCGTGATGGGGGTTTTCGGGGGTGCAGATCACGAAAATGACGTCATTTTTGAAATCCAAGATGGCCGACAGCAATTTTATGATATTTTGACATGGGTGTCGTGAAAACGGTTTTCGCGGGTGCTAATCACGAAAATGACGTCATTTTTGAAATCCAAGGTGGCCGAAATTCAATTTCATGATATTTTGACAGGGGTGTCGTGAAAGGGGTTTTTGTGGGTGCTAATCACGAAAATGACGTCATTTTGGAAATCCAAGATGGCCGACACCAATTTTATGATATTTTGACATGGGTGTCGTGAAAGGGGTTTTTGTGGGTGCTAATACGAAAATGACGTCATTTTGGAAATCCAAGATGGCCGACACCAATTTTATGATATTTTGACATGGGTGTCGTGAAAGGGGTTTTTGTGGGTGCTAATCACGAAAATGACGTCATTTTGGAAATCCAAGATGGCCGACACCAATTTTATGATATTTTGACATGGGTGTCGTGATGGGGGTTTTCGGGGGTGCAGATCACGAAAATGACGTCATTTTTGAAATCCAATCCACCCACAAAACCCCTTGTGGGTGCTAATCACGAAAATGACGTCATTTTTGAAATCCAAGATGGCCGACAGCAATTTTATGATATTTTGACATGGGTGTCGTGAAAAGGGTTTTCGCGGGTGCTAATCACGAAAATGACGTCATTTTTGAAATCCAAGGTGGCCGAAATTCAATTTCATGATATTTTGACTTGGGTATCGTGACGGGTTTTCAGGGCGCTGATCACGAAAATGACGTCAATTTATAAGCTGTGGCATAGCTTCTATTTCTTTATCAAAGTCAAAAATAAAACATCAAATATAGTTTAGTCGCTAAATCGCCACCGTTTTTCGCACTCCTTTAATGACGTCACTGGTAAAAAATAAATAAACTACAAAAAAGAAAATACCTACTTATACAAATGTATACGTTAATTGGCAAAATAAAAAAAAATACTATCTCATAAATAACTAATAAAAAAATTCCTACTAACTACATACTGCGGAACTCGGTGTGCACACCTTTGCGATTTACCCCGCAGCCACGCGCAGGATTGCGTTTTTTATCTGCATTTTCATGCAGATCTGCAGCCCTGCGCATGAGCGCAGATTCAATGTATAGTACCATGCGTTTCTCCATACAAAATTTGGTACTAGCGAACATCTATCTTATATATAAAATTCTCGTGTCACAGTTTTTGTTCCTATACTCCTCCGAAACGGCTTGACCGATTCTCATGAAATTTTGTGAGCGTATTGAGTAGGTCTGAGAATCGGCTAACATCTGTTTTTCATCCCCCTAAATGTTAGGGGTAGTCCACCCCTATTTGTTTTTTTATTTTTACACAAAATTTTTAGTTTCTATTTTTTTACAACATACATAAATACATACAATCCTAAATTTTCACCGTTCTACGATCAATCCTTAAAAACTGATCAATCGTCATTTAATTAGTTTTATTCCCGAGGGAAATCTAAAAAAAGCGATATAACCCAATTCCACGCGGGCGAAGCCGCGGGCGGAAAGCTAGTACTAATATATAAAGCTGAAGAGTTTGTTTGTTTGAACGCGCTAATCTCAGGAACTACGGGTCCGATTTGAAAAATTCTTTTTGCGTTGGATAGCTCATTAATCCAGAAAGGCTTAAGGCTATAAAACATCACGCTGCGACTAATAGGAGCAGAGCATTACTAACTCCACGCGAACGAAGTCGCTGGCGGCCGCTAGTATAAAATAGCTTTACCGCGGCAGCCCCGAGTGCCACATGTTTTTGTTTTATTAGAAAGAAGATATCTTCAAGGTAGTCTCATGTTTAGGAAATTAGGGTCTGATGATGGAAGACTAGGTAAATCTAGGAGAAATTTAAAAAATCAAACGGGCGTCTAGGGTTTTTCTAAGTTTTTTCATTAAGTGTTTTAACACATTACAATTTAGTAAAGTTCGGAGTTGATGATGGAGCCGGGAGACAGCCGAGGGAACTCCTTAACGATTCACATCAGCTGCCTCGTGTTTGTGCTTAGTAAATTTGTATTGATAAGAACTTTACACCTAAATTTTTTTTTTTATTAGTTATAAACTAGTGCTTGACTGCAATCCCGCCTGATGGTAAGTAGTGATGCAATCGTTGATGGTAAAACGCACTAGCTTATTAAGCCTATTCACTTAAAAAAAACTGAGTGAATAGGAAGGAAGACGGCAGGTGAGCGAGGTGATGCAATGTTTAACCCAACAACACGACCAACGATGCTGCGTCAGAGGATGATCTGGAGACCCTCCACGACCAAACTCCCGACACAACAACATTAGGCACATCGTACCCGGTACACATCGCAACACAACTGCTCAGACCGGTCCTCCGTACGGCTTCACCAGACATCATGCCGGAACACGACGAAATGAAATGAGAATGAATGAGAATGTGATGAATGAAATGAGTTGTGATTATCATTAAAGCTCTGATGTTGAAGACAAAGGCCAGTTAAGGGAACTCCTTAAAGGTTTGAAAACTTGCTGAAAACTTTACACCCATATAAGTAGGTTAAAATGAATGTCTGCAATATATCTGATGATAGAGCCGAGAGAAATTCGAGGGAACTCCTCAACGATTCACAGCAGCTACCTTGTGTAATCTCTTGATTAATTTGTATTGATAAGAGCTTTACACCTAGATGGATTGTTATGATCATTAGGAGTCTGATAATGAAGACGAAGGACAGTCTGTTGAGGGAACTCCTCAAAGGTTTACAATAGCTGCTTTGTGGTTGGACTTAATTCATTTATATTCATGAGAAATTTGCACCCATATGGGTAAAAATTAAAGTCTGAAGTACATCAGATGATGAAAACCATAGGCAGTCGAGGGAATTCCTCAACAATTTACAACACTCTACTTTAACATGGTACAAACACTACCCACTCGTCATGCTTATGCAAAAATCAATTAAAATCAAGAGACTGAATTTAAGTTGTGTTATTTCATTGCGTTATTTCTAGAAATGCTCATACTTTCATTGTGGTGTTAAAGGAATTAAAGCAAACGAAATAGGTCGTTTGCTTGCAGGCCTTTTCCAAATATGCTGGCGTCAACGTCCAGTCTGATCGGATATTGTATTAGTCGGATGTTTATTATTTTTCTGCGAAAGGAAGCTTTGTGTAAATAATAATGTAGTATATGTATTTGTTATTTATTTTGATATACGATAGTTTTATTTTTTACAATTTACGTATTTGTTTTATTAAACGAGAATAATAATATAATTTCACAGTCTTGCCTGGTCCCAAAAAAAAACATGTTTTTTTTTTTGAAGGTGTCAGTTCTGCAGAAATTTATTTGACCCTGATTACGTTTTCCCTTAAAATAATAAATAATGATAAATTAAACTTCATTATATTATTTTTCTATCCCTTTGACCATCTGACTTAGCTAATTTTCAATCTACAAAACTAACTTCCAACCCTGAAGTTACAGTCAAAACATATTTAGTTATAAAGGTCTAATCAATACACATTAAATAAGCCCAAACACGTGATAGTTGCTTCCGATGTTGATTCCCTTGATATTCTGTCATCTCCATCATCAGGTCAGGCCCAAATCTTCACGGTTTTATAGTATCATCCGATATAAACACGAGTATCAAGTTGTCACCCGAAGCGTGCCTACAATTTTCGATAATTGGCCTAAATTTCTCAGAATTTCCATTATCGACACTGACGTGGTAACAATGGGACTACATAGGCAGCATATCCCTTCATATAAAAAAAGAATGGTCAAAATAGGTTCATTAACCATAAAGTTATCAGCGAACACAATAAATCGAACTGAGAACCACCTTTTTCTGAAGTCGGTTAAAAAATGAACACTGCAGAATTTTTATTATGAAGTATCGTCAACATTTGTTTGAGTACATAATAACCAAAAGTATTTGGGCGCACCAATAAACATAAATAAAAGTGGTATGTCTGTTACTTCTGTGGTCTATGTTTCTAACTTGTATTTGTAAGTACTACGTCCGCCAGACGGCGCTAATAAAATTTTACGAAGTATTGTAGAGGTGGGGCGCGGTGAAGAGGGAGCAAATGCGCAAGGTCATTTGGTGGGGGTACGGTCTTAAGTGAATAGGCTTAATAAACTAGTGCGCTGTACCATCAGGCGGGATTGCAGTTAAGCGCTAGTTTATAATTATTTAAAAAAAAACTTAGGGCCAATACAGAGATTACTTATTTAAGTTATTGAGGTTGTGTATTTTAAGTTATCGAGGTTTTGGGCTGTGATGGGAAGGAAACGTACTATTTTTTTTGAACTTATAGAGGTTTTTAAGTTACCGAGGTTTGAATTATCGAGATTCTACTGTATTAGCACTGCGCGTGGATCGAACCCGCGCCTCCTTGTGCAGCGGCCGCGTTCGCTGCCGCTACGCCACGGAGGCTGTCTTTCTAGTATTTAAGTGCATGATGTAGAAATCAGGGTCCTCAGGGATGTGGTATGTATGCACAGACACATCCAGTCGATAATAATAAGCAAACTTGTTAGTAGCTGCTGGATAATCGACAGTTTTGATATCTGAGTTTCCTGTAAGTATCTACTTGTTTTATTATTCAAAACTACTTTACACACAGACAAAACACAAAATGAGAAGTAATTTAAAATATTCGGTCGTTTTTGAAAGACAATGAACACCATAAACAAACAGTAAAAGTTTATCTAGCAATTTGTTTGTGGTAGCTACAATCAGCGGAAATATTTTGCTGGACTTATACCAACGCCTAGCTTGCTAGCTAGCAATGCCTTAAACAAACCAATTTAGGGTTATCACAACTCACGTTATACAAATCTCCTGACATTTCCATGATTATCTACTTTTACATGCTAACTTCTTATTTATTAAAAATTCCTATTGCAGCACATTTCAATAGAATCACTAAAATAACACGCATAATAAAAAAATTAAAAAAAAAAACTTAGTATTTCGAAAAACCGTTATAAATACGACATTTATTTTACATGATAGCCCTACAAAAAAGCAAGATGGATGAAATCCAGGTATTAAACACATTTTGTGGAATTCAACCAATGCATAAAGTTGAGGCATTTGTCAATATAATTTTGTCTATTTTAATTACTTTCAAATCAACTAGGTGTATAACACATGCATTGTAATGCTTTAAAGTATGGACTAAGTATAATAATATGCATCAAAAAATGAAACCTATTAGGAAATTAGCTTACATGCGTGTGATATTTCATTCAATTCGGTTATGCATGCTATGCAAATCATAAATATCTAAATATAAATAAACTGTTTAGATTATTAGTAGGAAGTAGGATTACTTATTACTTTTATGAAAATCATCTATGTAGAAAAGGTTGTTAACATCTGTCTTTTAGACGTAAACTACTCGTTGCCTAGCAACAGTTTATTTACCTCTATTCTTAGTCGAATTTGGCTCAAATATAGTGATGCTACCAGCCCACAAAAAATCAAATTATAAAACTATTATAATAAAATTATAAAGTGTAACCAAGTCATATGCAACAAAAACTAGACCGTTCAGTTGTCAATTTTAATAAGGTGACTGGGGGTAAGATAGAAAAAGGGGTAAGATAAAAAAAATGTAATAACGCCCAATACCAGGGAATTGTTTTAATGCTGGTAATATCATTGTGGACACCATTTTATCTTGCCCCACCTCGCAGCCTCCGTCATTCGCTGAGTGAAAGTGCTGGTGTATTATTTGACATTTTTCCGCACAGTAAATTTTCCGCGAAAAATTGAGATTTTTGATCTTACCCCGCTCGCTGTATCTCCTTACTCAGGCAAGGAACAAACATGTTGTTTTGATATTCGTAATTAGATTTAACCTGTTGTATGCTCTATAATGTGGTGATTACTATATTTCACGTATTTTAAGATTTATGGTGCCTTTCAAACTTTCCCCTGCATAATTTAAAGGGGTAAGATGATAATATAAAAGTTTCCATCTTACCCCGTTTACGAAACTCCTACAAAAATCAGAGGCCCTCAATCTGAAATAATTGGCAGTGATTATAATAATACTGTTTACTAATGTTTATAAAGGCAAGAGTGCATAGTTTTGTGTTTTTTTTTTTTGTTAATTATTAGGAGACGCATAAATACGAATAGGTGATTTTTTTATATTTTAGTTACTTACTTCTGCTTTACGGGATTACCAACTGATCTGATAAAGCCATATTTCATATTTTTGATAAAAAGTTATTTTTAGTTTTATAAGTAGTACTTATAACGGACTGATTTTATTTAACTGTGATGTTTGAGTATTACCTCCTTTGAAATAATATTTTTAATAATGTTTAATTGTATTCTGCTGTCGTGCTTTATTTAATAAAAATAATTATAATGTAGGCTACTTGGTATTAAATGAAAACGTGTGTTTTATTTATCGACCTGAGTTAGACTTGACAGTCATCTATGAGCATGATTATTTAATTTATTTAATATCTATAATATGTTGAGCACCCCTGACTGCCGGCCGTTTCAACGGGGTAAGAACGATATATTTTATTTGAAAAATGTATTTTTCTTGCTTTTAGAATGCGAATTTTTAATGTAACTCATTTTCAGGTTATTTAGGTTATTGAAGCAGAAGGTTTATTGATCACCACACAAGCATAATGACCATGAATACGATTTTAGTGATTATATCAATCTTACCCCTTCAGCATTTCATCTTTCCCCTACATATTTTTTTTCTTAAGACCAACTTTACTAACGTTTTTTATATAAAATATTGTTTCAAAAAGATTACTGTCAACATTATAGAAACAAGTTGACAACACAAAAAATACATTTTTACCAAAAACATCGTTTTCTGCAATTGCCTTAAATTCTTTTGTTTTAAAACAGTTTAACCAACAACACTGTTTATCTCATCAAAAATGCATTCCGTCTTACCCCCACTCACATACGTCCCAGATACGGACATGTGTCGAACAGCTGCCGTGGAAAGATTACCAGCCAGTACCTTTAAACCCTATGGCCCGCATTGTACCGGATTCATGCATGGTTCGATCATGATACAAAGATGACATCGATTGCGAATTGACGTTTATCGTGATATGTCTGACCTTGGTGTAACTGTAATCGTAACATCGGGTAGGTGTAGTTAGCTCGTTTCGTTAAATCTCATCAATAATTAGTAAAACTAGTAGACTGTTATTATGTTCGACATGTTGAAACTCCGGACAAATAATAGTTATTTGTTATACAAGAGTGCAAAGTTGCTTTTTAACCGCGTGTTCAATTTTGATGACCGAGCAAGCGAAGGATTCTAAAATTGAATCACGAGCGCAGCGAGTGATTCAAAATTAGAATCCTGAGCGTTAGCGAGGGAATCAAAAGGACACGAGGTGAAAAATCTTTGCACTCGAGTGCAACACGTAACTTTTCATTCCACCTCAGCGAGGAAATGACTAAATGCAATAAAAAAGATGTTTACAATCACAAGATAGGTACACTTTTATTTCAGTTTAGGTATTAATTACTACATTATGACAGGTAAGTATTACAGAATAATCTTTAAATTATAATAAAATAATACTAAAGTATAATTAAGAAAATTTTAAAGTAACGTTGCAACAGTTATTTAAATTGAGTGTAATATTTTTGTTTGGTACTGTAATATTGGTGTTAGTCACTTGTGTACTGTTTGTCGGTAAACTGTCTGTCATACTTAATAGTTGTACCTACCGATTCATCGGATTCCCTTGGCGTGAATGTTGGAGAGAGAGGGAGATGGTTAGGTGTTTCATAACGGCTTATTTTTGATGTAGAATGGCCAGTCCAAGTTTCCGATTGAGGCTCTTTCAGTGTAATGGCACCTACGATGCCTTCACATATTTTAGACTTATTTTGGATGGAATCCTCTATGTATCCCTCTACAACTGCATTGGTCTTCCAGCCTCCGTGGCACTTAAGGGACAGGAGATCAGCTCCGGAATCAGCCAAAAGTGTGGCTGAAGTTCGTCGGAAACAATGACCCGTGTACAACAGGGGTTCTGGAAGTTCAAGAAATGTTGCTATTTCTCGTGGGATACTGCCAATTTTATTAGTACCCATAGGCTGTCTAACACACTTTCCATTGCGATACTGTAGAAAAAAACGATTGATTGGAGTGTTAGGCGGCCGTAAGGCTTGATATTTCTCAACAATCGTTACGTATTCCTTGCCAATGACAAAGTTGCGGTCTCTTTTTGTTTTTGTATTAGGTAAATTAATTAATAGTAAGTCATCTGAATGTTTCTCAATGTTTTTGACATTGTGTTAGTTCATTAGTTCGACATGCTCCGTTTATTCCAATAATAAGAACAACCTGCAATGTAAAGAGTATTGTAGTAGATAAATGAATAAAATTTATATGAACGCATAATTATGCCTATCAACATTTACTAAGTATACTATTTAATTGAGATTAATATATGTACTTAAGTAGATACTGAATGTGCAACTGACTTACTTTTGCCGCCAAATATACGGAATCGGGTGCTTCGTTAAGAAACTTTTCAATATCAGATACTGTGAAAACCTTCGATTTTTTTGGATGATGACCAGATGAGGCTCTTTTTAAAAATGCTACTAATTTAGGATAGGTATCGATATGTATGTCTTTTTTCATTTTTATTGTTGCTTTTAGCATCGAATACGTACTCCATAGAGTGCTTGCTTTCTTGTTCTCGGATAATTCTATAAAATATGCCAGCAAAACGTTTTCTGAGAAAGTTTTGGCTCCTTTTGCTAGTCGCCACGTGTTGAACATATCGTACTGTTTTAAATACTTCTCGCGTGATTGTTGAGGTAGAAAGCTCATTTGCGCATTATTAACAGTTTCAGTAAATTCTGTTGGCGTCAAACAAACTTCCTCGTCGCTAGAATCACTCATTTTAGTTTTTCACTTGTTTTCAAGTTTCTTTTTTTTAATATAAGGTTTAACAATGACGTGAAAAAATGTCGCGTAAAGAACCGCGTACAAAGAAAATTGAAAAAAGAACACCAAGAAGGTTCCGAGTCTGAGTTTTTAACAAATTAAAAAAAAGTTCTATGATATATTCGGCACCATAGAAGTAACAGTAAATAGGTTTAATGTTTTTTTTAATTTACAAACTTAGTGCACACGATGTTCTAAATTCAATTTACTTTATCCTCTAGAGAATAAAAACGGCTTTTCCAGTCAGATATTGAAGATTAAAAATACTCTTTCCGAGATGGTGGGATGAAAAATATATTAAAATCGTAAGCGTGGTGGTGCCGACGGTCCGTGGGTTCATAACAGACCCTAACAGATGATTTTCTTTTCTATATCATATCAATGCGGCGGCGTGCCGCGTGCGGTTATAACTGCTAGCAACTCATTAAGTGATATACTATGTGCTAATCATTTTTGGCAACGGTAATAACCACTACGTTTATACGTCAGTGGTAATAACGCACAGAGTAGGTACTTTATATTGTGTTAGAGAAAATTAATGTCTTAGAAAAACAATAACAAGGGATAATACTGCAATATTCGCACACCAGAGTGCAGTGCTAGCCAGTGGCGTAGCTAGGGGGAGGCGGTCCGCCCCAGGTGTCACCTTTTCGGGGGTGACACCCACCCAGTCTCTAAAAAATACCTAAATCGCTAGCACAAAAATTTTATTTCCAGATATTCCTCCACCAGCACTAGCTCAGCTCTAAAAGAGCCTGACGCTGTCGTGGGATTTTTTCCCCGTCCCACTCTCTCGATCGTGAAGTATGTTGTGTTTGGTTGTCATGAATCGTTAAACGTGTATTATTCTATAAGGATAATTAGTTAAAAGAAGAAAATATATTTTAGAAACATAACATCGGCTGCTGGCAAAAGTTGCCACCCACCAGATAAAGTCTTGCTGCCAAGCAATTCGTCGTGTATCGTGCATAATGTCTGGTGAAGCCGTACGGAGGAGGGGTCTGAGCAGTTTTGTTGCGATGTTTGCCGGGTACGCTCTTAGCGATAAGACCGTCCATTGTGTCACCCTTTGTAAAATCTTTATATTTATGTTCTGTAATCTATATGGTGTACATAATAAAGAGTATTCTTTTTTATTCTATTCTCCCCAATATTCGAGGTCTGCACTCCAATCTCGATGCACTCCATCACGACCTAGAGACTGATAAGCCCCACCTACTTTTCTTGACGAAGACCCAGATGAGATGTCCGTCAGATGCGGCATACCTTAGCTACCCGGGATACTCTTTGGAGCACCAGTTCCTGCAGCGTGCCGGGGTCTGTGTGTATGTCCGCAATGACATCTGTGGCCGGCGCCTCCTTCTCATCAAACACCCTCACTTCTCGTCCCTATGGCTGTTGGTAGACACTGGTGTGGACAAAATTGTCTACACCTGTGTCTACCGATCGTACAGCGGTGAACAGGAGACGATTCGAATATTTGAACACCTCAGTAAGGCAATGCGCTGCACCGGCACCCTGACGCACAGATCGTCGCTCCGGGGTACTTCAGCGCCAGCCACCAAGACTGGCTCTGGCCATGGGCCTTTCCCAGTTGGTAGGACAAGCTACTAGGGTGCCTCATGTAGTTGGTCATACCGCCACTTGTGTGGACCTTCTGTTGACCGCTGATCCGGACAGATGTGTTGAATAGTTCCCTCACCGTTCGGAACTTCAGACCACTGTCTGGTGAAGTCTGTATCGTCGTTCTCTCCACTAGATTGAGACTCACGTGGTGAACGGCGAATGTGGCGATACAAATCAGCAGATTGGGATGAAATGCGCCACTTTTTTGCGTCTTATCCCTGCCAGCTAGTCTGCTTCTCTTCTGACAATCTGTCGAGCTGTGCGGACGCTATATCCGATGTGGTGCGTCAAGCAATGAAGTATTTTATCTCCCTCAGTAATCGGTCCGTCGGTGGCTCGGCTCGCTTATGTTTCAACGCCGACGGTATTCAAGCTAAACAGCGTAAGCACACGGCATTTCTCACCTGGGTTAAAGCTCGGAGCTCCGGATGTTAGCTCAAAGAAAAGAGCCTTTAATCGTGCTGCCAAGTCCTACAAAAAGGCGCATAGGAAGGCTCGCTTCGACCGCATTACTCATATTGGCAACAAGCTCTATGCACAATCATCCGGGAGCAGCTCTTTCTGGTCCCTTGACAAATCGGTCGAGGCAAACGTCTGGTGGCCCACACTGCCTCCGCTGGATAAGCCTGATGGAGTACTGGCTAATACTATATACACTTGCCCGAGTTGTCTCCTGTATTGACGCGTTTGTATCGCCTCTCATTTAGCACTGGTATAGTACCCAAGTCCTGGAAGCTTGCCAACGTGCAGCCCATGCCCAAAAAGGGTAGTCGTGCCGATCCAACCAGCTATCGGCCGATTTCAATAACCATCACACTCTGCAAGATCATAGAGCGTGTATTGAACTCGCGCCTCTTGGCTAACCTGGAAGGTAACGATCTCCCCAGTGACCAACAGTAAGGGTTTCTCAGAAATCGGTCAACTGAGAACCTACTAGTGTACGCCAGTCACTAATGGGGCGAGGCTCTCGAGAAAAATGGGTAAGCGATTGTCGTCTCTCTTGATGTCTCGAAGGCCTCAGGGTATGGCAGGCTGGCCTTTTGAGTAAACTTCCAGAGTACGGCATTTCTGCTGGCCTGACTAGCTGGGTAAGACTTCCTGACTGAAAGGTCCCTCCGAGCTGTTATCGACGGATGCTCATCGGAGCCCGACTAATGCCGATGATCCTAAGGGTGCTTTTATCTCTGCAACTCTGTTCCTGCTGCATTAACGATCTGCTGATGCCCGGTATCTATGGATATGCAGATGACAGCACAGTTGTGGAGAGATACCTGTTGGTTGCTCGGGCTAATAAGGAATCAATCCTGTCCGAAAGAGAGGCTATGGTAGAGCGTACGAATGTTGCACTACAGGCTGTCTCTGACTGAGCAAAGGCAATCTTGTAGCTTTCAATGCCGCCAAAACACAAGCGGGTCTATACACCGCCAAAAGAAGCCCGTTCACCTTGGCTCCAACTTTTCTGAATGTATCCTTGGATTGCACCGACAGCTTTCAGCTTTTGGGAGTTGAGATTTGATATATTTGTTTGAGATTTGGTTTAGATTTGTCCTTTATCATATAAAATTTATTGTTTTTTACTTTCCATGGGGTGACACCACCAACTTCCGCCCCGGGTGCCACCCAGGGTAGCTACGCCACTGGTGCTAGCGCATACAGTAAAGAATATTTTATTAGCTGCATAGAGAAGCATAGACCGCCGATGCAAATTGCATTTTAATTTCTAAATTATACTTAATCGATTTTGCCATACTTACGGATTTTTCCTTTGATCTACGGTTGTTTTAATTTATTGTTTTTCTTTCTTTTTTTTTACTTTAAGAAAATAATTTTAATATTCAATTTATTAACCTTTATAAACACCAGAAACTAAAATCTATACTGTTGTATAGTGCTTAACCGCAATCCCACCTGATGGTAACCAGTGATCAAAAGATTTAGTACTTTAAGTTTCAAATATATCTAATGATTTTTATAATACAGACAAGTGTCCGTTTTTTCGTAAAAACTAAAGCATAAAATCTGTTCTAGCAACAGTCGATACAAATCTTTTTATTTCAATTTGGCCTAAAGGTCTAGTAACCGAGTCAGAAATATAAAAAAAATATATTTACATTCATTTTACAATTCATTTAATCAATTAATTCACAATTCACATTCACTACGTCAATACGACTGAAGGACTTGTATCCATGGTCATGAAATAAATTTAAAAAATATTCACTACGTCAACGGTCAACTTTCAACGTCAATCATCAAATAGGGACACGGTATCGAATAGAAAGTATCGATACTAAATGATATCGATAGTAGTATCGATAAAAAAGTATCGTACTCGTAAAAGTATCGGTACAAAAGTATCGATACCTCAAAGTATCGAGTACTTTTCTAAAGCAGGGGTCTACGCCATACGTTAGTAGGAACACGGCATCAAATAGAAAGTACCGATACTCTATTCAAGAGTAGTATCGATAAAAAAGTATAGTGCTCGTTAAAGAATCGACACAAAAGTATCGATACCTCAAAGTACCGAGTTCTTTCCTCAGGCAGGGCCTACGCCATACTTTAGTTTGTCAACGTTAGCAAGTATCGACCTAAAATTATTTAGAAAAAATGAAAAATGGTACCTACAGACGAAAGGACATCAAGCTACCACACACAATCTGTCCGATTTCTTTATTAGAATTTTATATTTATCCCTAAAGCATTGTGGCTCAAGGTTGATTGGGAATATTTGACAGTTTCATGTAGCTTGACTTGCTGTCGTCTGTACGTAAATATTAGACAAATAGAAACAACCAATACGTAAAGTCACATTTTTTAAATCTAAAATATTATACATCCCATTCCTTCTTGGTATAATCGCTCAAGAAAAGAAGCTTGTCTAGCTTTTTTAGCGATAGGCAGTTACGGGTTTTAGTAATTGTACCTACAGTTGTTGTTCAACTTTATCGCTAAAGTATCGTAGTAAAGTTCATGGTTGACTGGCAATATTTGTCAGTTTCAGATAGCTTGATCTGTCACTGTCGACGGTATTTCCACTTTTCAAAAACAATCTTTCTAAGTGCATTGAAGTTGCAGCCCAGGAATCAATAAAAAATGAACGAACGTGTTAGAATCAAACAAGTGATATGTGAATCTGGACACCTACCAGCAACGGACTTTATTCGATACGATACCTGGTCAAAAGTACTTGTTGAGTAAAAGTATCGAATACAAAAGTATCGAGTTCAAAAGTATCGGTATCGAAAGAAATGTACTCGATACCATAAAGTATCGATACTTTTTTCGTGTCTCTAAAGTCTCTATCATCAAATCAGTGCGTTACGTCATCACGTGCACACACAGACGTCATAGAGTAATTTTTTACATCGCGTCGCCTTGTCCAGTCTGAGAAAGTTCTAAGTTCTTCAATTTTATATTGATTAATTTTGTAAATAAATGGAAATCTATGACTGGTATCTACACAGTCCTCAAGCTGTATCAAGAAATTTATCATTGCGTCTGTAAAACTCAAGATGGAAACCGATGAAATTCAATGTGTCGGCGAAAACGGCGATGTTTTTATTCATAGACTGAAATCTTTGACTGACGAAGAAAAACTTCGTCTTGAGGCACAAAACTCGCGAATAATACCCGAGGACAAAGCTGCACGACTCGAGAGAGAAGCGAAGCGTCACTGGGACATATTTTACAAGAGAAATGAGACGAAATTCTTCAAGGATCGGCATTGGACCACACGTGAGTTTCAAGAGCTTATAAACTTCGAAGCTGACGAAAAGATCACGTTCCTAGAGATGGGATGTGGCGTGGGTAACATGATATTCCCGCTGGTCGAAGAAGGTTTCAGAAACTTCCATTTCTATGCGTGTGATTTTTCACCACGTGCGGTCGAATTCGTGAAAACTAACAAGTTGTATGACGAGACTCATATGAAGGCGTTCTGCGCTGATCTGACTACTGATGATTTGTTCGAGAACATGGAAGAAGGTTGCGTGGACATTGCCAGTTTGATCTTTGTATTGTCTGCGATCCACCCTAAATCATGGTCGCAGGTGGCGAATGTCGCATACAGAGCACTCCGCCCCGGGGGTGTGCTGTTGTTCCGTGACTACGGACGGTATGACATGGCGCAGCTGCGGTTCAAACCTGGACATAAGATTGCTGATAACTTCTATATGAGACAGGATGGCACCAGGTAAATATGTACTTCTACTCACGTGGGTTGGTGAGCTTTATTACATACATTACTTATCATAAATAACCACATATTTCAAAGTGCTGGCATTTCTATCAAAATTACTACATAATATACTTAGCCATGTTTGGGTATTACAACATTATTAATATTTGTTTCCTTTATCCACAGGAGTTACTATTTCACAGAAGAAGAGCTACAGAAATTGTTCACTGATGCTGGCTTTGAGATCCTCATGAACACTTACGTGCAGCGCCGGACTGTTAACTTCAAAGAGGGAGTTGATGTGCCTCGCATATTTGTACAAGGGAAATATCGGAAACCTGCAGATGGTAAGATATTTCTTATGATATCCTCATGCAAGGATTAATCTTTGGGCTGCAATTATTGGGTTTTTTAGACCCAACAATGAACGGCGCCAACTATCTTTGTTTCCTCCAAGAACCTCTATATTGTGCAATATATGTGGTTCCAACAGGACGCTTCACCACCCACTTCACATGCATTGTGAAAAGCTACTAGATCTGAATATGGAGAGAGGACAAATAGGTCATGGTGGACGCTTCAATTAGCTACCAAGATCCTCTGATGACGCCTCTAGATTTTTTCCTCTGGATGGTTAAGCAACATATTTTTAAAAAGTCTTGTGATACGGAGGTCGAAATGTTATATAAATTCACATGATGAAAAGTGCTAACCATTGAGAAACCATGATCTTGCATGTATATTAGCTCTATCTGAACTTAACAGACTATAAAACCATCAAATAAAAATGTTTACAGACGTCTCATAGCTCTTTTGTATTGTTTTAGGCTGAAAGAGTACCCAAGAGCATCAAACTGTAATGGAATTTGTTTTGGTAAGTCCTGAATTATATTACTGGGGTAATTGCACATTATGCAAGAGCTCCATCTCATGTCATGCCATCTTTCATTTTCTGGCATGTGCCTAATTAACTAGAATAATATTTTGTGCTATTAATAAAATTGTACGCGCCCCTTCTCAATGTACTGCCTTCATGATCAAAAGTATGTACATATACACTGCATTGGAAATTTATTTACTGCTTTATTTTGAAATTAAATTTTATGTTGTTTTGACATTGCCTTTTAAACCCGTGGGTTTATGTAATGTGTCATATCTGAACATTATTTGTCGAAAATCGTGTCATTAAAAGTTGCCAAATTGTTACATGTTGGTGTTTGTGACTGTACATCCCGCAATGATTTCCAGCCCCTTTTAATAGCATGATGACAGCGCAGTGCAGCTGAAAACCTTCAGTTGCCTCACAATGGCTAATTCAAGGTTAGGGAAACTTTGCTCATTCAATTTAGTGTTTCATAGAATATTCATTTAATTGCTGTAGCTGGTACTGCATCAGCTATTTTGTCTTGTTTTTTTTTTTATTAAATTGTAGCATAGGGCAGCCTGTTGTGAGGTCTGATGCACAAACAAATGCTCTGAAGCATACTGACTCATTGCTTTAAAAAACTATTTTATAGGATTGTTTTTGTATGTTATTTAGTTTTATTTTTTATTGTTTGCAGGTATTTATTTATATATCTTCAGCATGGAGTTGTTTTATGGTGAGTTCATACATAAAGATTTACTTTAAAAAATTAAATTTTGATACCTTAATGTGCAAACCCGCTAACTCCCATATAGTATTAACTTTTGTAGCTATCTTCGTTTATCTTTGTAAATTTATGTCCTAAAACTTGTTCCAAATAAACGGTTATTATTATTATTTCCAGAAAATGCTTTTAACAGCATAGTAACAACAGTTATAGTAAAAAATATTGAGGAGAAGTCTAACAAACCTTTGTTACATAATATTGTATGCTAGTATTTTTGGTAAAGTAGATATATCTATCAATTAAAATATGTACTATCATGTGTTGAGGACTTAAACATTTTTTTTTTTTTACTACATCTGAGTTAGCTGATTTGCCAATTAATGTATTGAATTGTAATATTTATTTAAAATGATGACCACATAGTTCATCTGAACTCTTTGATGTACAAATTTTGCAATGTCTTTCGCTCCTATCTGATGACGACACAATAAAACTGCTATTATAGGAGAGTTACAAAAATATTAACAAGTTTCTGCATTTCACAGCATCAAGAACATGAGGAAACCACAGATTAATTGATGCAAGACAAGCAAGGTAAGATTTACTGAAATTCCTATTAAATTTATTTGTCATTCTATTAAAATTATTTCAGGATACTTTGATTGAAGTAATAAGATTTCAATAAATAGAAATGTGAATTTAATGCATTCAGTGCCACTGACCTGCCCGGAGAGTCCATGTAAACACTCCTGCCGAGTCGATGGCACTGAATGTGTTAAATTGTCACAGGCATGGCAATTATTTTATAATGCATTGGATATCATTAATTGATAAACAGAAAAAATGATTTAGTTACCTGTTATTTTACATCTTATCATTTATTATTATCTGCCAAATCTTATCACACTATCCTGAAATAGGTACAGATGCCCATCCAGCTACTAAAACTGTCAAATTTCTTTAATATAGTTACCTATATTGAAAAGATCAGCCAAAACGAGTTGATAAGCATTTTATGTCACGTGTTTATGGGTTCAACCTATGTGAATATGATTTTGTGTTACAAAAAGTTTAGTAAATATTTTTTGAATGGTACCTAGTTTAATTGCCTTCAGTTATACAAGTTGTTAAGGTATATAAGAAAATATGACAGTTTCAGGTAGGTTGCTTGGCTGGTGTTTGTACAAACAGTTTTTATATCATTTGGTTTAAAATCTTGAGTAGTAAATACCTAAATGATGACCACATAGTTCATCTGAACTCACTGATGTACACAATTGCAATGTCTTTCGCTCCTATCTGATCCCAACACTTACTACAAAAGACTATAATAAAGCTATACTTGAAAACTAACAAGTATTTACTCTTTACAGATACTGAAGAGAACTTGAAATCACTACAAGGCTAATTACTCAAACAAGGTGAGAATACAACTAAAGTTGGCCATCATTAACACCTATTTGTTGCATTTCCTGAGTTTACATATGTGCTTGCAAATTAAACCTTATGGCAATGATACATAAGTCTTAAAGCCATATTTGCAACCATAAAATGGTTTTTTAAATGATGATCACATAGTTCATCTGAACTTTTTGATGTACACAATTGCAATGTCTTTCGCTCCTATCTGATTATATTATCAATTCGAAAACTACCAATTCATTGAAAGGATATTTTTTTTTACAAAATTCTTTACAATTTCAGGATCAGTCAAGAAGAAAGCTTTGATTATTGGAAAATGCTGCTGTACTTGCAAGGTAAGAAGTTGCTTTGAGTCATAAATAAAGTTATTTATTTCATACTCAAATGATGATTTCAGATGGGGATATCTGATTATAATGCTGTTAACATAACTATCCACACTGATAAATTAAATTATACAGCGTAATGAAACAATGTCTGTTCTCGTTTATTGACTGTTTTTTTTTTTAACAGGTGCAGTAGTAAAGTATCCTTGTGAGCACTTGTGGAAACTGCTTTTGATGTAAGTAAACACGAAGCTGACAGGCCTGACTTTCTAAGCAAGAGGCACCTTTATTGCAGATATTACTAATCCATTGCTTTGCATTGATGACATGCGTGCCAATAAGCTCTTACCACAGGATGCTAAAGATCGTGCGAAATGGAGGAGAATGTGCAAGAAAGCGGACCCCGGGCTCCAACGCGAAAGCCGCCGCGTATGCAACCGGGATAAACGCTGGGATGATGATTACTACTCCAATGCTTTATTTTTTAGAATGTCTACCCAAAAACATTAATAATGCAATGAATGTTGTTGAAATGTGTAAATTAAAGCTATTGCTACTGTGATAGTGTGTTACGAATTTTCTCCGTTAGTCTAACATAGTTTCTTTAAATATTGTATGAATCAAATCCAATGTTTACAATGACGACTTGACCTTCAGGTCTCCCTCAACAGAGCGAACCCATATCACCATGTTGACCACCTTACGCGTTTGAGTAATTATCATAACTATAAACATTAATAGGCTAAATTAGGCAGACATTCATTTAGTGCTTTTATTGTTCCCAGAGGAGGGATGTGCTTGGAGACCTACTGTAATTGTTCTCGGGAATCCAGTTCAGTTATAAAAGGAAGAATCAATACTAATTCCTATCTGAATGATACTTTGGCTGATAAAAACTCGTTCAACCTAATCTTAATTAGGTAAGTTAAAACCATTTTGTATTCTATAAAAAATTTATTTAGGTTAATGAAGTGTAATAATATCAAAGACCACTCTTCATCGAAGTTAGTTACAGAGAAACTATCTTTATTATTGTCTAAATCAATCCAATGTTTACAATGATGACTTGACCTTCAGGTCTCCCTCAACAGAGCGAACCCATATCACCATGTTGACCACCTTACGCGTCTGAGTAATATAACTAGAAATATTTTGTTAAATTTATTGTAAACAACTTACTCATAAGAGGTATTTTCTTTTGCAGATCTTTCGAGAGCGTCAATTGATGTGAAGGGGCAACGAAAAGGTAAAAATCTTCAATTTGTATGTACATAGTATGTAATTGTTTAAAGTCCTGATTTTTCAATAGTCAGATACAGATCTGAGAAATTAATACAGAGCTTTGACAGCGTTCTTATTATAAAAAAAAGTCAGCAGTCTTGGGACTGACCGACAGACCATAGAAGTGAAAACTGAAATCATTAAACAATACAAAAAAAAGTAAAAACCAAAGAACAATCATGTGTTGGGTCAGTCTTTCCCATCAAACAAAACTACTCAACATCTCTAAACAATTAACTTAACAACATATTTCAAGCTGTCTAATAGATTCTTAAAGTTATGGGACTATTGAAAACTCTGACATTAGTAATATTATGTTCGAATTATATCCACAATGAAATGAAACTGCAGTTCCATTTTACAGATTAAAATACATATCTTTCAACTCAAATGATGAATCCAGATAGGGACATCTGACACATAATGCTGTTAATATAACTATCCTCACTGATCTTGAAAAAAAAAAAAAACATTTAGGTCTGCTTAAAAAAAATATTTATTAGAATTTCTTTCTACAGGCTACTGGATCAACCACTATCAAGGGAGTGGATCATATGCAAGCAAATCCAACACTGGGATTCTCGTCAGAGATCCCCCTAAACAAAGACTCTTTATCAAGAAAAAAAAGCAGTGTAGGTATGTTTATTGTGTCTATTTTAAATAGGTATACTATTTATTTATCTGTATATCTTTGATGAGCAAATATCTTGTATCCAACAGATTTATCCTAAACTCATAAACATTCATTTTCTCTTTACAAACTACCCTCAAACTGGGTTCAAAATTTAAAGAAACTTATCACGAGGTAAGATTCCACTATATTTATTATAGTTAACTTAAATTGACTTGACTTGAAGTCTCCCTCAACAGAGCGAACCCATATCACCATGTTGACCACCTTACGCGTCTGAGTAATTAAAGCCCCTAAAAATAGTATTGACCATAGTATGACTGAAATATAAAAATAAGTGCTTTTGTTATTCTCAGGTACTGGAGAATCGCAAGAAGATATTTCAACCAAGTCTGATTAGGTAAGTGTAAGCTTACAATATGGATTTGTTAACATCTGCGGCAGCGGCAGTCCCTGTAACGGCATGAGAACACAAGATATTTAGGCTCTATAATCACAAGGACACATTAGCGGCGGCGACTATGGTTGAAAAAATATAGGATTGTTTATGTCTTCCTGCACGAAATGATGTTTTATATCCCAATACATTTATGAAAGGTTTTAATATACAGGGTATTCAGGAAAACTAATGATCATTCAGAAAAAAAAAAAACTAAGTAGTTCCAAAGATATGTTTTTTTTTTTAATAATATCAACATTTTTTGTTATCTTATTTTACATTCTTGTACACCACAACCACAAATTTATGAATTCCATCGGTTTTTGAATATTATATTATTTTTGGGTCATTGGGTTCCCTTCGATATGGTTGAGCTGAATGATGCTGATCCATACGTCATGTTCGTGAACGGACGCCGTCGGAGGGGACTGGTCATCTCTTAGCTGCCACGGCGTATTTTAATTTCTGAATTGATTTTTGTATGTTTTCCATAATGGACGCTCTCAGCGTACAATATATTTCTGCATCGTTCTCACGCGGTTGATTTCAACATGAATGATGTAATCAAATATTTGTAACAATAGCTTAAAAATTTAAAAGAGTGTCCATGGAGTTTCTTGCCCGTTCTTCTCCATAGGTACCTACTCTTTGGAATGGGCGACTAGCTTCATCTTATTGACTGACCGACCTTCTGACAATTCAAAAGTGCCTGTAACTGGTTTATTTGAAATAAATGATTTGATTTGATTTGATTTATAGTAAAACCCGATAATCGAGCTAATAGATAGCTGATAGAAAATCAATAGTATGACTGCAATTAGACGACTTAAAAAAAAAACTTTAATTATTATTCTAGTGAAAAATCTGCATTGTGACATGTAAGTTTAAGCAGGGTTCGAAGGATATATATCAATTGATATATATCATGATATATATCCACTATCACACACTTCAGAGCTGCTGTAAAGTTGGAATGAAGCTGTATGTAGGTACAGTCATGATCAAAAGTATGTATGTATACACTGCATTGGAAATTTATTTACTGCTTTATTTTGAAATTAAATTTTATGTTGTTTTGACATTGCCTTTTAAACCAGTGGGTTTATGTAATGTCATATCTGAACATTATTTGTCAAAAATAGTGTAAAAGTTGCCAAATTGTTACATGTTGATGTTTGTGACTGTACATCCTGCAATGATTTCCAGCCCCTTTTAATAGCATGATGACAGCGCAGTGCAGCTGAAAACCTTCAGTTGCCTCACAATGGCTAATTCAAGATTAGGGAAACTTTGCTCATTCAATTTAGTGTTTCATAGAATATTCAATTAATTGCTGTAGCTGGTACTGCATCAGCTATTTTGTCTTGTTTTTTTTTTTTATTAAATTGTAGCATAGGGCAGCCTGTTGTGAGGTCTGATGCACAAACAAATGCTTTGAAGCATACTGACTTATTGCTTTAAAAAATATTTTATAGGATTGTTTTTGTATGTGTATTTAGTTTTATTTTTTATTGTTTGCAGGTATTTATTTATATATCTTCTGCATGGGGTTGTTTTATGGTGAGTTCATACATAAAGATTTACTTTAAAAAATTTAATTTTGATACCTTAATGTGCAAACCCGCTAACTCCCATATAGTATTAACTTTTGTAGCTATCTTCGTTTCTCTTTGTAAATTTATGTCCTAAAACTTGTTCCAAATAAACGATTATTATTATTATTTCCAGAAAATGCTTTTAACAGTATAGTAACAAAGTTATAGTAAAAAAATATTAAGGAGAAGTCTAACAAACCTTTGTTACATAATATTGTATGCTAGTACAGGGTGTCTGGTGGCAGATTTATATTTTCAAAATTCAATAAAAAAAAACTATTAGATATATTGTTTTATTAGAAATATTAAACGACATATTAATAATGCGGATTTCATTTCTTGAAGACTATGTCATCCAAATGTCTTCCGTCGAATTGCACGCACTGTTCAAAGCGGAGCCTCGTGTTACGCGCCACACGCTGCAGTAAACTTGAATCAATTGCATCGATTTCTTGACGAATGTTTTCTTTCAAGTCCACTAGAGTTCGAGGATTGTTGCAGTACACTCTCTCTTTGAGGTAACCCCATAAAAAAATCCATTGGGGTTAAGTCGGGGGACCTCGGTGGCCACGGGATGTCCCCAAAGCGACTAATGAGTTTTTGAGGAAAAACTTCCCGAAGCAAATTCATCGAATGTCTAGCCGTATGTGCGGTTGCACCATCCTGCTGGAACCACGTGTGCGATGAAAACGATGGATGAGCTCGCAGGTTCGGCAAAAAGAAATCCGTTATCATGCGTCGGTAATTGTCACTATTGACATTTGTCGCCTGGCCCCGAGCATTTTCGAAAAAAAATGGTCCAATTATCCCATGCGTGGATAAGGCGCACTAAACTGTTACCCTGGGGCAATGTAATGGCTTTTGGTGTTTCAGTCGAGGGTTTTGGGTTCTTGGAGCCCAGTAACGGCAGTTTTGCTTGTTGACGTGCCCGTTTAAATGAAAATGAGCCTCATCGCTGAAAAAAATGGGATTGACTGTGCGAAAACGCTCCAACATCGTCTCACAAAAAAATTTGCGTGAAACAAAATCACTTTCTTTCAGTTCTTGCACAATTTGGATTTTAAAAGGATGGAACTTTAAATCCTTTTTTAAAATTTCATGGATTATCGCTCTTGGAAGTCCCAGTGTGGCTGCCCTTTTCCGTAACGAAAGTCGTGGATTTTCACGTAAACTCTCTTCAACCACTTCAATGTTTCCGGGAGTCCTTGAAGATCGACTGGGCCCTGGCCGTGGAGTGTTCATAGCCGAAGCAGTTGCACGGAACCTCTGCACCCAGGAACGAATTAAATTCACACTCGGCCCGTCACTTATTCGTCGTATACCGAAGTGTGAACAAAACTGTCGACGCGCAGTTACGTACGAATCGTTACACTTGAAAAATGCCTCGATGGCGAACGCGCGATGCTCACTCGACCAGTGCGACATCGTGACTGAGAAATCCGCACGATCACTGATTCCAATGACACCACTCCCCCCCCGCACCGTTTATTACTTTTTGAAATAATCGTATTTAAAAACATAAATCTGCCACCAGACACCCTGTATTTTTGGTAAAGTAGATATATCTATCAATTAAAATATGTACTATCATGTGTAGAGGACTTAAACAATTTTTTTTTTTTTTACTAAATCTGAGTATATAATTATACATTAATTGACAAGTCAGCTAGACTTGTCAATTAATGTATTGAATTGTAATATTTATTTAAAATGATGACCACATAGTTCATCTGAACTCTTTGATGTACAAATTTTGCAATGTCTTTCGCTCCTATCTGATGACGACACAATAAAACTGCTATTATAGGAGAGTTACAAAAATATTAACAAGTTTCTGCATTTCACAGCATCAAGAACATGAGGAAACCACAAATTAATTGATGCAAGACAGCAAGGTAAGATTTACTGAAATTACTATTAAAACTATTTGTCATTCTATTAAAATTATTTCAGGATACTTTGATTGAAGTAATAAGATTTCAGTAAGTAGAAATGTGAATTTAACGCATTCAGTGCCACTGACCTGTCCGGAGACTCCATGTAAACTCTACTCAACTCCTGACTGACCTGCCCGGAGAGTCCATGTAAACACTCCTGCCGAGTCTAAGGCACTGAATGTGTTAAATTGTCACAGGCATGGCAATTATTTTATAATGCATTGGATATCATTAATTGATAAACAGAATAAATGATTTAGTTACCTGTTATTTTACATCTTATCATTTCTGCCGTCATAAAGAAAAAAGACTCATCTAACATTTTTTTTCCAAATTGAGTTACATGCATATTCTAAATCAGTAAAAAAATGGCATACACCAATATTTTTATATTTCGCATAAAAAAATGTTAGATGCGTCTTTTTTCCTAATGACGGCAGTTTTATTATCTGCCAAATCTATCACACTATCCTGAAATAGGTACAGATGCCCATCCAGCTACTAAAACTGTCAAATTTCTTTAATATTATTAAATTGAAGAGATCAGCCAAAACGAGAGTTGACAAGCATTTTATGTCAAGTGTTCAACCTATGTGAATATGATTTTGTGTTACAAAAACATAAGTAAATATTTTTTGAATCATACCTAGTTCAATTGCCTTCAGTTACACAAGTTGTTAATGCATATAGGAAAATATGACAGTTTCGGGTAGGTTGCTTTGCTGGTGTTTGTACAAACAGTTTTTATATCATTTTATTTAAAATCTTGAGTAGTAAATATCTAAATGATGACCACATAGTTCATCTGAACTCACTGATGTACACAATTGCAATGTCTTTCGCTCCTATCTGATCCCAACACTTACTACAAAAAGACTATAATAAAGCTATACTTGAAAACTAACAAGTATTTACTCTTTACAGATACTGAAGAGAACTTGAAATCACTACAAGGCTAATTACTCAAACAAGGTGAGAATACAACTAAAGTTGGCCATCATTAACACCTATTTGTTGCATTTCCTGAGTTTACATATGTGCTTGCAAATTAAACCTTATGGCAATGATACATAAGTCTTAAAGCCATATTTGCAACCATAAAATGGTTTTTTAAATGATGATCACATAGTTCATCTGAACTTTTTGATGTACACAATTGCAATGTCTTTCGCTCCTATCTGATTATATTATCAATTCGAAAACTACCAATTCATTGAAAGGATATTTTTTTTTACAAAATTCTTTACAATTTCAGGATCAGTCAAGAAGAAAGCTTTGATTATTGGAAAATGCTGCTGTACTTGCAAGGTAAGAAGTTGCTTTGAGTCATAAATAAAGTTATTTATTTCATACTCAAATGATGATTTCAGATGGGGATATCTGATTATAATGCTGTTAACATAACTATCCACACTGATAAATTAAATTATACAGCGTAATGAAACAATGTCTGTTCTCGTTTATTGACTGTTTTTTTTTTTAACAGGTGCAGTAGTAAAGTAACCTTGTGGGCACTTGTGGAAACTGCTTTTGATGTAAGTAAACACGAAGCTGACAGGGCTGACTTTCTAAGCAAGAAGCACCTTTATTGCAGATATTACTTTATATACCATTGCTTTATATGGTAGAAAACATTGTCTACTCAAAACATAAATAATTCAAACAATGTCTAACATAGGATCTTTTAATCGAAACCAATGTTTACAATGATGACTTGACCTTCAGGTCTCCCTCAACAGAGCGAACCCATATCACCATGTTGACCACCTTACGCGTCTGAGTAATATAACTAGAAATATTTTGTTAAATTATTGTAAACAACTTACTCATAAGAGGTATTTTCTTTCACAGATCTTTCGAGGGCGTCAAATGATGTGAAGTGGCAACGAAAAGGTAAAAATCTTCAATTTGTTTATAGTATGTAATTGTTTAAAGTCCTGATTTTTCAATAGTCTGATACAGATCTGAGCAATTAATACAGTTTGACAGCGTTCTTATTATAAAAAAAAAAGTTAGCAGCCTTGGGACTGACTGACAGGCCACAGAAGTGAAAACTGAAATCATTAATAAAGAAGACAGAATACACAAAAAATAAAAACCAAAAACTATCATGTGTTGGGTCAGTCTTTCCCCATCAAACAAAAGTACTCAACATCTCTAAACAAGTTTTAACTTCACAACATATTTCAAGCTGTCTAATAGATTCTTAATTAAAAGTTATGGGACTATTGAAAACTCAGCCCTTCATAATAAATATTATTTTATTTTGGAATTATATCCACAATTAATATAAAACACATTTTACAGATTTAAATACATATCTTTAAACTCAAATGATGAATCTAGATAGGGACATCTGATACATAATGCTGTTAATATAACTATCCTCACTGATCTTGAAAATAATAAAAAAACATTTAAGTCTGCTTAAAAAAAAAATATTTATTAGAATTTCTTTCTACAGGCTACTGGATCAACCACTATCAAGGGAGTGGATCATATGCAAGCAAATCCAACACTGGGATTCTCGTCAGAGATCCCCCTAAACAAAGACTCTCTATCAAGAATAAAAAGCAGTGTAGGTATGTTTATTGTGTCTATTTTAAATAGGTATACTATTTATTTATCTGTATATCTTTGATGAGCAAATATCTTGTATCCAACAGATTTATCCTAAACTCATAAACATTCATTTTCTCTTTACAAACTACCCTCAAACTGGGTTCAAAATTTAAAGAAACTTATCACGAGGTAAGATTCCACTATATTTATTATAGTTAACTTAAATTCCACAATGATGACTTGACCTTCAGGTCTCCCTCAACAGAGCGAACCCATATCACCATGTTGACCACCTTACGCGTCTGAGTAATTAAAGCCCCTAAAAATAGTATTGACCATAGTATGACTGAAATATAAAAATAAGTGCTTTTGTTATTCTCAGGTACTGGAGAATCGCAAGAAGATATTTCAACCAAGTCTGATTAGGTAAGTGTAAGCTTACAATATGGATTTGTTAACATCTGCGGCAGCGGCAGTCCCTGTAACGGCATGAGAACACAAGATATTTAGGCTCTATAATCACAAGGACACATTAGCGGCATAAATTTGTGGTTGTGGTGTACATTCTTGTACACCACAACCACAAATTTATGAATTCCATCGGTTTTTTAATATTATAGTAAAACCCGATAATCGAGCTAATAGATAGCTGATAGAAAATCAATAGTATGACTGCAATTAGACGACTTAAAAAAAAAAAAACTTTAATTATTATTCTAGTGAAAAATTTGTGAAAAATGTGCATTGTGACATGTAAGTTTAAGCAGGGTTCGAAGGATATATATCAATTGATATATATCATGATATATATCCGATATATATCTGATATATATCCAACCATTTTTTGTGATATATATCAAAATTGATGGTATGTTGCATTTAAGTACTTTTACCGACGCGCTGCTGGCATATTCGTCGTGTTTTCTGTCTTCAGACAGTAATACTTCGAATTTACCAAGTAGGTACTGCAATCAATAATATAGTGCAACGTAAAAGAGCCAAAATAATTTTCAATTCTATCATCTGCAAACATACCTACTCCTTAAAAGTGAAGTATAGTGTTAATCCTTTGAATGTCAACAGGCGATTTGACAGTTCTAGCTGACTAGAAAAAGACTAATTTATTATTTGATTATAACTCGACTAAGTACAAATATTAGGATTTATAAGATATTTTAATTTTGTTTCCCTAATATTTATAGACTTTGTTTTCTCAGAAAAAGATTAACCATCTTTTTAGTTGATTTTTGTGAACTATAAGATTTTATGTTTATTTCGTTAAATAAAAACTAAAAATATGTTGTTTTTATTGTAATAAATTCATAATAATAAACTGTCATGTACCTGTGGAAATCGTATAGTTAGTAATAAGATAATAAAATGACAGTCCTAAGAAATGGATATAAATCCGATTTTGGATATATATCATAAATATCCGATATTTTCATATTTATTATAAATATCGGATATTTTCGAACCCTGAGTTTAAGCAACCATAGTTTTTTTTTTTTATCGAAACACAGGTGACCAATAATTTAAAAATAATATGTGCTTAAAGCCGATTTCAATATTAGATAGATATTCATCTTTATACCTAATCTAGTTAGTAAATTATTGCTTCACAATGATGACTTGACCTTCAGGTCTCCCTCAACAGAGCGAACCCATATCACCATGTTGACCACCTTACGCGTCTGAGTAATTATCATAACTATAAACATTAATAGGCTAAATTAGGCAGATATTAATTTAGTGCTTTTATTGTTCTCAGTGGAGGGAGGTGCTTGGAGTCCTACTGTAATTATTCTCGGGAATCCAGTTCAGTCATAAAAGGAAGAATCAATTCTAATTCCTATTTGAATGATACTTTGGCTGATAAAAACTTGTTCAACCCGATTTAATTAGGTAAGTTAAAACCATTTTGTATCATATAAAAATCTTATTGAGGTAAATTATAATGAAGTGTTAATATCAAAGACCACTCTTCATTGAAGTTAGTTACAGAGAAACTGTATTTATTATAAAGTAAGGGATCATAGGATCTTTATTATTGTCTAAATCAATTCAATGTTTACAATGATGACTTGACCTTCAGGTCTCCCTCAACAGAGCGAACCCATATCACCATGTTGACCACCTTACGCGTCTGAGTATTACAACAACTTACAATACACAAAGATCAAAACCAATATGTGTTTAATGGATTTTATTCCTTGTTTTATAGGTCTTTGAAGAGCTGCAAGGAAATAATATTCAACCCAGGAATATGAGGTGAGATTACAATTCTAATAATTCAATTAATTTAATCAAACAAATATAGTGTACATAGATAATATTATAGCAAGGTTCTGGCTAGAATGTTAGGTGGTCCAATTTTACCACATTTTTTTTTCTATTAATTAACTATTGCACCTTATTGTTCGCCAAAAAGGTGTCATACTGTAGAACTTAGCAATACACAACCTGTGTTTAAATTTCCATGCAATACAATTGTTTCTATAGTAATTTATCACATGAGCAATGTATAGAAGGAGGCAGTACTGAATGCCAATCATTAATTAACTCATCAATTAAGAGTAATCTGTTAAATTGGTTTTGATTGATATAAACGGTAATGGTATGGTTTATATGACTACTGTCGTCTTATGGACTAGAGAATAAACAAGAATTGATGAGGCCATTTTTTTAATGAATAGATATTTAATAGTTTTGATTACATCTAAAACTGATTGTTCATAAAGGTTCAACATTATAACACTGCACTGGTCCTAAAATAAATGGCTTTTAAATTTGTCGAAGCATTATGCTGAGATAGGAACCTCATGAGGTCCCTATCTCAGCTTCGACATATTTTAAGATTTAAAAATAAAGGCGCTTATGAACGACCTACGACGACGACGACTTATGAGCCTCATAACAACTGTCTGATTATTGTTACTATGGATTTGTTTTTATATTTGTGTCTAATTAGTTTAGTTTTTTCTTCGTTTTTATTTGCTTATTTGAAATAAATTATTGAACTTTGCTTGATTAATTTTGTAGCCACTTTATTTAGCAATTTATATGTTACATTCTATTCGGATAATTTATGTGGACTACTGTCTCATCCTATGAGAATGTGATTCCATGAAGTGTAGCATTCTGTAAATTGAGACACAGATGAACGTGGTTTAAACTGCCGTGGATGGCGCCCCTTCGCAACCTCGGTTATTTCAACACACAACAAATATCATAACACCAACAGAATATTGTTATTGAGAAAAACTATCATTGGAGACTAAATGAAAATTATTTTTGTTACAGGTATAAGCGGAATTGAAAGTTGCGATGAGTTTCCACGTAAATCGTAACCTATATCTGAAGGCAAACATTTGATGTAGTTTCTTATTTAATTAAAATAAATCATGAAGAAGAAATCGATTGACTGAATTTTATTTCAAACTCGCACCTTAAGGTCGTACCCTCACCAAATGACCTCGAGCATTTGCTCCCTCTTCACCGCGCCCCACCTCTACAATACTTCGCAAAATATTACTAGCGCCGTCTGGCGGACGAAGTACTTACAAATACAAGTTAAATTCATAGACCACAGAAGTAACAGACATGGCACTTTTATTTTTGTTTATTGGTGCGCCCAAATACTTTTGGTTATTATGTAATCAAACAAATGTTGACGATACTTCATAATAAAAATTCTGCGGTGTTTATTTTTTAACCGACTTCAGAAAAAGGTGGTTCTCAGTTCGATTTATTGTCGCTTATAACTTTATGGTTAATGAACCTATTTAGACCATTCTTTTTTTATATGAAGGGATATGCTGCCTATGTAATCCCATTGTTACCACGTCAGTGTCGATAATGGAAATTCTGAGAAATTTAGGCCAATTATCGAAAATTGTAGGCACGCTTCGGGTGACAACTTGATACTCGTGTTTATATCGGATGATACTATAAAACCGTGAAGATTTGGGCCTGACCTGATGATGGAGATGACAGAATATCAAGGGAATCCACATCGGAAGCAACTGTCACGTGTTTGGGCTTATTTAATGTGTATTGATTAGACCTTTATAACTAAATATGTTATGACTGTAACTTCAGGGTTGGAAGTTAGTTTTGTAGATCGAAAGTTAGCTAAGTCAGATGGACAAAGGGATAGAAAAATAATATAATAAAGTTTAATTTATCATTATTTATTATTTTAAGGGAAAATGTAATCAGGGTCAAATAAATTTCTGCAGAACTGACACATTTAAAAAAAAAAAATTCATGTTATTTTTTTTGGGACCAGGCAAGACTGTGAAATTATATTATTAACTTCCGAAATTAGTTATTTTTCACTTTGTAGTGGTTTTTGAAGTCGGTTGTTTTTTTGTAAAAAGTTTTTATTTTTATGTTTGTTTGCGGATAACTTCGCCTAAAATTTGGTATTTCGATGAATTTTTGGGTATTTCGACATGGGTGTCGTGATAGGGGTTTTCGGGAGTGCAGATCACGAATATGACGTAATTTTTGAAATCCAAGATGGCCGACACCAATTTTATGATATTTTGACATGGGTGTCGTGAAAGGGGTTTTTGTGGGTGCTAATCACGAAAATGACGTCATTTTGGAAATCCAAGATGGCCGACACCAATTTTATGATATTTTGACATGGGTGTCGTGAAAGGGGTTTTTGTGGGTGCTAATCACGAAAATGACGTCATTTTGGAAATCCAAGATGGCCGACACCAATTTTATGATATTTTGACATGGGTGTCGTGAAAGGGGTTTTTGTGGGTGCTAATCACGAAAATGACGTCATTTTGGAAATCCAAGATGGCCGACACCAATTTTATGATATTTTGACATGGGTGTCGTGAAAGGGGTTTTTGTGGGTGCTAATCACGAAAATGACGTCATTTTGGAAATCCAAGATGGCCGACACCAATTTTATGATATTTTGACATGGGTGTCGTGAAAGGGGTTTTTGTGGGTGCTAATCACGAAAATGACGTCATTTTGGAAATCCAAGATGGCCGACACCAATTTTATGATATTTTGACATGGGTGTCGTGAAAGGGGTTTTTGTGGGTGCTAATCACGAAAATGACGTCATTTTGGAAATCCAAGATGGCCGACACCAATTTTATGATATTTTGACATGGGTGTCGTGAAAGGGGTTTTTGTGGGTGCTAATCACGAAAATGACGTCATTTTGGAAATCCAAGATGGCCGACACCAATTTTATGATATTTTGACATGGGTGTCGTGACGGGGGTTTTCGGGGGTGCAGATCACGAAAATGACGTCATTTTTGAAATCCAAGATGGCTGACACCAATTTTATGATATTTTGACATGGGTGTCGTGACGGGGGTTTTCGGGGGTGCAGATCACGAAAATGACGTCATTTTTGAAATCCAAGATGGCTGACACCAATTTTATGATATTTTGACATGGGTGTCGTGAAAGGGGTTTTCGCGGGTGCTAATCACGAAAATGGCGTCATTTTTGAAATCCAAGATGGCTGACACCAATTTTATGCTATTTTGACTTTGGTATCGTGACGGGTTTTCGGGGCGCTGATCACGAAAATGACGTCAATTATAAGCTGTGGCATAGCTTCTATTTCTTTATCAAAGTCAAAAATAAAACATCAAATATAGTTTAGTCGCTAAATCGCCACCATTTTTCGCACTCCTTCAATGACGTCACTGGTAAAAAATAAATAAACTACAAAAAAGAAAATACATACTTATACAAATGTATACGTTAATTGCCAAAATAAAACTACTAACTACATACTGCGGAACTCGGTGTGCACACCTTTGCGATTTACCCCGCAGCCACGCGCAGGATTGCGTTTTTTATCTGCATTTTCATGCACATCTGCAGCCCTGCGCGTGAGCGCAGATTCAATGTATAGTACCATGCGTTTCTCCATACAAAATTTGGTACTAGCGAACATCTATCTTATATATAAAATTCTCGTGTCACAGTTTTCGTTCCTATACTCCTCCGAAACGGCTTGACCGATTCTCATGAAATTTTGTGAGCGTATTGAGTAGGTCTGAGAATCGGCCAACATCTGTTTTTCATCCCCCTAAATGTTAGGGGTAGTCCACCCCTACTTGTTTTTTTTATTTTTACACAACATTTTTAGTTTCTATTTTTTTACAACATACCAAAATACATACAATCCTAAATTTTCACCCTTCTACGATCAATCCTTCAAAACTGATCAATCGTCATTTAATTAGTTTTATTCCCATGGGAAATCTAAAAAACGCGATATAACCCAATTCCACGCGGGCGAAGCCGCGGGCGGAAAGCTAGTACTAATATATAAAGCTGAATAGTTTGTTTGTTTGAACGCGCTAATCTCAGGCACTACGGGTCCGATTTGAAAAATTCTTTTTGCGTTGGATAGCTCATTAATCCAGAAATGCTTAAGGCTATAAAACATCACGCTGCGACTAATAGGAGCAGAGCATTACTAACTCAACGCGAACGAAGTCGCTGGCGGCCGCTAGTATAAAATAGCTTTACCGCGGCAGCCCTGAGTGCCACATGTTTTTGTTTTATTAGAAAGACGATATCTTCAAGGTAGTCTCATGTTTAGGAAATTAGGGTCTGATGATGGAAGACTAGGTAAATCTAGAAGAAATTTAAAAAATCAAAGGAGCGTCTAGGGCTTTTCTAAGTTTTTTCATTAAGTGTTTTAACGCACTACAATTTAATAAAGTTCGGAGTTGATGATGGAGCCGGGAGACAGCCGAGGGAACTCCTTAACGATTCACATCAGCTGCCTCGTGTTTGTGCTTAATAAATTTGTGTTGATAAGAACTTTACACCTAAATGAGTTGTGATTATCATTAAAGCTCTGATGTTGAAGACAAAGGCCAGTTAAGGGAACTCCTTTAAGGTTTAATAATAATAATAATAACGGCAACACCAACGTCACTGTCAACATCTGTTTTGATAGCTTTTCAATATTTAAATATATATAAAATTATTAGATACAGTTTACATATTTATATACATGTGGAAATCAAACCCAAATCAATAGAAAATATTATTTAAGTATAACTTTCAAGACAAAATATGAAACTAAACCTTGCATCAAGAAACAGAAAACTAGTGACATCTGTCATGTCACCTCCACAGTCTTATATAATATAAAAAATTACAAAAGCTTGAAGATGTTGACACGATCAGCCACACGAAAAGCACGCCCACCACCTCCGGACTCGTTGCTCAGCTCCGCCTCGCCGCCACCGGTCTCCAGCCCCATTGTGAACGCTGTGACAACATCGGCCGCGGCAGTTGAGTCGAGCTCGAGCGACGAGTATTTCTCTCCGCCGACGTCGCCAACACCTGTACGTCGGCAGGGGAGAGGCCGGCCACCGAAGAGCTTGGGACTTAGGGGCCATCCGGCCCCGAGCCGGGTCCCCGCTGTCGGTGGTTGTGTGCAGCGCATGAGATGGTCTCAAACAATGAATGAGAACGTCATGCGCGCATATTACGGGGCTACAGAGGGGGGAACTAACCTCACTGCGTACCGTGAAAGGATGCTGTCTCTGTTTCAGGCACTGGAACCAACTGTCAACGTCTCGGCCCAACGACTGTCGGATCAGGTGCGGGTCATCCAACGCAATCACAGGTTGGACGATACCGCACTTGATAGGCTGCGCTCAGAGGTACTGAGCAACCAAATCGCCCCGACTCTGACACAGACCGCGGCACTAGCGTCAATTATTGATGCTGTTCCGCCGCGGTCCAATCGTGTAGAAGAAGAGGATGATGGGGTTGAAACAGTAAGTAGCCAGTATAACGACCGACTGAGGAGCACACTGGAGGATGCGTTCCGCGAATATAGATTCACTCCAACAGATCTTAGACCGCGATTACCACGGCTACCTATGCACAAAAAGAATAGGGCGCTGGTGAGTGCTTTGGACTCGCAGCTCAAGAATGTCTTCGAGAGCAGCGAGGATCTCATTGATACACACTCGATCCTGTTCTGCGGGGCTGTAGCGGCATGTCGATTAGCTAATATAAAATTCCCAAATTGTGATGAAGCTAACCGACCGAGACCAGCCGTACCAGCCTGGCAGCACAGGATCGAGCGTCGTATCGATGGGGCCAGGGTACTCATCGGCAAACTATACTGCTTCAGGGAGGGCAATACACGACCAAGAGTGATGCGCTTCGTGAGACAGGCGTTCTCGGGGACTGGAATCAGTCCTCGAGAATACATATCACATGTCACAGAGCGCATCGACTTCCTGAAGCAAAAAGTTTGTGCATGGGCGAGCCGTATACGGCGGTATAAGCGGCGGGTGGATCGTTATACGCAGAATCGCATGTTCCAGAGTGATGAGAGGTGGGTATATAGAGCTTGGGAGCGAACTGAACAAAACGAGGCCGACGTGTGCCGCCCGGATGATGCCGCCACGAGTGCATTCTGGCGCAGCATCTGGTCAGTACCCGTCTGTCACGCTGAGGGTCACTGGATACAGGATGTCGAGCAAGTGTGTGAAATGATACCAGAAATGGATACCATTCTAATAACACCAATAGATGTAGCCACAGCAGTCCGTTCGTTACCGAATTGGAAATCACCGGGACCGGACGGGCTGCACAACTTTTGGCTAAAATGGCTAAGCAGTTCACACACTTGTTTGGCATCTCAATTCCAGTCATCCTTAGAGTCTGGTTCGCTACCCCAGTTCTTAACAACTGGAACTACCCACCTGCTCCATAAATCAGGTAGCACCGCGGAACCCAACAATTATAGGCCGATTACATGTTTACCAACGGTCTATAAAGTTCTTACATCCATTTTGAAAGCTAAAATAAACAAACATCTTGACAGCAACTCCATCATGTCTGTCTCTCAAAATGGATGTAGGAGCGGGTCCCGCGGTACTAAGGAGCTACTCCTCATAGACATGGCCATCAGCCAACAGGTTCGTCGATCCCGCAAGGACCTCTCAACTTGCTGGATAGATTATAAGAAGGCCTACGATTCGGTGCCACATACATGGCTTATGAGGGTGCTGGAGTTGTACAAGGTTAATGCAACTCTACGCACTTTCCTTAGGTCGTGTATGGGGCAATGGAAGACAGTCCTTCGCTATCCAGGGAGTCGACGGATCCAAGGGAATGATGAACCTGTATGGATTAAGCGGGGAATATTCCAGGGCGACAGTCTGAGTCCACTTTGGTTCTGCTTAGCTCTGAATCCTCTAAGCACACTGCTGGAGGATTCAGGTCTGGGTTATCGATTGAGGAGAGGTGGTCAGGTCATATCTCACCTCCTCTACATGGATGATTTGAAACTCTTTGCCCCCAATAAATTGCATCTGATGAAGCTACTGAATGTAACTGAAACTTTCAGTAGTGGCATCAAAATGGAATTTGGTGTGGACAAATGTGCAGTCATGCATGTAAAGCGGGGGCAGATTATGGAATCCGAGGGAATTACACTCCCGGATTCCATACACCTTAGATCCCTCTCCTCAGTCGAGAGCTATAAATATTTGGGTATGTCGGAAGCGTTAGGTATCAACGATGCTGACATGAAGCAATCGTTGAAGGAGCGCTTCTTTGGTCGCCTGAAGAAGGTGTTAAAAAGTCTTCTTTCGGGCGGGAATAAGGTGCGCGCCTTCAACGGGTGGGTCATGCCGGTTTTGATGTACTCTTTCGGCATACTTAAATGGACTCAGACTGAACTCGACGCCCTGGATAGAAGGGTCCGTACACTGCTGACAGCAAACAGGATGCATCACCCACGATCATCGGTGATGAGACTGTATATTCCGCGGAAGTGCGGGGGTCGAGGCTTTTTAAATGCGAAGACCCTCCACAACCGAGAGGTATGCAGTCTCAGAGAACATTTTTTAAAAACCGTAGTGGGTATGCATCATGATGTTGTCACAGTAGACAAGGGGCTTACCCCGCTATCCATGGCGAAAGAGAACTGGCACAAGCCCATAATACTTAGCACTAATGACCGCAAGATGATATGGCAAAGCAAGGAACTTCACGGGCGATTTTATCGGGCTCTTCATGAGCCCGATGTAGACTTCTTAGCATCCGTATCCTGGCTACGATTCAGTGACCTTTTCGGGGAAACTGAAGGTTTCGTCTGTGCAATTATGGACGAAGTTATCTTAACGAATAACTACCGGAGATATATTATGAGGGACGGGACGATTGACGTGTGTCGGGCATGTCATCATCCGGGTGAGTCCATCAGACATATTATCTCTGGTTGCTCTCGTTTAGCTAACGGCGAGTATTTGCACAGGCATAACCAAGTAGCTAGGATTATCCACCAGCAACTTGCTTTGAAATATAAACTTGTGGATTCTGAGGTTCCGTATTATAAGTATGTGCCCGACCCAGTTCTTGAAAATGACCATGCCACGTTATACTGGGATCGGTCTATCATTACTGACAGGACTATTGTTGCAAATAAGCCTGATATAGTAGTGATAGATCGATTAGCGCGCCTCGCAATGATTGTCGATGTTACCATTCCACATGACGGGAATCTCGTGAAAGCTGAGAAAGAGAAACAAATTAAATATCTCGACTTGGCGCACGAGGTTGTTGACATGTGGAATGTGAACTCGGCTGTCATTGTACCGATTGTCGTATCGGCCAATGGTTTGATAGCCAAGAGCCTCGACCAACATCTATTGAGGCTCTCGTTAGGCAGTTGGATCAAAGGCCTGATTCAAAAGGCAGTACTCCTCGATACGGCCCGCATTGTGAGGAGGTTCCTGTCTCTGGAGCCCTAACCACCGGTAGCTTGGACCCTGCTCCCGTCATCGGTGGAACACTATTTTTTTATATTTTTAAATGTATTTTTATGTATTTTTTAAATCAATATATTTAAAAATGTAACCAAATGAGAAAAAAGGAAAATAAAGGAAATAATAATAATAATAAATCGTTTATTTGCATTAAACATGGTATACAAAGGTGTTGAATAAAAATACAGTAGGTACAAGCATGTTTAGCTAAGATGAACATAGCACGCAAAATTTTTAAGGTAAACTAAACTATTTAAGGCATTAACATTTATGATCCATAAATTCTTTTAAACTATAAAAATTACATTCATTTAACCATTTATAGAATGCAGTCTTCAATAATCTTATATTTAATACTTTGAAATGACTTGGCATCTTGTTATATATCCGCACACATGTGGCAAGACAATTTTTATTGTATTTGGTCAGTCTTGGTAGATCACTCTGTACTAATCTAAAAGGATCTCGTCTGATACGTGGACATATTTCACTTGCAGTTTTAAACAGCTTTATATGCTTAACTACGAATACGCATATTTCGTAAATGTAAATGCATGGGAGCGGTAACAAGCCAAGTCTTTGAAACATTGGTCGACATGAATCGTCGGGTTTTAGTCCACACATTGATCTTATGCACTTTTTTTGAGCAATGAATGCTCTAGTCATATCAGTGCTATTGCCCCACATTATAACACCGTATCGTAATATCGATTCAACATAGGCGTGATATGATATTAAAGCGGTTTTCATATTGGTAACATTTTTAACTTGCTTCAGTGCGTATACAAATTTATTAATTCTAGTGCTAATATTATCTACATGTAATTTCCAATTTATATCTTTATCTATTATTATACCTAAGAATTTTGTATGTGTTACTTCATTGAGTTTATTTATATTAAGTTTAATGTTATTTTTATTATTATTTGTATCATTGAATTGTATATAGACGGATTTGTTTAGGTTTATTTTTAAATGGTTAATGTCAAGCCAATTTATTAATTTATTGATTGTATTATTAATTTCACACTCATGATCTCCAATGGTATTTTGTTTTTTATCAGTTGCTACTACAATAGATATGTCATCAGCAAATAGGATGCATTTATGCTTTGTTATTTCTGTAATGTCATTTATGTATATAAGGAATAATACTGGGCCAAGCACACTTCCTTGTGGTACGCCGTATTTATTATGTCTATATTCTGAATAGTAGGGTGTCATGTCTCTATTTTTGTTAATTCTATTGATAGTAACGCATTGTTTCCTATTACTCAAATAGGACAATATCCACCACCATTACAATAGTTACCTTATGTTTGGACTTATTTCTGTTCATTTATATTGATGAAAACTTTACACCCATATAAGTAGGTTAAAATGAATGTCTGCAATAGATCTGATGATAGAGCCGAGAGAAATTCGAGGGAACTCCTCAACGATTCACAGCAGCTACCTTGTGTAATATCTTGATTAATTTGTATTGATAAGAGCTTTACACCTAGATGGATTGTTATGATCATTAGGAGTCTGATAATGAAGACGAAGGACAGTCTGTTGAGGGAACTCCTCAAAGGTTTACAGTAGCTGCTTTGTGCTTTGTCTAACCTAACCTAACCTAACCTAACCTAACCTAACCTAACCTAACATTTAGGGGGATGAAAAACAGATGTTGGCCGATTCTCAGACCTACTCAATACGCTCACAAAATTTCATGAGAATCGGTCAAGCCGTTTCGGAGGAGTATAGGAACGAAAACTGTGACACGAGAATTTTATATATAAGATAGATGTTCGCTAGTACCAAATTTTGTATGGAGAAACGCATGGTACTATACATTGAATCTGCGCTCACGCGCAGGGCTGCAGATGTGCATGAAAATGCAGATAAAAACGCAATCCTGCGCGTGGCTGCGGGGTAAATCGCAAAGGTGTGCACACCGAGTTCCGCAGTATGTAGTTAGTAGGAAATTTTTTATTAGTTATTTATGACATAGTATTTTTTTTATTTTGCTAATTAACGTATACATTTGTATAAGTATGTATTTTCTTTTTTGTAGTTTATTTATTTATTTATTTTTTACCAGTGACGTCATTGAAGGAGTGCGAAAAATGGTGGCGATTTAGCGTCTAAATTATATTTGATGTTTTATTTTTGACTTTGATAAAGAAATAGAAGCTATGCCACAGCTTATAATTGACGTCATTTTCGTGATCAGCGCTCCGAAAACCCGTCACGATACCCAAGTCAAAATATCATAAAATATAATTTCGGCCACCTTGGATTTCAAAAATGACGTCATTTTCGTGATTAGCACCCGCGAAAACCCCTTTCACGACACCCATGTCAAAATATCATAAAATTAGTGTCAGCCATCTTGGATTTCAAAAATGACGTCATTTTCGTGATCTGCACCCCCGAAAACCCCCGTCACGACACCCATGTCAAAATATCATAAAATTGGTGTCGGCCATCTTGGATTTCCAAAATGACGTCATTTTCGTGATTAGCACCCACAAAAACCCCTTTCACGACACCCATGTCAAAATATCATAAAATTGGTGTCGGCCATCTTGGATTTCCAAAATGACGTCATTTTCGTGATTAGCACCCACAAAAACCCCTTTCACGACACCCATGTCAAAATATCATAAAATTGGTGTCGGCCATCTTGGATTTCCAAAATGACGTCATTTTCGTTATTAGCACCCACAAAAACCCCTTTCACGACACCCATGTCAAAATATCATAAAATTGGTGTCGGCCATCTTGGATTTCCAAAATGACGTCATTTTCGTAATTAGCACCCACAAAAACCCCTTTCACGACACCCATGTCAAAATATCATAAAATTGGTGTCAGCCATCTTGGATTTCAAAAATTACGTCATATTCGTGATCTGCACTCCCGAAAACCCCTATCACGACACCCATGTCGAAATACCCAAAAATTCATCGAAATACCAAATTTTAGGCGAAGTTATCCGCAAACAAACATAAAAATAAAAACTTTTTACAAAAAAACAACCGACTTCAAAAACCACTACAAAGTGAAAAATAACTAATTTCGGAAGTTGGTGTCTTTCGTTTGGTATATTCGTTTTAGACACCGAGTTCCGAAATTAGTTATTTTTCACTTTACATAGTGGTTTTTGGAAGTCGGTTGTTTTTTTCTAAAAAAGCTTTTATTTTACATTTTTTAGTTGTTAAAAGTACTATGTATTCAGTTGCATCCGGTCAGACTGGAAGCTGACGCAAATATAGTTGGGAAATGACGTACTTTTGTTTACTTTAATTTTTACCCGTAAGTACCTATTCCCTCAACTGCCTATGGTCTTCATCATTAAATTTACTGTAGACTATTATTTTAACCTAATCGGAGTAAAGGTCTTATTAATATAAATGAATGAAGTCCAACCACAAAGTAGCTACTGGAAACCGTTGAGGAGTTCCCGGAACTGGCCTTTGTCTTCATCATTAGAGCTCTTATGAGAGTCGCAACCCATCTAGGTGTAAAGTTCTTATCAATACAAATTAATCGAGCCCAACCACAAGGTAGCTGCTGTCAATTGTTGAGGAGTTCCTTCGACTGTCTCTCGGCTCCATCATCAGATCTACTCCAGACCTTTATTAAATTGTAGTGCTTTAAAATATTTAATGAAAATGCTAAGAAATGCACTAGTCGCCCCCAATTTTTGAAAGTTCCGCTTGTTTTCTCTGGACTTCCACCATCAAACCTTGATATCCTTATCAAGGGACCACCTTGGGAACGTCTTCCTTCCAACAGAAAAAGAATTATCAAAATCGGTTTATAAATGACGAAGTTATGCGCGAACAAACATAAAAAAACATATACGGTCGAATTGAGTAACCTCCTCCTTTTTGAAGTCGGTTAAAAATTGAACATAAAAACATATAATTGAGCAACCTCCTCCTTTTTGAAATCGGTTAAAAAAACGAACACCAAAATAAACATCAATAACAGAGATACTCTAAGATAGTATTATACTCTATGCGACATGCGGTGCGTGAGCGAGCAAGCAGATGCTTTCTCGCTCACGCGCCGCCCGCTTATGCTAGCGGAGCGCGCGATGACGAAGGACACGGGTTCCCCCTTCGAGAGCTTGTGGCATACTGAATCTCAATAGCCCGGGCAACAGAAATGATGGCGAATGCGCTCAGATTGTTGAACAAAATTTTGATTTTGGTCGTTTTAAAAAAATATTTCTACAATAATGTTCGTCATGAAATTACCTATCCATTAGTGTAAGAACGCAATCTAAATAATGCTTACTTTCCGAGGAGATGCACGTTTATGATAATTATTTCTCTTGTCAGTGGTTTCGTTGTGAAGGAATTATTTAAACATTATACTTAGTAAAATAAAAAAAAAAAATCTACAATTTTGGAGCTAAGATTATGGAGAAAATTTACGTATTTTTAATAAGTTGATATTTCTTTTGGATAAAGAGTAGATAGCTCCGGAAAACTACATAAAAACGGCTTGCGGTGTGTTTTTCCTCTGGAGCCGCCTTAAACTAACAAACTACTTGATAACCCGTGGTACATTTTCCTAACAACTGTCACGACCACGGGCGTACCGAGGGGGAGGCAGCTGCGCCCCCCAAAGGGGCATCGGTTTTAGGAGCAATGTGCCCTGCCCACTGCCACTTAATTTTAGCGATAGAAGAGCTATGTTGGTGACTTTGGTTCTTCTGAGGATCTCCACATTTCTGATTCGATCACAGAGACTCCGAGCATAGCTCTTTCCATCGCCCATTGTGAACGACCACGTTTCAGTTCCGTAAGTCATCACTGGCAACACACACTGGTTAAAGACTTTAGTCACTGTGGTATCTTGGACGACGAGAAGATGTAGCCTAGCTTCCCGAACGCTGCCCAGCCGATCTAGATTCGACGAGACATCTCTTTCTCGAAGTTGGAATGTTTGTCCCAGGTCAATTACTTCGAGTGCACATCAACCAAGTGTTCGTAAGAGATTTGTCTGTTCAACAGAGCCTACTTGTGAAGCTGAAGACTGGGGATGGTAGGATCGTCTCTTCCAAGCCAGGCCTTTTGGGTGAGATTGAGAAATTCTACGGAGAGTTATACACATCAACACGCTCCTTTTGTAAGCCTGGCCAATGTGATCCTAGAGCCAGTCTAACCCGACTCTACACGTCTACACCAACGATATCCTGGACGTCAGCCTGTACGAGATTGGAATGGCCCTGAAACAGCTCAAGAACGATAAGGCGGCTGGAGATGATGGAATTACGGCTAAGATCCTGAAAGCGGATGGCAAACAGATTCACAGCGTAGCACAGTGGTTCGTGGTGTTGTTTTTCAAAAAAAGGTGACAATACCTTCCTGAAAAACTACAGACCGATATCCCTCCTGAGTCATGTCTATAAGCTGTTTCTAGGGTCATCACGAATCGTCTCGCTCGCAGGTTCGACGACTTCCAGCCTCCCGAACAAGAAGGCTTCCGAGAAAGCTTTAGCACCATAGACCACGCCATACGCTGCGGCGTGTGCGTTCGCGCAGCGGAATGTTGTTGAATTTAAAGATTTTAAATATGCAGATATTTAGTGTATGACGTCGTGTAATTGTGTATGGTAAAAAAAAATTTGTGCGTGCAGCCATTGTGGAGAAATTCACCAAAAACTGATTCCGCTGGGCGAACGTTGTCCTGGCGGAACTTTTTTTAATCCATTGACTTTAGAAAAAAGAGATGTGTCCAAAAATTAGTGTGTAATTGTGTATGTATGAATAAAATTTGTGCATGCATAGACTTCGGAGAAATTCAAGTTTCCGCTGCGCGAACGTTTGGCTATTAGCTAGTTTTCATATAAAGCGCTTACATAGAGAGCTGTAGATTTTTACATACGTTGTTTTGAATTTGTGCATATTTGTGTACAAAACAGATTTAGAAAAAATCGTAGGGCTAAAAAGATAAAAATATAAACGTAAAACACGCTTTTTAGGTCATAGTTCTTAAAGTATGCACTTTGGGGTCTAGATTTTCACGGTTATACAAACCTTGTAAGTGTCTGCAACATGTTGCCAAATATCAATGATGTTCCTTTAGTAATTAAAGAGATATAGGACAATTTACCATGACAAAATCACTGTTTACAAAGCAGTCAAATATCACGACATTCTAAAGGAATTGCATGGTAAAATGTATGCCAATAATTAGTGTATTCATTCAACTATTCACATGCAAAATTTCATGTCATTAAATTCAGTAATTAAAGAAGAACAATTAAAATACTGACGAAGCATCGAAAACCTACATAACCCGACCAAGTTCGGATAGCTATAAAAAAGCGGCCGTGCAATATATTTAGGTAACATTCCAAAATTTACAGTATAATACCGGTATTGAATTGGTATAGGTGATAACACAATTGTTTCGATATAATATAAAGGTCATTCATTTTTGTACACCTACTTTTTTAAATGTATTTGACTATGACAAAGTAGGTACTATTTACGTAGTTACTTTATTTAAACTAACTAGCGAGCGGTGTACTTCTCGCGCTCGAATCTTGCGGGCTGCGAGCGGTGATCGAGCGTTAGGAATAAATTTGAATTAAAAAGATGTTGCCGCCATTGTTCAGACATTTCTTTCACAAATAAAAACAAATATCTCGTCGACACAATCGTGAACACAACACTACAGTACGGCTATAGTGACGCGCGATCTGCCCGCTCGTTTCGAGAACGGGTCTTGGATGCCCGCTCGGCTCCCGCGCCGCTGCCGCCGCCGCCCCGCTGCCCACAAGATTCGAGGCAGCGGCCTTAGGCGGTGCTAGTCTCTCCAGCGGTGCCAAATTGACTGTCGATACGTTGAGGTAATAAAATGTTTGTACAAATACGCAACCATGTCAGTCAGTCTCCAGGATCAGGACTCGAAACCGATCCAACTGCAGCGTGGAGTGAGACAAGGAGATGTCATATCTCCCAAATTGTTCACTGCTGCGTTGGAAGATGTCATCAAGCTCCTGGACTGGAAATGACATCTACAGCAACGGCGAGTACATCACTAATCTCCGTTTTGCAGATGATATCGTGGTCATGGCGGAGACCCTCCCACCCGTGGCCATGGCGGAGACCCCCGGAAGACTTAAGTAAAATGCTCAATGGCCTTAGCAGAGCTTCCCAACAAGTGGGTCTAAGTTTGAACATGGATAAGACTAAGATCATGTCGCACCCATGTACCAACGACGGCAGGTCAAGCTACCCCAAACTATCAGATTTTTCCATTCAACCTTGAGCCTTAATGCTTTAGAGATAAAGTTGAAAATCTAATAAAGAAATCTAACAGATTGTAGTAGCTTGATGTGTTGTCGTCGCGCGTCGGTACACAACGACCAATTTAGAACACTCGCGCAAGCGCTCTGCGCCACTTAAGAAAAAGAAGACTTTTTTTTTTTTTTTTTTTTAATATGGCATCTCCTAGTTGACCTTGAGAGGCCGGTACTAGTTAACCGGACCATCCTGTGGCTGCCTTAAGTGAATTTAAAGCCTCCAGCCAGGGCTACTAAAAGCTAAGCGACTACACGCTAAGGGCACCCCCTGTGGGGTACGAACCTCGGCTTAGGGTGTCGCTAGAAGAACAGCAAGGGACGGTTGGATCGAATTTTTATTTTTATTTCGGTTTGATGACCGCGGCGTTTCCTAGTACTAGCTCTGAGAAGAAACGTCCGAAACAAACTCAGATTTTTTTTTTTGATATGGCATCTCATAGTTGACCTAGAGAGGTCGTCACTATTTAACCGGGCTATCCTGTGGCTGCCTTAAATGAATTTAAAGCCTCCAGCCAGGGCTATTAAAAGCTAAGCGACTACGCTAAGGGCACCCCATAGTGGGGTACGAACCTCGGCTTAGGGTGTCACTAGAAAAACAGCAAGGGACGGCTGGATCGATTTCTTATATTTGATTCGGTTTGATGACCGCGGCGTTTCCTAGTACTAGCTCTGAGAAGAAACGTCCGAAACAAACTCAGAGGTCATAGTTGGGAGTTTATATTTACTGGCTCAGCTGCGGCGCGGGCTGGCCGTCATCGGACAGACAAACTCAGAGGTCATAGTTGGGAATTTATATTTACTGGCTCAGCTGCGGCGCGGGCTGGCCTACATCGGACAAGGGACGGGGGGGGGCGATTACTACGTTGAACGCGTCGCGTCGGACCTCGGCGGCGAGGTCGGTAGGTCGGTTTTTTGTGTTTTGTACTAGTGGCCCTATTGGCCTCTTGGAGGAGGGTAATGGGGTCATCAGGGTCGGTGAGAGCATGCCTAGGTCGGCGAAGCTTGCTAATTTTGGAGGGGGAGTAATTTACTGCCGCGACAACCAGAGGGTTGTGATGTACAGCGGCTGTGTCAAAGAAACGCTTGGAGAGGCGTTTGATGAAATGCTGGATAGTGGGGATTTTGAGATCTAGATGGAGGATCTCATTTCGGACGAACCAAGGGGCGTTTGTTGCTCTGCGAAGAAAGCGGTTTTGGAGTGTCTGCATCCTATGGATATGACTGGGCTTGGCGTGTGCGAAGACTACACAGGCGTATGTCATGAGACTCGGCGGGAGCAGACATTTGTACATTTCCGCCGCGCGGCAGAGTGGGGATGTTATTTCCACTCGTAGTCTGTGTTCCACTCCTAAGTCCTATGCGCCGGCATTGTGTGCGTTCGCGCAGCGGAATGTTGTTGAATTTAAAGATTTTAAATATGCAGATATTTAGTGTATGACGTCGTGTAATTGTGTATGGTAAAAAAAAATTTGTGCATGCAGCCATTGTGGAGAAATTCACCAAAAACTAATTCCGCTGGGCGAACGTTGTCCTGGCGGAACTTTTTTTAATCCATTGACTTTAGAAAAAAGAGATGTGTTCAAAAATTAGTGTGTATTTGTGTGTAATTGTGTATGTATGAATAAAATTTGTGCATGCATAAACTTCGGAGAAATTCAAGTTTCCGCTGCGCGAACGTTTGGCCATTAGCTAGTTTTCATATAAAGCGCTTACATAAAGAGCTGTAGATTTTTACATACGTTGTTTTGAATTTGTGCATATTTGTGTACAAAACAGATTTAGAAAAAACCGTAGGGCTAAAGAGATAAAAATATAAACGTAAAACACGCTATTTAGGTCATAGTTCTTAAAGTATGCACTTTGGGGTCTAGATTTTCACGTTTATACAAACCTTGTAAGTGTCTGCAACATATTGCCAAATATCAATGATGTTCCTTTAATAATTAAAGAGATATAGGACAATTTACCATGACAAAATCACTGTTTACAAAGCAGTCAAATATCACGACATTCTAAAGGAATTGCATGGTAAAATGTATGCCAATAATTAGTGTATTCATTCAACTATTCACGTGCAAAATTTCATGTCATTAAATTCAGTAATTAAAGAAAAACAATTAAAATACTGACGAAGCATCGTAAACCTACATAACCCGACCAAGTTCGGATAGCTATAAAAAAGCGGCCGTGCCATATATCTTAAGAACGTTCTTAACCTTCTAGTATAGTATTTATTAATATGGCACAGTTGCGTACACAAGCGTTAGGAAAAGATAAAACAATTGCATTTCTTGAATGAAAAATGTTTTTTTTTATAATAACGCCACTATCTACGACAAAAAAAAATCTTCAATTAACAAGTAGGTACTTCTCTATTTAAATATCCGTGTACAAAAATATTTTTAATTACATATAATGCTTAATTATGTAATTATAATAATGTTAACAAACGCTTGCAACGGCAGCAATAGACTTAAATGTGTTTAATAAATGTTTAATAAACTATTATGAATATAAGGGTAAGTATAATATTTCGAGCTTCAATAAAAATTAAAATCACATCACATAACTGGACTATTCAGTTGTTTATATTTGATCAAAATTAAAAAAGTGCTTATAAACTAAAACATTTGTATAAAAAAGGTATTTTCAAGAAATATTTTTAAATGAGTAGCAAATACAGTAAATAACCTCAACATTCCTAAGTATACCTAATATTTTCTAGTTCCTATTACATAATAAAATTACAGATTAACAATCACAGATCAATAAAGTAGACTATTCAGTTGTTTAGGTTTGAGAGTCTGCCTAATATAAAAATAAATCAACATTTACAAACAAACAGTAGTTCTTACTTGTGGTACTTATTTAATTTCCCTGAGGGGTCTATACTAAGAATCCGGATCCGTGAAATATTCAATAGAAATTAGCTGTATGAATTTTATTTGCCTAAATTAATATATTTAGATTATATCTCAAGTCTCAAGCGCATACTTAAATGAAGTAACTACTTAAATAGTACCTACTTTGTCATAGTCAAATACATTTAAAAAAGTAGATGTACAAAAATAAATGACCTTTATATTAATCGAAACAATTGTGCTATCACCTATACCAATTCAATACCGGTATTATACTGTAAATTTTGGGATGTTACCTAAATATATTGCACGGCCGCTTTTTTATAGCTATCCGAACTTGGTCGGGTTATGTAGGTTTTCGATGCTTCGTCAGTATTTTAATTACTGAATTTAATGACATGAAATTTTGCATGTGAATAGTTGAATGAATACACTAATTATTGGCATACATTTTACCATGCAATTCCTTTAGAATGTCGTGATATTTGACTGCTTTGTAAACAGTGATTTTGTCATGGTAAATTGTCCTATATCTCTTTAATTACTAAAGCAACATCATTGATATTTGGCAGTATGTTGCAGACACCTACAAGGTTTGTATAAACGTGAAAATCTAGACCCCAAAGTGCATACTTTAAGAACTATGACCTAAAAAGCGTGTTTTACGTTTATATTTTTATCTCTTTAGCCCTACGATTTTTTCTAAATCTATTTTGTACACAAATATGCACAAATTCAAAACAACGTATGTAAAAATATACAGCTCTCTATGTAAGCGCTTTATATGAAAACTAGCTAATGGCCAAACGTTCGCGCAGCGGAAACTTGAATTTCTCCGAAGTCTATGCATGCATAAATTTTATTCATACATACAATTACACACAAATACACACTAATTTTTGGACACATCTCTTTTTTCTAAAGTCAATGGATTAAAAAAAGTTCCGCCAGGACAACGTTCGCCCAGCGGAATCAGTTTTTGGTGAATTTCTCCACAATGGCTGCATGCATAATTTTTTTTTTACCATACACAATTACACGACGTCATACACTAAATATCTGCATATTTAAAATCTTTAAATTCAACAACATTCCGCTGCGCGAACGCACACGCCGGCATTCTATTTTCCCTCCATCTTACCAATTTTCGATCACGCCACGTGTCTTGACGTGAGTTGACATTTCTTACCCATCCAAAATAAGTGCACAATGCCCCTAAAGGTTTCACTTTAAAAACCTAAACTCGTTTTTGCACTGAAGTAACCATAAAGGCGTAGGGCTTAAAACTCGCCAAACTTTCATCCTATATGATTCTGATGAGCAAAAGAAAACTCTGGGTTCCCTCCAAGTAAAAGATAATTCCTCTTACAAAATACTTTATTTATTTTACACAACATAACCGACTATAAGAAGAACTTCCTCCTGGAGGTCTCCAGCTGGTGCCTCCTGCCGGCGATAATCCACTCGTAATCTCCTCGCTTGGAGTCGAATGTGCCTTGTTGTAAGGAAATCAGCTTGAGGGTGAATCGGGGGCCCAGCTCGCGCAGCTTGGCGCGTTTGCCGTCCGAGGTAAATTCGTATCTGGAAGATAATTTTGTGAAATAAGGAGTAAAGTCTAATTTATGGTTAGCAACAAAATTTTTGAAACATTTTGTTGAGACAAACTTACCGATGATGTCTGAAGAATATGTAGTCACGTTGATTGTGGAATGTGACAGCGCGCCTGCCGCGGAACTGTGGCTCGTAGTGGAACAGCGCGCCCAGCATGCGGCCAACTGTCATACCCAACCGAGTGCTGAAGTTGTTCAGAATCACCTATCAACATAACAATGTTCGTTGATATTAGGACTTATAAATAATGGACAAGTTAAATAAATACCGCTACTGAAACCATCACCCATAGAACAAGACTCATAATTATGGGGGAGGTGATAAGTTACCCCGTGAAATAAAATTTTCGGGCCCAAGAATTGTTTAACCAAAATCAATACAAGCCAAAATTGTTGAACCGAATTAATTGCAATATCCATTGCAGCAAACTTGGACAAGACAACTGAGGAGTTTGTTCCGCCACTTTTACCCAGCGAAAGCACTAGGAAGTAGCGAAGGACGGGCTTTTTGGGGGGACTGTTTTATGTAATACTAGCATTCCGCCCGCGGCTTCGCCCGCGTGGAGTTCGATTATATCGCGTTTCCAAGAGAACTCTTCAAACGTTCGGAATCAAAACTATCCTATGTTATTTCTCAAGGTCAACTCTATCTTTGTACCAAATTTCAATAAAATCAGTTCAGTGGTTAAGAAGTTCGGTTATATCGCGCTTTTTAGATTTCCCTCGGGAACATCAAATTTTCCGGGATAAAAGGTAGCCTATGTTCTTTCTCAGGGTCTAAAGATTGTCTGTGCCAAATTTCATCAAAATCGGTTGAGAGGTTTAAGCGGGAAAGCGTAACAGACAGACAGACAGAGTTACTTTCGCATTTATAATATTAGTATGGATTGACGTTCAAAAAGTGCTGATTGTCAGCCTAATTTGAATAAATAAACTTTTGATTTGACATTCGAAAAGTGCTGATTCTGAGACTAATTTAGATAAATAATTTTGATTTTAACCTCTCAGAATGATTATTTATAGCTGTAATGCAAAATAAATTGTGTATGTACCTCTGGTCGGTGGTTAGTAATCTCTTTATAGTCTTTCCTGAGTTCTGGCGTGATCTTGCAGCTGGAGAGACGGAAGTGTGCTGTAGGTCCGTTTGGTAAATGGATCAAGAGGAAACCGTTAGGTTGCTTCTGATTTTCATTAATAACTATCACATCTGTTACTTTTTCCCGGAGTGCTGACTGGACGATGCGTTTTACTGATGATCTAACAATAACAAAGTGGTATTATTCTATAACTAGCTGCCGCCACCGACTTCGTTCGCGTGGAGTTAGTTATGCTCCGCTCCCATTGGTCGCAGCGTGATGTTATAAAGCCTAAAGCCTTCCTGGATTAATGGACTATCCAACGCAAAAAGGATTTTTTTAAATTGGACCAGTAGTTTCCGAGATTAGCTCGAACAAACAAACTCTGCAGCTTTATATACTAGTATAGAGTATAGATTCATCCTAAACTCACAACTTACACTGCTGTAACATTCTTCCGCTTTCGCAACGTTTTTTGTTACTGCTCTGCTATTGGTCATAGCGGGATGTTATATAGCCTAAAGCCTTCCTGGATTAATAGGCTATCCAACGCAAAAATAATTTTTCAAATCGGACCAATAGTTCCTGAGATTAGCGCGCACAAACAAACAAACTCTTCAGCTTTATATATTAGTATAGAAAAGAATTTGTATTTTTGGTGTTGAATAAATGCATGAGATAATAATTGTGTATTTTGCTATTGGACTGCGAACCCTGCTAACCAATAGGGCATTATCAGACACATAACCTAGCCCTGTTTACAATTTATTTGCCAAAAATGTAAGTAACTTTTTAAATAATGAACAACTATTAATTTTTGTTATTAATTATTTAATAACTTTCTTCCTTCTTTGTACCATCTTACTTACATTAGTTTGTCTTATTTATAGTAATTGTCATGTACAGTTCCTTAGTAATTAAGTTTATTCTAATAGTTAATCTTCCTTTAATAAACAAATAAATATTGCTAGTCACTCTATATTTAACTTAATTGTCATTGACATAAAGTTGATGTTTATGTAGTCAATTATTAAACACTGTCTTTAATAGAAAGTCAGACATCATCATCGTTATTCACCTAGCCTTTCCCAACTATGATGGGTTAGCTTCTAGGAAGGCAGAAGGGAGGCTTCTTAGCTTCATGGAGCGAGGACCACTTGGTAAGACTGGTTCTCAGACTTTCAGGCACATTTATTTCAGCATCATCATTTCTGCTGAAAGACATCCGCTGCTAGAAATAAGCCTCCCCCAAAGATCACCACCAGGACCGGTCCTACACCTCCCACATCCAGCAGTTTCCGCCTGTGCCCGTCCCACTGCCACTTGAGTATTGCAATTTTTCAGGCTATATCGGTTACTTTCGTTCTTCTGCGGATTGCCTCATTTCTTATTACATTACGCTGTGAAACCCTTCTCCATTACCCTTTCAGTGACCTTGAGCTTTCTTTTAAGACCCATTGTTAGCAACCATGTCTCAGTTCCATATGTCATCACGGAGACACTTACCTTTGCCTATATCTAGATATAGAATTAGGGATCATTCTACACAGCTCCTTGCCAAATATCCTAGTCTTGTTGTGTGGGTTGTCCGAGTATGTGATTAGTACTTTAGGCTCATATGAATTCTCGTAGTATGTTGAAAGTTCATCTAATTCCATATCCTTTTGTGCCTAGAAATATTAATTGTTATTTTTAGTTAAGGAAAAAATATTAAATATGTATCTTTAACTTCAAAATAAAGTATCTGAACATCAAAGTTTAACTTAAAATAAAAACATGTAATATTTTATATCTGATATTCTGTACAATTCTTAATACTGCAACCATTGCTGTTTTCATTGAGCCATATAAACCAAATTGACTTTGATGTCGATAGATTTTGTTTTTTAGAATATTATAGTAATTGTGGTGCGACTTGAAGCAAAACTCAGCATATTTGGGAAAAGATTAGAAAAGGAATTTTCGATAATGAAGTAAGTTGTTTATTCTGAAATTTTAATATACGCTATTGCACTGTTTTTAAAAAACAGATTCTAACCTCCAATTTCTCTTCATCATCAACATTAGCGAGCATCGTCTCATCTTTCTCTCGGAGGGACTCCAACGTGTGAGGAACCTTTTTCGGGACATCGTCGCCTTCTTGCTTCTTGTCCAACTTTCGCCTAAAACAACACGATGTTAGCCTCTACTCTCAACTTTGTAAATACAGAATACAACTTGCAACCGAGTACATAACCACACTTACTGTTTCTTGTCTTTGCCGCGAGCCATTTTGCTTTATACTTTTATGCGATAAGACGTTAAACAATGCTTTTCTGGATTATATTTCTTTGATTTAGCTATAATATTTTGATTTAAAGTCTATATTTTGTAAACGTTGTGGAACATGCCTTTCGCTTTTTTGACACATAGACTTTGACAGTTTGCGAATGAGATGAGTGACAGTCCTGACAGTTGCTGACGATGCGTTTACAAATTTAGTAAACTTCTTAATAAACTTGTAAAAAATAATTCTAAAATTCACTCTACTGTAAATGTATATAATTACACTCATTTGCAAAAAAACGGGGCCAGCCGGTTTTGATTTTCATTAATCTTTAAAAAGACACAACACAAAAAAGGTTTGCATCGTTTGTACACGTTACAGGCCGGTTATAAAAACCCCTTTTTATCCTACATTTTATTCCTACACTTTTATTAAATTTTTATCGATTTATTTCATATCCTTGACTGTCAAACCTTTATTTATTGCTGTTTGGCTGTATCAAAAAGGGTAGATAAAGTGGTAAAAGCCACAGAGCAAGTAATCACTACGTTTTGTACGCCAGCCTGATAAAAGCTACCAAAATTATCGCGCTGCTTGAAGAGGGTTACAGCCAATGTTTCGTGGCTAGGAGGCTAAATGTTAGTCAGTCGACGGTCCAAAGGACCTGGCAGCGATATCAGGAGACTGGTTCCGTCGAGAGAGGCCTGGTTCTGGAAGAAAACCATGTACCCAACCACGGGATGATCGTTTTCTTGTGAGTCGCGCATTGAGAAATCGCAAATCTTCGTATATTGATCTTAAGAACAACCTCCAAGAAGTAAGAAATGTGCATATTTAGTCTATGGGCGGTCAGGAGGAAGCTTCTCGTTGCCAATATTATACGCAGTCACAGCCCGGCCCGCGGCTGGGGGCCTACTCCGTGAGTACCGAGTTCATAGACTTAGGTTCGCTAGAAATTGTGAATCATGGACTAAAGAAGATTGGAATAGGGTTGTAGCAGCTGCAACACATTCGGACGGGACGACCCGACGACCCGTTATGAAACGCCTATAAACAGCCCCGGATCTTCAATTTTTTTTAGGCGGAGCAAAACATCATCTTTATCATCCATATAATTTCAGCTGTCAATATGTAGGATATATATTTTTTAACACCCTTGCTCGTAAAGCTGATGTAATCCCATCGGTTTTAAATATGTAAAGCGGGCCATAACAAACGCGTGTGTTATCAAAGCAAATAGTTAAGTTATAGTCCATACAAATTCCATAACAGCATTATTTGTCATTTCAAATAATTATGGAACTGATCGCCGCCGCGTGGCTCTAGCCAGTGAGCAGCGCGCTGTTCCATATTTGAAATGGCAAATAATAATAGTAATGGCGGGAAAGCAACAGTGAATTTAAAGTAACTGATGTCCTATCAATACATAGTATAAAACAAAGTCGCTTTCGCTGTATGTCCGTGTGTATGCTTAGAGCTTTAAAGCTACGCAACGGATTTTGACGCGGTTTTTTTTAATAGATAGAGTGAAAAAATTGATATTCCCGAGGGAAATCCAAAAAGCGCGATATAACCGAACTCTACACGGGCGAAGCCGCGGGCGGAAAGCTAGTTTGAAATAAACAAATTTGTATTTGTTTGTATTTAAATGAGTATTTGTAAAAAAAAACAGTTTATTCGGTAATTTAAAAACTTGACTGCATGCTCTAGCATCTTTGCCAACATTTTCACGCAGCTACGGCAGAAAATAAACCTCGCGCCATTTTCTCAAATTTTCTTTTCTTTGTACTTGTATTCTGAATATCTTTTTTTCTGTTTCCTCGCAAGTGTGTTAAAAATGTCGTACGATATACGTGCGTATTGGTTATAACATGCTCGGCTCAATTACACCCTCGCCTTCGGCTCGGGCTGAAATTCCGCCTCGCATGTTATAACCATCATTACGCACTAATATCGTAATGTACTATAACAGGGTAGGGTTTAAAATAAAAATAAATATGCATAATAAAAAGAAAAATCAAATATATTATTAAATTAGTGAATTGAAATTACAATTTTATTCTTCGAGCTTTTTGTTCTTCAAATAAATCTATAGCCTTGTCATAATTTAACTCGTGTGCAATACGATTTTCTAGCGCTAAGATTGCAAGACCCGATAAGCGTTCCTGGCTCATAGAAGATCGCAAATAATTTTTAATCAGTTTTAGTTTGCTAAAACTTCGCTCGCAGCTTGCGGACGTAGTAGGAAGCGTAGAGTAAATTCGCAGAGCAATACAAATATTAGGAAAAGCATCTTGCAAATCATGCGCATAGATTTGTTGCAAGAGATAAAAACTGTTAGCCTTTTCTATATCACCAAATAAAACCGGAGCTTGCTCTTTAAAAACACGAAGTTCCTGGCAGAATTCAACGGCATTTAAATCTCGCTCGTATTTTCGAGCCAAATCTGCTCCATACTTTTGCAGTTCTTCATTTGACATTTTCAAAATGTTAGTACCATTAAGAAAAGCAAAATTCAAATTCAGCATGGTGGCACAATCAAACCTCTTTTTAATTTTTTTTTTTTTTTTTTTTATGTTATAAACAAGCGCTTGACCGCAATCCCGCCTGATGGTAAGCAGTGATGCGATCATTGGTGGTAAAGCGCGCTAGTTTATTAAGAGCCTATTCACTCTAGCCTTGAAGACACTCAAATTGTAATGTGACGGAAACACCGTCGCTGGCAAATTGATATGATTCGATCAAATACCATCATTATTTCTTTAGAAAAGAGTTAAACAGGTTGAACTGTTGGCAATTCGTTTTCACACATCTCGTCGATATTTTTTTTTACGTTTCGGTATTCGTTTACTTTTGCAAAATAGGGTCACACCACATTTTGCAGCTTTTTTGCAAAGTTTTGAGCAGACCATCCATTAGTGCGACGGAACGGGCAAGGATAATATCTTCTTTCTGAATTTCTATATTCACTCTATTAATTTCGCGGAACTATTTGGGCGAATATTGCCCAAATAGTTAAATTAAGAATAAATTTAAAATCCTTTATAGCAGTTAAGAGATGACCAGTCTCGAACTTGAAAGAAGTTTGCTTAATTTCTTCTAAGGCTTCCGCTATTTCTGGCAAATTATTTAATAGGGCATTCACAGCAACGTGTTTCGCCGACCATCCCGTCTGACTACTTCCTTTTAAATTTGTTTTCGCGTATTTTTTCATAATGTTCCACCTAGAAGTGGAACCAACAAAAAAGCAATATACTTTTTGAATTAGTCCAAATAGGTTAATAGCTTCCTGCCAGGGAGTTCCTGGCATGATGAGGCAGAATGAACCCCTACAAGATTTAAGGAGTGAGCCAAGCACGGACAAACTCGGCCGCTCATTCTTTTCTCCAGTCCTGCCTTGTACTCCTTTATGGATGCTGGCCATATTGGACCCATTATCATAAGATTGGCCACGACATTGTCCAATATCTAAATCATAAACTGCTAATTTTTCTAAAAATCTGTTGACAAATGTCCTCTCCTGTCTTTCCAGCAACTTCTATGAAATCAATAAGGCCGCTGCCTCGAATCTTGCGGGCAGCGGGGCGGCGGCGGCGGTGGCGCGGGAGCTCAGCGGGCATCGAAGACCCGTTCTCGAAACTAGTGGGTAGATCGCTCGTCACTATAGCCGCGTAGTGTTGTGTTCACGATTGTGTCCACGAGATATTTGTTTTTATTCGCGAAAGAAATGTCTGAACAATGGCGGCAACATCTTTTTGATTCAAATTTACCTATTCCTAACGCTCGATCACCGCTCGCTGCCCGCAAGATTCGAGCGCGAGAAGTACACCGCTCGCTACCCGGCACCGCCCCGCTGCCGCGCCGCTGTTTTCGAGAACCGGTCCGTTTGATTTTACGCTTAAGATCTTGCCGCTCACTCGCCGCCGCCGCCGCCGCCCCGCTGCCCGCAAGATTCGAGGCAGCGGCCTAAAACTTTCTTTTATTTCACACACATCGCCAGTTCTTTTAACATATACATCTGGAGTGCAGTCGAACAGTATCGTATTTAAAATGCTATTTCTAACTGTTATTGCCATTATTTCAATTATTTCATTCTGTATTGTCTTTGATAAATATGATACCAGTCCCTTTTTTAAATTTTCTAATTGAAAGTTAAGAGTTGAATTATGTTTCGCGAGCAGGGAATTTGGCCGCCCCCTGTATTTGCCGCCCGGGACATAGGCCCCGGCTAGCAAGATCCGGGGCTGCATATAAATAACATGAGGATCGCGGAAGTCATGGCGGGCGGCGCTACCGCCCATCGAGGAGATGCCTATAAATCTCGGCCCGGAAGCACATCTGTTGATCATCGTCGATGTGCATGGGAAACCATAGCGCCATAGAATAAAGAGGGGAAGTAGGTTATCTGCGACCCAATCCGTGATTTAATTGCCTACTGTCTTAGGGTTGACGACTGTCCGCGCTTCGTCGGTTACGGTTGTCGCCCAAACCGCTAACAAATATTTATAGACTAAGAGCTTATGTTTAAATTATTTGCTTAGTATTTAGTTTACATATACTAGTCAGTTTTTTTTTTGTAATTTTTATTTTTAGTTTTGTACACATAAAGAACCATATTTATTTTTATTTTTAATTAATACAAATATAAATAATACAAACATAACATCTATTGAATCACACATTTAATACAAAATTACAAATTAGCTACAGAAAAATACCTACTTTCTTCGGTTTCGACTATTACGAAACGCGTTGTTATTAAACTTTAATGTGTAATATATCCGTATCCTTGTAAATAACTTTTAGAAATATAATTTGAAAAATATAAGTCTTTTATTTGTTCATAAATAGACATACCAACTTTGCAGTTTATGTGATCATTTTTTAAAAGCTAATGTGCCGAAAAGCCATAGAATAAAGAGAGGGAAGTACGTTATCTTCATACAAACGGACCGCGCGCGGCTTGTATGTGTGCGCCATAGTATCTATGCGTCGCCGCACGCACACCTAAACACAATATTAGAGTGCCTATGACTGCGCTAGTCGCGGCTAGCACGGAACGAGGTTCGCGCGTCACGGCTTTTCGGCACATTCGCTAAATCACAGATTACAGAATACTACGTAGCTAAATTAAAGAACAATGTGTGATTATCGCAGGAGAAAGTATTGTTGTTTGTTTGGGTGTCTTAATTCATCGATTTCAGAATTGTCTCTGTTCAGATTACCTACTGAGCAGGAAAGGTAAGCAAGTCACTTATTCTTATAAGATTATAATTTTTACTTGATGATGAGATATCCACTTAGGAACTTACTTATTTCTTGTTGTAAGTATTAGTTTTCTATCAGATAGGGGAAGTAGATAGGCCTGTTTTCGTACTAGAATTTATTATTCACACAAATCAATGATTATAGGTACTTTTGATCTGTCAGTTGATTTGCCGCTAACGCTCTACTGCTTTGTTTACATTTAGTTATGCCGATTTCTTAGTACCTATTGTAGGTAGGTATAGTAACTACTTACTTACAGTTATAAAATCGTTATTAAAAGTAAGTAAGTACCTAATTGACAATTTGTGAATCAGATAAATAAAGTTCAGATCTTAACAACAGAAATAATTAGTCAAAGAGGCAGTTGTCAGTATTTTTATGTTGTTTTATGATTTTTAGGGTTAATAGATATGTTTGTGTTATATAAATTTGTATTAATTAAAAATAAAAATAAGTATGGTCCTTTATGTGTACAAAACTACTAATAAATTACAAAATAAAAAATACAAAAAAAAAACTGTGTATGACTATATGTATAAATACTAAGCAAATAATTTAAATATAAGCTCTTAGTCTATAAATATTTGTTAGCGGGTTCGGTGACAACCGAATCCGACGAAGCGTGAACAGTCGTCAACTTTCCGACCTTTGCCAATTTATAGACACTGAATTAAAATTTTGCTAAACGTGACAACCCTAAGACAGTAGGCAATTAAATCGCGGATTGGGTCGGAGATAACCTACTTCCCTCTCTTTATTCTATGGAAAAGCCGTGACTCGCGAACCTCGTTCCGTGCTAGCCGCGACTAGCGCAGTCATAGGCACTCTAATATTGTGTTTAGGTGTGCGTGCGGCGACGCATAGATACTATGGCGCACGCATACAAGCCGCGCGCGGTCCGTTTGTATGAAGATAACGTACTTCCCTCTCTTTATTCTATGATAGCGCGCTGTCTTGCACGTGAACTGTGAATTGGCGCGCGAGAGACCTACCGACCAATCACACGCCGCGGCCTCCCTCGATCAACGAATCAACATCGAGAACGCACGCGTCCCCGCGTGAATCTCTGCAGCACATCAAACTGTTTTCCTGTTGATTACCCCACTATTGTTTAGATTTAGCTAAGTTTATTTAAGTGAGTGCATAGCTTGTAGGAGACATTCTTGTTCACACCCTTATTCACATTCTTGTTGACATTCGTTTTCACACTCTGGGACAGTCCTGTACACATTCTGAGACAGACTCTTGTACATATTGATATAAACATCCCATTCTTATACACGTCATACACATTGTACTCATTTACACACGTACAATACACAACGTTCAATTTATCTGAGCTTTAACTAAGTTACACGCCCTACGCGCTACAGGGTTTTGTTCTCTGATGGAACCAGGATATCTCAGTTCGGTGAAGATCGACGTCGGCGAGTGCTAAAAAGACAAGAAGAACGCTTTGCAGAGGCATGTTTCGAGGAAATCACACCTTATGGTGGGGGCTCTCTCTGTTATGTTTTGGGCAGGAATAAATTTAATGGATCGTACAGAGTTAGTCTTCATTGAAAACGGCTCATTGACTGGGCATCAACATATAACGGAAGTTCTAATTCTTCATGCAGAACCCGCATTGGCCGCTCTAGGTGAAGACTCTATTTTTATGGACGACAATGCTCGCGCCCACCGATATCGCGATGTTAAAGCGTATGTGCAAGAGGTCGGCATTCGTCATTTGGATTGGCCAGCTCGAAGTCCCGACCTCAATCCCATTGAGCATGTCTGGGACTTTCTGAAACGGCGTATGAGATCAGTGCAACCGGCTCCGCAGAACATAACGAGAGCTGAAGAATGTGATTACTGCGGTGTGGGAACGTATTCCGCAAGCAAGTATCCAGGATATACTCGCTAGCAAAGCTGAGGCGACCATGAAAAACGTCGTTTTTATATTAGTGACAATAGTGACGTCTCACGTCACATCTCCTTTCACTTGAAATATTCTCTCTAAGGCCTAGGCCACACTACGGTAGGTGCGGCCGCTTGCATTAGTCTTCTAGGGGCACAAATTCACGCGATTAAAAACCGCTGCGGTTTAACCGTAGTGCGGCCTCAGCCTTCTAGGGGCACAAATTCACGCGATTAACAACCGCGGCGGTTTTTTCGCTACAAAATGCTCGCGGGAAAAAAACAGGTGCGGCCGCTTGCATTAGTCTTCTAGGAGCACAAATTCACGCGATTAAAACCCGCCGCGGTTTAACCGTAGTGCGGCCACAGCCTAACAGGTAAGAATTTATTAGTATGTAGTACTGGTAGGGAAAGCCGATTTTCAGCTTATATGTATAACTACGCCCTTATGCTAAATCTTATCAAAGTCTTGTAGGATGTCCAGAAATACCGAGGAGCAATATAGCTTTTCTTCTAGATTAATCGTTATCTTTTCGTAGAGTCGATAAACTTGTCTAATAGTAGAAAGCGCCTGTTTAACGTCAAATTGGGGGTTGGGATTTTTTTTATTGTTGGATATAGATTCTCAAAGCCTTGAAGGAAAAAGGTGGGATTGGTATGGAATTTTTCTGGGTTGCTATTTTAGTATTTCTGTGGAGACGAAATCGTATCCAGGAGCATTCTAAAGTATTGGCTTTTAAATACTAATATCGAATTGGTTTCTGCTGGTAATCATTTGAATAATTTCTTATTCTAATGTAAAGATTCCAGAAAATAGTGTTCCAAGGTTGTAACTTTGCAATACTGATTTTCAGGAATCTCAGATAAATAAAATAAAACGTTGTTTGTATTCAGTTCAGTATTCTATATTTAATTCAACTGCACGTCTTGTCGCGCGAGCTCCAACAACATAGGGTCGTCGAAGAACTTATTGATGGAGACATCTTCACTGAGGCCCTTGCGACGTCGCGTCTTGATCATGAACTCACGGGCTAAGTGCGTAGCGGGCTGCGGCTCCAAGGGCCTGGGGAATTAAGAATACCACATAAAATTGGTACACCACGTCAAAGTGCATAGATATTTTATCAGGATTTTTTTTAAATACAACTTGTTGGTACAGTCAAGACCAAAAGTCGAGTTGCAATCTCACAAAACTATGGCCAAGCAATACTAATTGTAGTTACGACCTTCTTCTATAATAAAGTTTGATACACACTCATACACTTGCTGCCCGCTTATGATTGTTAGGTACTACTTACTAATTTCAACGTCTACAGTAAGTGTTTCAATGGCCTAACGGTTTTCGCCTTGATAGGCGTTCAAGGTGGTTCGAGTTCAAATCTAATAACTTGCAAAAATATTTTTTAAATGTTTATTGGTGAGTTATGAATGCTGACATCAAAAATATCTAAAAATACCGATCTGCAACTTAAAGATAATACTTTCTTTTAAGATTTTTTCTATATTAGAGTCATTATAAAAAGATGACGGTAGACTTAAAAGAATCTGAATCACTACTTCACAAAAAATATTCCGCTACCTACAATAACTATTATTAGCTACAATAACTCAAATAATATTACTTAGCTGTTGTTGGTTGGTGAACATATAGTTACCAGTTTGTGTTATTAGTTTTACTTTTTTAATCAATATGCAGGCATATGCAGCAATATATCTCAAATATCATATGAAACCGGCTTTTGTGTAAGTTGTTTTTATTATTATTTGTGTTAAGGTGCAAACTAATCGCTTGTTAAGTGTGTAATAAAATTGTTATTGTTTTAGAGAAATACTGTAAGCCGTTGGAGGTCAAGGTCAAGAGGTTGGAGGACGAAGGTAGCTGTCGAGACAAGTGAAACGAAACGACAATATTTACCGTGGAATAAACTTTTAAATCGTGCGAAGAAGATAGGTTGCATTTGTGGTTTAAAAATAAATTGGCGAGGCTGGTGGAGTCTTATCGAGCTAAACAAAAAAAAAAAAACTATAACAAAAACAGTGCAGAAGTGTCCTACAGAGTGTTTTAAATATATACCAATAAATATCTAAATAACGGACTCTAAACCATCTCTAAAGTAATTTAGCTAAGTGACAGTAATATGTTCGGTTGGCTTAATGGCTAACAGATGTCGCCTTTTGCAATTTCAATACAAATTACTTTTGGTAAATTATAAAAACAATAATTTCGGAATTCGATAAGAAATAAGTTCGTTTACTTTTGAACTAAGAAAGCGCTTGAAGATTATAATCTCATGCCTTCAAACTCCAAAAAAAGGCATTGCAGGATGGCAGCACTAGTACTATGCTATACACGCAAAAAAAATATAAATGTAATAAGCACTATTATGTGTTCTAAGTATAGATTATTTTATGATTGCAATAATATTCAGGTTAAGCTTCAATCCTCTTTTCTTTAAGAAAATGAATAATTAAGCTATAACCTCTTTAATCATAATATACGTATAATATTATAATTTTCATATCTAACAACCAAAAATGTTTTTTGTATTTTTTACCATAACAATATCATAAGTTTGTCAAGGATTACTTTTATATAAAATATTACAATGCTGCCGTTTCAACGTTTGTTTCATTTGTTAGTATAAGTATATTGTCGGGGTACGTAGCGAGGTGTCGGTGTTTTTGAGGAGAAACAAATGTTTATGTTGAACACTATTTATTGACCAACTCACAAACTGTTCTTATAGTTAAAAATGTTAGGAAAATGTTCGAATGCACCCGGCTACCGCGGAGACCAAAAATGCACTGAATGTAATATCTAATAACTTAATTAATAATTGTAGGTCAATGCGTTACGCCGATATTGCTTGCTAAGGTGTTCGGTGAAAACACTGAACATATTCCGGACCACGAAAGATAGGTATGCGGAGATGAAATAGTGTTATGTTAGTAAAGTAATGAAATGATCATGATACTAATAATGTTTACAGGGTGAAGACAAATAACTTATGACTACGATGTTAGTACAATATCTAAAAATACTTAAAACTGGTTCCAGTTTAAAATAACATTAAGAACTTATTGTTCCTAAGGGTTTTCTAGGTATACGAGGACATGCCCTATTCACTCCTATATTGTCTGTTTCTTCATACACATGTGTCTTACTAGGCTGATTTTCACTAATATTTTGCCGCGCACTGACACTGTTGACATTCACTTCACTAATACTTCTGGTGGGTCGGAGCTCCATATCCGACGTGATGTGAGCGCGGTGCGCTCGTTGCCGCAGCCACCTGTACAGCAGCGCTCCCGCCGTCAGCGCCAGCGCGCCAACCAGGATATAGCTTACTGCATATTGATGGATGTCGTGAGTGGATAACGTTTCACCTACTTCCACTTGACTGTTTTTTCATGTCATTGATTCGTTTGTGTAAATCTTTTAAGGCGTACTTCATCTCGTCTGAGTCTGTTACGTCCTTAAAAATGTTGTTAGGCATTGTACTGTTAATGACCAAGTTTAGTTGATCCATCTCAGGTATCAAAACATCCGGGCTCAAATCAATACTGTTTCCTTTTTGCTTCTGTATGTTCAAAGTGAAGTCCTGACCCTTCAGCAGGCAACCTGGCTCAATATAAATTACCCCAGCTTTACTCAACTGTATCTGACATATCTGTTCTCCGCAAATAACTTTGATGGTATAAATGTTGCAGCAATGGTACAAGAATAATGACGGGTTCGCTAGTGATGTCCATTTATTCTCACATCTAGATCTTCTTATCTTGCACTTATATGTGTCTCGGTCGAGATCACAAAAATTGTTCTTGCTATTAAGATGATATATCGGTTTTTTCCAGTCGCATATAAACTTATCACCTTTTTGTTTACATAGTGAAAGTTCTTCAGGCGTCATTGTTAAGTATGAGTCACCTTTTAAATCCGTAGCGACATATTCTGAAGATGGGACCATCTCTACCATAGTGTTGTTTATTTGGTGTGGTATAGGAAGTATCCTATACACCTTATAACGGTCTCTACTGGTAAGTGGGAATGTTATTTGGAAGAGAAAGTATTCTTCAGTTATTCGTGCTTTAATACTTATCAGAGAATAAAGCTTTCGAATATCATGCGGTTCAATCGGCAATGTTAAATCATCTGATAAATGTCCAGAAATAATGTTAAGTTCATTTTGGAGCTGTTTAGGGGTAAGCAGATGGATGTTAAACTGTCCATTGTGGACATTTGTTAGGATGTCCAGTAAAATATCTTGAGTTCTTTTCAAGTTGTGCAGTAAATTACTGGCTGTTAGTGCTGTCATAGTGAATTCTTGAAGTAAGGATATGTTATTTATCTCTCGTTGTAGTTTATTTGAGATGTTGTCCAACGTAATCAGATGTTTATTGATTATTTTATGTTGTTTTGCCATAATTTCTTGGGTTCGTTTTAACAAATTGTACTCCGATTCAACAATCGAGGTCTGATTCTTCCATAAACCGACTAAGTGTTTTTCATTTTGTTGTATCATGTTGATATCTCGGCTATATTTTTCCGCGAATTGTTCGTCTAATACTCTGAATAAGGAATTTGCAATGTTTCCAACTGCATTGATAAGTCCCCGCCGCCGTCTGGAGTGTCCACTTACGTGTTGCGTTATCAGCAGTTCGTTGTAGTAGGTCAGTTCATTACACTCATGGATCAGCTGAGGGACTATCATGTTACACTGTTCACTTCCTGATGTTTTGCATGTTTTATCCAGATATGTTGTTACTTTTTCAAATGCCTGCATACCTTCCCAGTACGGAGACATGTTATAGTATACGACTAGGATCCAACTGTCCTTTGGTCCTTCGAGCCGGATCCTCCTTCGTTTCAATCACTGTTAAATATGATCTTCCTGTTAAAAAATGTGCCGGTGATAAGTAATCTAGATCGTCAATGTCTTCCGTAAGCGAACATAACGGTCTGGAATTCAAACACGCCTCCAGTTGTGTCAGTACAGTGGTGAACTCTTCAAACGTTAGTTTTTGTTCACCCACCACTCTTTTTAGGTGGTACTTTAAACTGCGAACAGCTCTTTCCCACAGCCCTCCAGCGCTCGGCCAAGATGGAGCGTTGAAATGCCATTGTATATTCATTTCAGCTATTTCTGCCTGGAAACTATCTCCGAAAACTTGTTGCAATTGGTTGTACTCCTCTTGCAGTAGCCTATCAGCTCCGATAAAATTGGTTCCTTGATCACTATACAAATTATGTGGTGTTCCTCTCCTGGCTGCCATTCTCTTAAGTGCAGCTAAGAATGCTGAACTAGTAAGGTCAGACACTAATTCTAGATGAACTGCTTTCGTGACCATGCATATGAATACAGCCACGTAACCTTTCAATGTTCTCACTCCTCTCCCCTTGTTTGTTTTGATGTTCACAAAACCTGTGTAGTCCACCCCCGTGTGGTAGAATGGAGGGGCGGGATTGGTTCTAGTCGCGGGAAGATCACCCATCAATTGATATTGCTTCCTTGCTTCATACTTCCGGCAAGTTACACAATTTCTTAACTGTTTCTTAGTCGTACTGTATCCGCTTGTTATCCAGTATTGTCGTCGTAGAGCGGCTAAGGTCATTCGTGGACCCCCATGGAATGTTAACTGATGAGCTTCTTCTATGAGTAACTCCGCCAATCGACTTTTGTTGGGGATTATCATAGGATGTTTCATTTCGTCGCTGATGTTCGCGTTCCTCAAACGTCCTCCCACTCGTAGATAGCCTCTCTTATCCATAAATGGGTTTAAATTTAATAACTTGCTGTTTGATGCTACTTGGTTGTTTTTGTTTAACATTGCTATGTCTGATGCAAATTCTGTACTTTGCACTCGTAATATAATAGCTGATTTGGCTTTTCGCAATTCTATTAATGTTAGGTACTTCGGTAAATGTTTGCGTTGGTACTTTGGTGTCAATGCCCTCAGTACCCATGCCAAGACACGTGTTATTTTTATAAACGAATTATGTTGTAATAATAAATTATCTATTATACTATTACTGTTAATGTCTTGAACAATGTTTACGATTTTTATCTTTTTGATCTCTTCTTCTGTTTGGTAGATAGTCTGATTTTCTTCCGTATCTACATCATAGGACGCTAGCCATGTTGGTCCCTTCCACCATAAATGATGTTTTAACAGTTGTAGCGCTGTTAAGCCTCGACTCGCGCAGTCGGCCGGGTTGTCTTCCGATTTCACATATCGCCAGCAGTTTTCCGGCATTATCTGTTTGATAGCTTTAACTCTGTTAGCCACGAAAGGTTTCCAGCGTGACGAATCGCCTTGAAGCCACCCTATGACTATCATAGAGTCGCACCATCCTTTGATTTCTACTTGACAGCTTAGACTCTGTTTTATTTTGTTGATTAACTTATATAGTAGATAAGCACCACAAAGCTCCATTCGTGGCAATGTTACGCTCTTTTTACTCGGTACAAGTTTCGACTTTGCCGCTACAATTACTGTTTCTTGTTGGTGTTTTGTTCGTGCATATACCACGCACGCGTATGCCCCAATGGACGCGTCGCAAAAGCCATGCAGTTCAATGACGTCTTGCTCCTTACATAATATCCACCGAGGAATCTTGCAATGTTCGATGCAGTCAATTTCAGTAGTTAACTTGACCCATTATTTATGTATGTCATCGGACACTTTATCATCCCACTGTAGATCATGTTTCCACAACTTTTGAAATAATAATTTAAATTTTGTGGATAGGGGTGTCAGCCAACCAAGAGGGTCATATAATTTTGATATTTCTGATAGTAAGCTCCTCTTAGTTAGTTTTGATGTTGTTTGGGAAAAATTGCAACGGAACGTAAATTGATCTCCTTGTGCATTCCAGCACAAACCTAATGTTTTTAAAATGTCATCATTTTTGAAGTTATATACGAATTCCTCTTGACTTGTTGATATGTTCTCTAATAACTCCTGACTGTTGGATGACCACTTCCGAAGATTGAAGCCTCCTGACTTTAAGAGCTGAATTAAATCATTTATCGATTGTTTACCTTGTTGAATGTTGAAGCAGCCGTGTAACAGGTCATCCATATAAAAGCTGTTCTCTAGGACAGCTGCTGCTTTTGGAAATTTATATCGTTCGTCCGCCGCCAATTGTTTCAAAGTCATAATTGCTAAGAACGGCGCGGCCTTTGTCCCGTATGTTACTGTGTTCAGTTGATACACTTGTATAGGTTGTTTCGGTGACTCACGCCAAACAATTTTTTGTAGATGTTGATCAATGGGGTTAACTAAGATCTGGCGGTACATCTTCTCGATGTCGGCAGTGAAAGCAAAGGGATATTGTCTCCATTGAAGTAGTAAGGCCTGTAGATCTTTTTGCAAATTTGGCCCTTTCAGCATGACGTCGTTCAAGCTGTATTTGGTGGATGTTTTGGCGGATGCATTGAATACTACACGAAGTTTTGTTGTTGAGGATTCTTCTCTCTGCACGCCGTGGTGAGGCAAAAAGCATTCGAGTGTTATGTTATCGTGTTTCCGTTCTGGTTTCATGTGGTTCAATGCAGCATATTCCAGCATGCAGCATATTAATTAAGCCAATAAAGCCATTTCTATCTACTCCTTATCCTTTTTCAATTGTAAAACAAAAGTCAAAAATTGGCTTCAATCTTACGATTATGATGCCACTGAGAGACTCTTGGAAGTGATCTCATAATAAACAATTCGACACGTCCTACCCACCCACACACACACACACACTGACACACATTTCACACACACATACACACACAAAACATTTCTCACACACACACACACACACACACTTCACAAATAGACTTCATAACCACAGCCACACTCACACATCCACACCCACACTCAAACATCGACATGAACATACCCTAGTTTGCTGTCTAATCTTCTAATCTTTTAATCTTTTAAATTACATAATTGTTTATTTTGTGTTTTCATTTTTGCATTTTTTTGTCAATTTTCTTTCATCCCATAATCTTAGTCATCTGTTAGTATAAGTTTGTATTAGTTGTGACACGACCGTGTAGTCAGGAGGGCTGGAGACCTGTAACACAGGTTGTCCTAGTACAGGCTCCAGTTTCCACTACATCGTTATATCTTGTAAACTTAATATTGTGTTAAACTTAAGTTTAATTGTGTGGTGGAAAAAAATAAACGTTTATTATTATTATTATTCCTTCATGAAGGCCTGGTATTTTTCGGCTAACGTTGGATATTTTGTTAAGCGGCGTTCTAAGTTTCTTAGTTGGGCAATAGCCATAGGTTTAGATGACCCTAATTGCTTTTTAAGTCCCTCTTTAAGTGGTATTCTGACCTCATATCGACCCTGACTGTTTCTTCGTGTTGTTTTCGTATAGAAGTCTATACATTCCTGATCTTCTACAGATAAGTTTGAAGGTTCTAAAATCTCATCAATTTCCCAAAATTTGCGGATCTCCTCAACGTTATTGAGGACCACATTACATTGGTATGTTTTTACGTTACCGCATAGTAACCATCCTAGCTGTGTTTCTTGAGCTATCGGCTGTTGGGCATATTCTCCCTTTATAATGCCACCTAGCATAATGTTAGCATAGACATCCGCCCCAAAAAGCAAGTCAACTCGTCGACTTTTGTAGAATTCTGGGTCGGCTAAATTAATGTTTTTTATGTAAGACCAATTAGGCTTCGCAAATGTTTGATTAGGCAGGCTTTTTATGAGTTCGTTCATGATGAGCACCTCAGATTCGAATTCAAAGTTGTTGTACGTCGAAGCGCATTCTATGCTAATTCTCCCCTTACAATTGTTTTCTTTTTGCCCCACTCCAAAGATGACTCCCTTGCATTGTCGTCTCTTGATACCTAACATCTGCGACGCTTCCTCTGTTATTAAGGAGACCTGAGATCCTTGATCGATCAAGGCGCGCATGGTTTGGTAGGTTCCATCCACCCCCTTGACCTTTACCAGCGCAGTCGCTAGTAATATCTCTGCCTTTTCTTCTTGAGAGGCATTGACGGTGCCCGTCACGGAGTCATTATGTTTTGCGCTCTGTTTTTCAACCCTTTTTTCGCTTGACGACAGAGTTGACGTGTTTCCTAATTTCAAAAATGCGTCATGTAGAATAGTGTTATGTTGATCTTGGCATTTTCGACATGTTAAGTTGGAGGTACATTGCTTACCGAAATGGCTAAATAAGCAATTTGTACAAAGTTTCAATTTCGTTGCAGTTTTTAACCTCTGGTCGTCGCTCATTTTTAAATATGTTTTGCAATTATAGATTCCGTGTTGGTTATTGCACAGAGGGCACTTTATGTTAGACACGTGCATTGATTTCGCAATTGTCCTGTTTCCGTTGTTGTTGTTCGAATTACTGTAATAATTTTTCTTACTGTTTGATGTTTGATTTTGATGAAAAGTTTTGGAGGGCGTATTGTCTTTACGACGAACTGTTTCCAATGACGTAAATTTTGTTTCCAAAAATTCTAAAAATTCTGCAAGTACCGGCAGTTCCTTTGAATTCTTCAGCGATTCTATGTAATCTGTATATGTTTCTGTATCTAGCTTTTGACCTAGAATGTGTACGATTATTGGGTCCCATGACGTGGTGTCAACTCCTAAATTTTTGATGGCGTTGAGGCATTCCAGCGTTGTGTCATGCATTCGCTTAATCTGCTGTAGCGATTGCTGTTGTATGTTTGGCAGGCCTAGAAGAATGTTCATATGGGACGAGAAAATTAGTTTTTTGTTATCATACCTATGGGTAAGAATATTCCAGCATACCGTATAGTTATCGCTACTTATCGATAGATGTTGTATAAGTTTCTCTGCCTCTCCGCGAACCTTGCCCTTTAAATATTGCATCTTTTGGCCGCTTGATAATGAGGGGTTGTTGTGGATTACTTCCGTGAATAGGTCTCGAAACGATACCCATTGGTTGTAATTTCCGTTGAAGTTCGGTATATCCAGCTGAGGTGTTGATTTTTCCCTGTGTGCGACTGACCACATTTTTGTGTTAATAGCCCTTTTCAGGGTGTTGTATTTTTTCTCATACTTGTCGTACATGTTGTTGTATTGTTCGTTCTCTCCCTCCAGCTCAATTTCGATGTCCCAATGTAATATGTCGATAGCTGCCCATCTAGATTGCAATGACCTCAATACGTCCTCAAATTCCCACCTTTCTGTGATCGAATCCACGTCTATGTTTGCGGTGGTACGCACAAGCGCTTTAAAGTTCGCATACTGTTTTCTCAACATTTCTTCTACCTTGCTGTTTGGCACAACTTGCGACTTCAGAGCTGGTCGATCATCCAAATGTTTTGGACCACTTGGTCCTGCCTCTTCTGCACGCATACTCGATGTCGAGGGTGATCAGTCTCGTATTATTTGCTCACCTGCAGAGTGGCTTCCTGTTTTTATGACTCGCAGTTGATACTGTTGGTTGATCAACGCCTTGGTTGACTCATACGCCGCACGTGTTTTTTCGTACTCTCGGTCAGTAAAATAAGGATCAGTTTTACTTACCTCTCCCTCAATCTGCTCATGATTAGCTTGGTAGTCATTCCAGTAACTCTCCAAAGTATTAAGCTTCCGCTTAAAGTAATCTACTGTCTTTCTATCAGCACTATCCTTTTTCAAGTTAATGCTAAGTTTTATGATGCTGTCATAGATCATTGCTTGTGTTTCAATGAGTTCTGACATTGTTCTAGAATGTTAAATTCCCTACTGATTAAAAATAAGGAAATTTATTACTTGTATGTTCCGTTGTTAGTACTCAGCCTTCGCTGCTTCTCCACTGTTGTGCTCCAATGTTCGCTCCGACAGCTTCACCACATACACACACTGTTATTCGTGAAGATAGTTCAGACCTCGCACACCAAATCCCGAATTTTTCGAAATTACGCGACGCGTGGTCCGGTTCGAAGGACCAAAAAATTATGTCGGGGTACGTAGCGAGGTGTCGGTGTTTTTGAGGAGAAACAAATGTTTATGTTGAACACTATTTATTGACCAACTCACAAACTGTTCTTATAGTTAAAAATGTTAGGAAAATGTTCGAATGCACCCGGCTACCGCGGAGACCAAAAATGCACTGAATGTAATATCTAATAACTTAATTAATAATTGTAGGTCAATGCGTTACGCCGATATTGCTTGCTAAGGTGTTCGGTGAAAACACTGAACATATATCTATACCGAATAATATATAACTTTATAATATATTGCATTATAATATGCTTATTGTTTTATTTTTATATATTTTTTATTATATTACCCCTATAGTAAACTAAAACATATAATAAAACCCTTTTTTGGGATAAACATTCAATAAATTTTCCTATTTGTTTAAATATTATTTGCAAACATTTTTACTTTAAAATACAAATCAATTATCATTTTTACAATTCAATTTTAAATTATATGAAACAACAAAAAGAGTTGCCTATAATAAGGATCGAACCCACAATCGCTCGCTTTTGATAGCACCATTGTTAAGTGCGGCCGCTAACTCAACTTCAAATGAAGTAACGAAATTTTGCATTACTTTAAAGAAAGACGAAGACTGCGATAAAAAAATAATGCGGTAGTGTGCGTGGCCGGTTTAGCGCAGGCGACAGTAGTCTTTAAGGTGGAAATGGACTTCTACAGCTGATAGTACAAATTATGGTCCAAATCGTAGAGTTAATCAATACCCACCTATTGCAATAAATAGGAAAGAAAACTTTATGTATGGATGTTAAAGTTGACTTTCCAAAAACACATACATTATTTTTTCTTTATAGAATACTTGAATATCGTTTCTTCAGAATAAGCAACTGAATCGATTCCAATAATTTTTATACTATGTTATATTTTTCCCAAATACATTTAGGAATTGTTGAAGTGTGGTTACCGAGCGCACAACTCAGCTGACGTTAGACCATAGTACTAGGCGCGTGAGACACGCGTCGCTGCTGCCGCGGCCGGGCGAGCGGTGCTTTGACAATTTTTTGTTGCGACAACCAAGTAAGACAACAAGCTCATAACATTTTGGTTTTTTATGATCTTTTTGAACATACATAGATTCTTTACTTAAAAATACTGGACACGTGTTTTGGATTTCGCATATACAAAAAAAAATGTATTTGTTTAAATTTTTGGAATTACGAAAAGCAGGATAAGTAAATGCTGAATACCTGATAACGATGCTTTTGTCAAGCGGATCGCCCGGCACGATCTGCCAGTGATGGAACACTTGTAGACAAAAGGCCTGGCCCTGCGTGTGAGTTCGTAGATCCGTCTCGAAGCCGAACGAGTCGATCGCTGGCACGAAGGCTTTGATCGTGTAGAGTGGGGAGCCTGGGACTGGTGCATCCTGTGTTACGTGACCTAAGGAAGCAATTAAATAAGTTATTAAAGGAACTGGTATAGTTTTTAGTACCTACGCTTGCTGACAGCCTCCGCGGCGAAGCGGTAGCGAACGCGGCCGCTGCGCTAGGTGGCACGGGTTCGATCCCCGCGCAGTGCAAATATTTGTATGAATGAATATGAATATTTGCACTGGTCTGGCCGTGCCTCGGAAAGCACGTTATGCAGTTGGTCCCGGTTGCCATACGAACATCTAATAGCAGTCGTTACGGGTTGTTGGAGCACTCAAAAGTCCAACAATTGGTCTAACTGCAATACTTCGGTATCGCCTTCGGGTTGTGGAGGTCAGACGGCAGTCGCTTCACGGAAAATGTTAAAGTTTAGCCAAACTCAGCAGTTAGACTGGTAAAGCCGACCCCAGACTCTAAAGCTGAAGAAGCTTCGGATGCGACTGGGATTAACGCTGAGATGATGATGATGATGATAAAAGGAACTCATGGTTATTTATATTCTCAAGTGATAACAATACATTATAATACGTTTGCTTGTATAAGGGACTTTCAGTCACCAATTTTAATATCATACTGTTAAGCTCTTGTGCGTTATTGTATAGTCTTTTTTAAATAACGCATAACGCACGGTTTATCAAGATGTTCGGTCTAAAAACGAACATTTGTTTTTTTTTTAAATCGTAGTAAAAAGTTTTTATGTCAAAAAAGTTGTGAACATTTTATGAACAAAATTAACTTTGTGACATGAATTTAATTCAATTTTGACAATAATTAAAAGTCACAAGAAATAAAAAATAATTTACTTATAAATATTAGCCCATATTTTGTGTCTTTGTCCAGAAAAATACAAAAAAAATATTACGCTCTATTTCGCGTCGTTTTTTTTAAGATTTATTCGTTTAAGACAATCCGAGTTTTATTCATTTCCTGGTAGATACGTTATAAAAAATCGAATGACATACGTGCGCATTGGTAATTACACTTTATGTTTTCTTATATAAAAATATCGCCTCGGCTGTAATATTTAACTTATCCCTTTATATGATAATTTACAGACGACATCACATCAAGCTAATGTATACATCACTTACTTTGAATATAGCAACTACCGTATCCTGGTTTTACTGTTTTTTTTTTTTTTTTTATATGGCATCTCGTAGGTGGCCAGGGGCACTTAAAACTAACTTAAAATTAGGCGACTACGCACTAAGGGCACCCCCTGTGGGGTACGAACCTCGGCTTAGGGCGTCGCTAGAGAGGACAGCAGGGTTGTTTTTATTCTTTGCAATATATACTAGAAATTACACAGATTCCAACAAGGATCCTCCGACCAGACGGGTGTTATGTCTGGCGGGAACTTGCCCGATGCAACATGTAGAAATCATATGCCGTCAATATGATGCTTTGTTCGCATATGACGGTTCTAGATACCACTACATGTCCAGAAGTGGTAATGAACTTTTCATAGACTAGTCAAGGCAGGGGCGTGCACAGACATTTCAAGTGGGGTATGCATATTCACTACCGAAATGTGTGCTTATACAAACTTATTTTTGCTTTATACGAATCCTGAATATAGTTTGTTCAGAATAAGCAACTGAATCGATTCCAATCATTTTTACACTATGTATGTTATATTTTTTCCCAAATACATTTAGCCATTGTTGCATCATGGCAACAGCTGACGGAGGTCAACGCCCCGCGTACCCACCTGATCGGTAGATTGGATTGCATATTTTTCCTATAATAAGCGAATCGTCGTGACCACGGAACGCAAAATTTTGTTTACCTAAAAAGCAGACGATATCGATTAACCTTTTGAAATTTTTTTGTGTTTGAAAATGTTTATTTTAAATGTCTATTCAAACTAGACTCTATTCTACCAAAAATTTGGTACTTTAAACAAGAATCTAAATGTTTTTCCGACGAATCGTATTTAGAGGAGGCTTTGTGAAAATATTTAAATCTGAATATCCATAACCCCAAAACATTTTATTAACATGTTTTGAAAATAATATACACGGAAAACAAAATAATTTGTGTGTATACCCCTGCTAACCAGTTATAATTATCATAATACTTTTTATTAAAACAACGTGTGACATTACCTTTCTTTTGAGTTAAGTTCAAGTCGCGAACACAACGCCCTTTTACAACTATTTTATATTTTTGCTCAAAACTTAATGTTAAAAAAGACACTATTTTTAGTTTACCTAAACACACATCACCATAAGAGAACAGAGCTCACAAGAATAATTTTCCATATTTTAGAAAGAAATACTTATCTAAAGTAAATAAACGAATTCAATTCAGTTTGCACTCAAAACGACACCCAAACATCAATATTCAATATGGCCACAAAAAGATTACGTAATTTATTATTGTGAGTCTGGTAAAATAAAAACGTATCTTAACGAAAAACAATTAAGTACGCAATTTGTCAGCTTTTTGAATTGGCCGGATTATAATAAGCACTGCCTAAATCGGTTCATTTTCTCAATGAAATTGCACAGTCGCACACGAGAAGCTTACGCACACATTCAAACAATTTCATTCAAAATACGACCACACACGCTAACCAGGGAGGCATTTTAGTTCGTGCTTACGTCGCTCTTTCTCCGTGGCGCTAGAGTGACGTGTATAGATGATAAGCATAATATGTGTTAGCTAGTTCGCGCTAGCCCCAAAAGATGGCAGTGTTTTAGACTGTAGTGTTTTTTAAATAAAATTTTACTGTACTACAAAAATTATATTTTAATACGATTTGGGTGTTCCGAATTAGAAAATTATCAGGGTATGCAGTGCTTATATGCCTCTATGGAGCGCACGCGCCTGAGTCAAGGACGTATTGGGTAATTAAATCGAAAGCTTACCTCTTCTCTTTGCCAGTACAGTGTAGACCGCAGACACGCAGTCAGCCGGCGCCTGCACCTCCACAAACAGGTAGGGCTCCATCAGTCGAGGCGTTGCCATCAAGAACGCTGAGTATGCCACCTTTTTACGAAAAATATACGTTCAATTTAATGAAGGCCACAGGTACATTAAAAATTTGCTTATTCTAAGGCAACGACTTTAGAAAAAGAACAAGCAGTGGCCATCAGGGTTACACCCCCAGGGGTAAACCCAGTAGTATTCCTTTTCCAGTAGTATTTCTTTTTGGTTTCATTTTGACAGTTGACCAACATTCATTGCGTTACGTTGTTGAGCACGCACATTTTTCGAACATAGGGAGCAATGAATTAGCAATATACTTCCAAATGATTCCAATTAATAGTGTTTTACGTGATTAGGGTACTCATTATTTTAATAAGAATAAATAAACAAGGATGTTTGACTATTTCTTTTCCTCTATTTCCCAAGTACTGAAATCGTCATGTTAGTTACACAGATAAAAAAAATTATAGGGCAACTGTAACAGAAATATCTGTGAAATTTACAACTACTTTTCTTTGTTTTTTAAAAAACATTTCCCCTCAGCAGGAATTTCTCCTGTATCGTGGGTGCGTTTACAAAAATTTACACTCAAATACACAACCACCCAGACTCGGAACAACTATCTGTAGGCCATACAAATAATTGTTCCATGCGGGAATCGAACCAGCGATACGCAGCGGAGCAGTCGATCAACCGTGTCGCCAGCTGTCTAGCTATAACGGCTCATGAGATACAGCCTAGTGACGACAAACTCTTAGTAATAGGATCCCCACGGGGTGTTTACCTATAGAGTACGGCCTAAAAATAAGCCCTATTTACTCATATAAGAACGAAGAGATTCATAGAAGAACGAAAGTCGCTGACATAGCCTAGCGGATTAGCTCTTTGAAGTGGCAGTGGGCGGGGCACAGAGCTCGTAGAGCCCATGGCCGATGGGGCAGAAAGGGTCTTGAATGACGGCCACGTACCGGCAAGCGCAGCGTCGAACACCCACCGACTAGGTGGTCAGATGACCTGACCAACATCGCCAGGCGCTGAATGCAGGCCGCGGCCAACCGTTCTTTTAGGAAACTATGCCTATGTCCAGCACTGGACTTCATGTGGCTGGCATGATGATGATGACTCTCACAAACTTTAAACATGCTTTTTACACAGTGAAGAAAAAATCCGACGAATTACGTGGGTAACAAATGTCTTGCCATGGCGCCTCCGCCGGGCCGGAACAAGCGAGGTAGACCAAAGAAGTGCTGGCTTGACGTTGTAAGAGATGACATGCGTGCCAACAATCTCACATCACATGATGCTAAAGATCGTGCGAAATGGAGGCGAATGAGTAGTAAAGCAGACCGCAAGCTTCAAAACGAAGGTCGCGGATGCAACCGGGACTAAACGCTAAGATAATGGTGGCAATTTTTTTGTTCTAATTTGCCCCGGATTAGGAATTTCTCCGGTGTCGTGGGTGCGTTTACAAACATACAGAGTGGTGCTGATAATACGACAATAAATGAAAACACACGACTATGCTGGTTCATAAGAAAAATCCTAAACGATATAAAAAAACCTAGCATCAAAAATAAAAAAATGAAAATTTCAAACAAACTCAATCGCATAAAATTGCAAACGGAATAGAACATCCTTTAAAATATAGGTTCAATGACCTCTGATCAGCGGACGACAGTGCGGTTCTGTATCGACTTGCTTTTTGGCGCCAAGTTTAGTACCACTGGATGCGGCGGTCATTAACCTGTAAGCGCTTCCTTATCAATATGTACATCATGTAGAAAATGTGAAAAATGATTTCCTGTGACTAAACTAATGGATATGTTTAAATGATTTTTTTATGGGTACATTGAGAATATGTTGAGGTGACCGATGTTTAATTTATTGTCGTATTGTTAGCACCACTCTGTATAAATTCACATACACAAACATCCAGATCCGGGACAACTACTTGTAACTCCTTGAAATAATTGTTCCTTGCGGGAAAATATAAACTTACCCTCCTAGCAGTGGGTATAATTTGTCCGCCGCCTCTGTGTAGCGGCTCCTGTGCTATGACTGCGTCCAAGATCTTGAACTTCACGTTACGAATCGGCTCCTCACATAGTGGACCTTCTCTTGTGCCCCACTGGAAACCTGAGAACGTGATGTGAATGTGATTTTAGTCCTTGTTGGGTACAGAAACTGGCCCTGGCGCAAAGGCAAGTGAAGGAACACGGGTGGGTTTTAGTCAGTAAAAGTCTGACACGCCCTTCCACTCTGCCCGGAGCGGGAGAAATCATTTGATGATATCCCATTCACACAAAAAGACCTTGTTGGGTCGGTTTTTCATATAAAGTTTCAACCCAGAAGTGATATAATATCAGATCAAGTTTTTTTTTAACATTATAAACTAGTACTTGACCGCGATTCCGCTTGGTGGTAAGCAGTGATGCAATCGTTTATGGTGAAGCGCACTAGTTAATTAAGAGCCTATTTACTTAGCCTTGAAGGCACTTAAGTAGTAGTCAGACGAAAACATCGTCGCTGGCAAATTGTTTCAGTCCCTCGATGTAAGCGGTATAAAATACGAGGTGAAACACTCCGTCCGGATCGTACCTAGTGGTGTTAACAACGTAAGGGTGAACACTCGCCGTACGACGGGTCGTCCGATGGTGGAACGGAGATGGGAGAATTCAGTCATGCAATTCCCTCGCACACTCACCAAAATGCATCCTATAGAACACAAACAGGCTGGCTACTCTACACCTGTGCTCCAGGCTTTGAGGCCATTTTGAACCAAACTTGAGTCGCCAACTCACAAGCGACTAATAAGTAAATCTCGGCTCACCTTGTACTATACTATCTTTGACGGATGCTAGCAGATGTTTGTCGACCTCGGAGGGCAGTGTGTCGTCCACCAGGATGTTCGGACCCGTCGAGTCGGGGCCGAACGCCCAGATCGATCGCGCCGCCAGTAAATCCCAGTCGTATCTTAAAAAAAAAATCAAAAGTATTAAACTACGTCGGTTTAGGTACTTACCTAAAGTTAAACAATAAAACCACGTAACTTATACTTTTTTTTTCGGGGTGGAAATCCTCAATGGATGTCCGCCGCCCTGGGGTGGGCGACGGGGTCTGTCAGACTCTTACTGACTAAAACCACCCCGGTGTCTCGTCTATCACGAGCGCGCGTGGGGCCGCGGGAGTCTACATTCTTCCACGGCCCCACACCCTCGTGCTAGCCCGGTCTGTCCGGGCCTCGTCTCCTGCACGGGGTAGTGGGGTGTCAAACTACCCCGTGCATCGCCTCAGAGGCGCGCGCCTCCGCCTCGGGGTCCATCGAATAGGGGGCGGGGACTTCCCCATGTCCCTCGCCCCTGACGTAACTTATACTTGTGCCAAGCTCGATTAAGAATACAAGTAAACAAACCAATTTAGGGTTATCACAACTCACATTTTACAAATCACCTATTATTTACGCGATTACCGACTTTTATATGCTAACTATTTCGCTAAAATAACATGCATAATAAACTTGGTATTTCGAAAACCATTAAAAAGCCCACATTAATTTTACGTGATAGCCCTACAACAAATAAAACATGAATGAAATCCAGGTATGAAACTCATTTCGCAGTATTCAGACTGTGAATAAAGTTGAGACATTTGTCAATACAATTTTGCGTACTTTAACTACTTTTCAAATCAACTGCATAACACATGCATTATAATACTTTGAAGTATGTACTACGTATAGTATAATACTAGCGGCCGCCAGCGACTTCGTTCACGTGGTTTAGTTATGCTCCGCTCCTATTAGTCGCAGCGTGATGTTATATAGCCTAAAGCCTTCCTGGATTAATGGGCTATCCAACGCAAAAAGAATTTTTAAATCGGACTAGTAGTTCTCGAGATTAGCGCGAACAAACAAACAAACTCTTCAGCTTTATATATTAGTGTAGATTATATGGCCTAAAGTCTTCCTGGATTAATGGGCTATCTAACGCAAAAAGAATGTTTCAAATCGAACCAGTAGTTCCTGAGATAAGCACGTACAAACAAACAAACTCTTCAGCTTTATATATTAGTATAGATTGTGCTCACTTGTTCTGGAAGAACTCGCCCAGTCTCTTTCTGTCCCAGGTGACGCACACGGCGCCTGCCTCAATGTCCTCAGCCAGGCCCCTCTCTAAGGGTTCCGCTATCATGGTCAACTTGTTCCGCTTGTTGGGTGTCTCGGCGAAGCACTTGAGAGATGATGTCTCCACTACCGTCTCACAGAAGGACACTACGGGATCTGCCACTATTAAAACAGAGAATATTTAATGTGTAATGATCTGTTGTAGCTCGTAAGCCCAACACTAGATGGCGCTACTAGGCTTCCTCCAGTAGTTAGATGAGACAACGGACAAGTCACGGTAAATTAAAAATAAAATTAAGAAAAAAGACGGGGGGAGTACTGTCAAGAGGTGAGAGACGAAAGGAGATGGTTACTTCTTGTGATTTGCACATTAGTCCTTTAAATTAAAGCGATTTTCGGAAATTACTGCGAAATATACAATATGTTGTCGTTGGTGCAAACTCGTTAATTGGGTTGTATCCTAAAAAATAATTTAATGTCTATCAGATAGATTTATAAAAAATATTGGACACGTATTTTTTATTTTTTCTTTCATTCAAATACTTAGAAAGATACATTGATTGGAAATGTCGCATGACGTCACGCCGCGGTACAAGATATGCCACGGCGTGACGTAATTAGCCCCCACTCTGTAACTTTAATACGCTATATCTCAGTAGTTTTAGGTAATTTCGACAAAATAAAATGTACAGATCTTAATTTTTTAATAATCTATAAGACGGACTAATCAGAATCAGAATCAGATATTTATTTGTAGAACATAGGAAGGTAATACAGATGGTTATGTCAATATAAAATGAACACTATGTCTTACCGTCGAAGGCGTACAAATATTCATACTAAAATTATCATAAAATACAATTAAATTTAAAAAAGATATAATCATACAGTCAAAATTAATAATTAAAACAAATTCAGAGCTTAAATAAAATAACTCCTTAATAACAAAACCGTCCCTACATCAATTGATCATCCAAATATTCACTAAGCGTATAATAAGTCTTCTCGCACAACAAATTAAAAAGAGCCTTTTTGAAATGGTGTATGCTGTCAAGATCCTTTAATTTATTTGGTAATCTATTATATAATTTGGGTGCCATTCCTAGAAAGCTCTTTGAGTACAGTGCAGTCTTGTGTGGAGCAGCACATATCTCTCTATATCGTCTTTTTGATCTCAATGTTGGAAACAAATGCATGTTTGATTTTGCGAATACTACTGTCTCGTAAATGTACGTACAAGGCAAAGTAAGTAGTTTATATTTGTTAAATAAGGGTCTACAACTATCAGTCTGTTTTAGCTTAAACACAGCACGCAAACACCTCTTTTGGGCTTTGAATGCAATCTCTTTATCGGTGGAATTTCCCCAATACATTATACCAAAAGATATGGTCGATGACACAAACGCTTTATATGCAATCAACACTACAGATTCATTGGATATTTTTGCAAGATTATACAGTGCATAAGAATATTGGTTCAATTTTGAACAAACACTACCCACATGATCCTTCCAATTTAGATGATTATCCAAATAAAGTCCTAGGAATCTGGCACTGTTGGTTTCATGTATTTTTTGGTCTACATATTTTATATTTAAAATTTGTTTTTTTGTTCTTTGTTGGAACGTCAAAACTTGTGTTTTCCCTAAGTTTATTTTAAGTTTATTTGTATGTAGCCAGTTAATAACGCAATAGATGGCATTATTTATATCATTTTCATATGATTCCAAGTTTTCACACGGTATAATAATGGTGCTGTCATCAGCAAACAGGACAGTCTGGTAGCCGGTACATTTTGGCAAATCATTTATAAAAATGAGGAAGAGCAAAGGCCCAAGGACACTCCCTTGGGGTACACCGCAAGTTGTATACCTAACGGACGACTTGTGAGCAACTTCTCTCTTTGATTTGGCACAAATTCTATTTATAATTGTAATTTGTTTTCTTCCATATAGATAAGATTCTATTAGGCTCAATATATTTCCTCGGACACCATAACGTTCTAACTTACTTAGTAATATTTTATGGTCCACGTGATCGAACGCCTTAGACATATCCATGAGAACCACGGCAATGGGGTTCCTTTTATCAACATTTTTTAAAATTTCCGCCACCAGCTCAGATACTGCTTTGTTTATGTTTCTATTTTTTCGAAAACCATACTGTTCATTAGCGAATATATCATTTGTTTCAAAGAACGAGTTAAGGGAATTATAAATCACTTTCTCAAATATTTTTGACAATACCGGTATAAGGGCCATTGGACGATAGTTTGAAATAGTTGCTTTCTCTCCTTTCTTATGAAGGGGCTTAATTATAGTCGTTTTTAATAAGTTTGGAAAGTGGCCATATTCAATGCATAAGTTAATTATATAACTAAGGACGGGTGCAATTGTATACGACACTAATTTTAAAATTTTTGTTGCGATTTCGTCATACCCCGTGCTATTGGTATTTTTCAATTCATTAATGATTTTGTAAATGTCTGTAGCATCCGTCGGTGCCATAAAAATGGTTTTTGGGAAGTAATCCATAAAAGATATAGCATTACCATTTGCATGATTTTCAGCAGGTTGTACCGAATCTATAAAATAATTATTGAAAGCCGTAGCTATATCTTTAGGCTCGTCAATTACCCTATTATCGATACAAATCTCTCTCACAGATTCCGGGGGAAAGTTAGATTTACACCTATTGATCAGTTTCCAGGTAGCTTTGGTTTTATTTTCTGCGCTATTGATAATATGACTGTTTTGAGACTTCTGTGTCAAATGTATTACTCTTTTCAGTCGTCTAGAATACTGTTTAAATAATTGTTTGTTTTCTATATTTGGTGATCGCCTATACAGCCATAACATCTCCCTCTTTCGTTTACTACAGTTTTTGATACCTTTAGACAACCACCGAGGAGTTCTTCGAGTGGAAATCTTTTTTCTCACGGTTGGAAAACACAAGTCGTAAAAAAGTTTAAACGTATCATAAAAAGAACTAAAAGCTATTTCCGGATTTGAGCTATTGAAAACTTCTGTAAAACTTAAGTTACTTATGGCTTCAATGAACTTAGATACATTCTCAGAGCTATAGTCACGACTTAATACAAACCAGTGATCAATTAAACATGATTTCCTAACCGGACATTTAAAAAGCTGGTCGGTGTGGTCTGATAGGGCCAGCTCTAAAACTTCACCAGTACCACCTCTGACATTATGCATGACATTGTCGATACAGGTTCCACTTGATATACGAGTCGGACAACGTATACTTGGCTTAAGATTGTAGTTCAGAAGTAGATGTTGGAATTCAGCGGATATTCTTGTTTTTTGAAGAATATCGATATTAAAATCACCGCAAAGTATGATCCGTTTTCCCAAGCTTCTACCACAAAAATTTAAAATATGCTCAATTTTTTCAAAGAAAATAGAAGTAGCATCTATCGTGTATTTTGGAGGTCTATAAATGCAAATGACAATCAAATTTTGTGCCACTAGTTCAATGGCACAACCCTCTATAAAGCTGAGCACACCAAATTCTTTAATGTCTATGACCTTAAACTCATATCTATGTCTAATAAGTATACATGTACCACCATTCCTATTGTTTCTGGAAGAATATGTCGCAAGTCTATATTCAGGTATAAATAGGTGCTTAGTATCGTCATCTTTCATATTGTGTTCCGTGATACACATAATATCCACTGCTTTCCCATTACAGAAAAGTTCATTAATATGAAGACTTAGTAAATCTGATTTCCCCATCAACCCATTAATATTTTGATGTAAGATATTTATTTTATTATAAACGAAAAAAATCGTATTCTGCGTTGTTAGTAGTGTTTTCTGTTTGTGTTGACTGATTGTTATATATTTTTCCCTTATTTTTGATAGATTGGTTAACGATATTACTGACAGTAGCATTACTAAAACAATGATGAGAATGACAAGGAACTTCAGTTACTTCTGATTCTGAACCCAGATAATTAACAAATGCCATTAAATTCTTAAATATTATAGCAACTGCTTTATTGTTTACTGTTTCGCTATGTTTTCCAAACATTTCATATGTGTATTCTACAAAGTAATTAGAATCAAAAAGATACGCATATTCCTGCAATTCGTCATCTAGATACATCAAATGGTTAAAAATTTCAATACGCCTATTGAATATAGAAAAATAGTCACTTAACTTAAAATTAGGTGAACAAATCAAAATATTAGTGTTCATTACATTAACAAGCTGCTTCTTTATGTAGTTGATTAGAATCTTGTAATTATTGGAGATTTCAAAATCTCTCTCACCTATATAAATGATACAAAAATCATTATGAGTAAAGTTTTGAAGTTTTTTGTCTAAATTTGCAAACAACTGCTTAATGCCTCCATTTGGTATGATGTAATGACAGAACTTATATCCTTTGAATGTACGTTCTCCTATGTCTAATATTTTGTTCACGTTATTACTCGAGATCATACATATTTTTTTGTCATGTTTACAGATTTCAGATGGTTTTTGGTGGCTGTCAGTGATCGAAGGTTGACTTTGTTCTTTCAGAGTGACACTATTAAATAGCTGTACATCTTGTTGAGGGTCCTGAGCAGATTCGTACTCGCGCGGAGTATTCTTGCATCGTATTTTCCCTGATGCAGGTCTCCCAGAGGCAGTCATAATTTTTTCCAGGGAGGTTATATCCTGAACAGTCGTTTGTTGTAATAAAGGCTTTGATGGAGTAGATAACTTCCTTATTTTTGAATTGGGTAAGCCTACATCGGTTGTTAACATTTTTGTCGTTTTCTTCAAAAGCTCACATTTATTTGTAATTTCATTCAGTGATAATTTTAAACTGCTATTCTCAATGGATAGTATATTAATCTCTTCATGGGCCGATAATAATTCCAATTTAAGTTTTTCTACTTGGCATTTCAAGTTTTGTATTTCGTCACTTTCTTTGTCCAACAAGTTTGGTAAGCTACAAGTGCTGCCATCTAGAGTCAAGTTTATACTAGATTCATTAAATGTAGTCTCCGTTACTGACTGAGTTCGAGTTCGGGTTCTCCGTAGCGTAACATTCTCATTATTCTCGTAAAAAATCATAATGTTAAGAGATCTTTTTTTTAAGTATGTAATAAAAGAACATGAAAAAAAAAAAAAGAATAAAAAATGTTTATGAGTGAGCGGGGATCGAACTCACGTCCACGTATTTCGTCGGAGCTATGTTACCGCAAGACTAAGGAAACGGTAACAGTGATGTTGAAATAGTTGATCCCATGTGAGTTTTGGTTGTTTTACGTGACGAATACGTCATTTCTTTGTTGAACAAAACGACTCAATTGACTGTTGACAACACAAACCATCACCGTTGTTTCTTGATTGAATTCACAAGATTAATTTTGGTTAGTGGGTATTTTTGTTTCTTCTCAAAAAGATTTAACAATGAGTTAGTTAAAAGGTTTGTCAATAGAACTAGAGAATAAGTATTCAAAACTTTAGTACTTTATTAGTTCATTTATAGCACTCTTGTTTTTCTTTGCTTAAGTTTGTTCCACAAATTGTCACAACAATCATTTTCTGCAAATTAGAATTTGTAAAAATTTACGGTAGGTTGTTTTTTCTATTAAACACTGAATTGCTGGAAAAAGTAGATTTAAACACTGGATTGGTATCGAATTATTGTTAATTACTAAGTTAAATGGCCACTGAATGCTAATATTTACAATAAATCACCAGAACAACACTGTTTTTGGTCTTTTTTAATCGGCACATAACACTACAGTATTTTACTTAATAATCTGTGTTTGTAGTCACTAGACAACATTGTCACTTATTTATTATAGTCCACATTCACTAACTTAGCATTCAAAGTGTAATAATTTATGCTATAAATATTTTTAAAGATATAAATATGACGGAGTTATTGTTACTGTGACAGCGCCATCTACCCTCCTCAATCATTTTTTTGATTTTCATATCTTGGTTACATCCCTATTGTTGTGCTCGTGACAGGAGAAACGGGGTAAGTGCTTACGACTATTTAACGAAGTGTAGGTTGCTTAGCTTGTATGTTTAACAAGGCTGACTGTTTTGTCATCAGCCTATTGAAACGCCCCTACCCTTCTGGCAACTTATTGTGGATTAAGGTCCGGCCTTTGCTGACTTGCTCGACCCTGATTCCCTTCCGCTACCCACGGGATTCGGACCGTTCACATAGTGACGTACTCGCCACGGTACACGAGAAGCTAGCTGGTCTTGGAACAGTACCAGACTAATTTTATTGTTTAAGTATATTGGTTCTGCTTTTCCACATTGTAAGAAAACTTGTGGTCGTTAAGTAAATTTGTGTTTCTTGTCTAGCTTTGTCTTTCATTGCTCAGTAGCTTGAACCCCTGGACATTACAAATGTATTACTACAGTAAGACCCCGATTATCCGGACTAATTGTTGGCGGTAGGTATCCGGATAATCCAATGTATGAAGAAAGGTGGAGTTTTTTCAGCATCGTTGGTCGTGTTGTTGGGTTAAACATTGCATCACCTCGCTCAACTGCCTCCTTCCTTCCTATTCACTCAGTTTTTTTGAGTGAATAGGCTTAATAAGCTAGTGCGCTTTACCATCAACGATTGCATCACTGCTTACCATCAGGCGGGATTGCAGTCAAGCACTAGTTTATAAATATTTAAAAAAATCATTAAGAAAAGGACAGAAGATAACATGTCAGTTTAGACCTGTCAAATTAGTGCGCTCCTGACGTAAACTGGCGTATTTTTAGTCGCCATGTTTATAATCGCGTCTAAACGTCTATGGAGTATGTTAATTTGACAGGATTAAATTAAAATGTTATCTTCTATCCTTTTCTTAATGAAATGGGAAGAAAAAGATGCACGTAACTTAAACCTAGTTTTTTTTTTTTTTTTAATATTTATAAACTAGTGCTTGACTGCAATCCCGCCTGATGGTAAGCAGTGATGCAATCGTTGTGTGTAAAGCGCACCAGTTTATTAAGCCCATTCACTTAAAAAACTTAGGAATAGGAAGGATGACGGCAGATGAGCGAGGTGATGCAATGTTAAACCCAAGACCAACACGACCAAACGATGCTGCGCTAGAGGGAGATTGATCTGGAGACTCTCCACGACCAAATTCCCGAGACAACAACATTTGGCGCATCGTACCCGCCACATATCGCAACACAACTGCTCAGACCCGTCCTCCGTATGGCTTCACCAGACATCATGCCGGAACACGACGAATCGCTTGGCGGCAAGACTTTGTCTGGTGGGTGGTAACTTCCGCCGGCAGCCGATGTAGTGGCCTACCACCGAGAAATTTTTTTTGTTTAGTTTGTGAACAATAGAATCGGCGCCATTATATTGACTCTTTAGATCACAAACTAAAGGAAATTTAAGTTCAGTGCTACCTTTTCTGATTATTGCATTAAGAAAAGGATATAAGATGGATGAAACAGAAGAGAGCCATGCCAAAAATTTGGATGATGAAATTTGGCACAGACAATCTTTGGACCCTGAGAAAGAACATAGGCTACCTTTTATCCCGGAAAAATATGATGTTCCCGAGGGAAATCTAAAAGCGCGATATACTGAACTCCACGCGGGTAGCCGCGGCGGAAAGCTAGTTTATTTTATAAATACGTAAATAACCTCTGCTATAACTCCGCAATAATTGTGCGGAGGCGGAGGCGGAAGCGAAGATACGATTTCTTTGCGGAACTTCCTCAGTAACGGAAGCGGAGACGAAGCGACGTTACAACCTCTAGTTTATAATAGCGTAAAAAAAAACTTAAGCCAGACGCCGACTAATTTGACAAGACTGAAGTCATATTTATCTTATGTCCTTTTTATTAAAAAAAAAAAAGAGGCACTGATCATAAATATACACCGTAATGTCAATTGTCAATGCAGCAGTAAAAGTGGCGGCGTTCAATTTTCCGGCTGATATGTCACGGCACCGCTTTTTATAGAAATCTCAGCATATTTCTTACACTTAATATCAATCTTACCTTTAATATCAATCTCGGAGTACATATTCCTCAAATCGTGCATGACACAATCGAGGTACAGTTCTCCGGTGCCCAGGATCACGTGCTCGCCTGATTCTTCCACGCGCGTCGATAGCAAGGGATAAGATTTGTTCACCTGTAATATAAATAGTTCATCACATACATCATAATCATCAACCTCTTTATCTTCCCACTGCTGGGCACAGGTCGCCTCACATACAGAGAAGGATTGAGCGTAATCACCACGCTTGCTCATTGCGGGTTAGCGATTTCAGACTTAATATCACATACATTGCAGAACATAAATATGTAGGATTTACAAAGGGTGACAAAATGGGCGGCCGAATCGCTAAGGGCGATCTTTTACAGACAACCTTTGGATGGAATACTAACGGGAAGGAGAGACAAATAATGTAGTAGGCGTATAGTTTTTTTTTAAAGCGCAGTTTTACTGCTAGTATCAGCATAGACATATACTAATGGACACGCCGTCCGCGTATAATCTGCAGTAATTTTTTGGTTTGAAAATAGTGAGAGAGATGGCCTATGCTTTCAGTGTAGCACTATCTCTTTCCTTAAAGCTGATTGCTGATTTTGAGAGAGATAAAGATAGACCAAACTTCGTTTCCTCTCTATTTCGGAGTGCCGCAATTCTCATCTCTAAGGCATGTCCATTAGTATAATTATATCGGTGAATATCAGAACAGCGTTGTGCGATATTTTTTTTAAATGTCGTAGCATATATTGACATAACAGCTTTTTTAGCTTTCCACAGTTCTTTTCATTATCATTATTTTTTGTTTTTTTTTAATGTAACATTGATAGTTTTAAAAGCTACTTATTTTACCACTTCTATTTCTTGTGTATGCCCCAATAAAAATATTTGTATTTTCTTTTTAATAAAACTTCGCAAACGTTTGCAGGCTGTAGTGTATGCGTTTTATCATTAACCACAGACAACACTGTCACTGTCAGACAGATAGCACTGTCTCGACCGCACCACGTCGATCATTCTTACGAGAGCCACGAGCGAGAGTAAACGTGTCGGAAGTCTGTCCGTTAAGTGCGTGTGCGAGCCTGTGATATTTAACGAAGTAAAGGTTTTACACAGCCTAAGAGAAAAAAGACACTACAAATCAAATCAAAATTGTTTATTTCAAATTAACCATCACTTGGTACTTTTGAATAGTCAATGTCGGTCAGTCCAGGAAAAGTGAAGCTAAATTGCACGTTCCAAATCGTAGATCTCTATGGAGAAGAACGTGCAAGAAACTCCATGGACACTCTTTTAAAATCATAATATGGGTTACATAATGTCAGTTTAACCACACAAAGGCGCAAATCAAACTAATACCACATTCCACACACCCACCTTCCTCAATCCATCCAGCATCTTAGGCAACTCGGAAGGATTAACAGGCTCCACGGCAATCTTCACAACGGCCTGCGTGTTGAACCGCAGCGGTGTGAACGTGTGAAGTTCCGCGTCCTCGTCAGCTGACACCACGGTGCAGGTCTTCACGATGGGCTGGTCGATGCCCTCGATGAGGGCCCAGCAGCCAGCTGGCACGCGGTTCAACTCCACCTGGATGGGATAGTGTGGATTTTAAATATACCCAATCTCTTTTAGCATAATACACGGTGTATCTGAAATCGTAACGCAAACTTCGCGAAAAGGCTACACCGCATGCCACTAACAAAATTATGATAGTAATTTATGTCGTTAATGAGCGGTAACAGAAATCACAATATTTAAAAAAAAGGGTCGGCTCGGCCTTTGAACGTTGCAAGCGTGCCGCCGTGCAGAGATGTGGGTATGACGTCGACCCCTGATGTGAACTCTATTAAATCAGCTGAAAAGATAGTTTTTCTAGTATTGTTCACATTGCGCTATTTTGTGTAATAAATGAATTAATTAATTTTTACTTTAAAATCTTATTGGGTTATAAAAGTATAGCAAGTATGAACGGTTTAAAGTGAAAAAACTGCAAATTATTTTTGTTTAATCGGGAAAAAGCCGACGCAAAATTCCAATACTGGGGGGTTCAGAATCATGTACTGGATCCATGGCACTCGTTTGTGCGTCGATGTCAGATATACCCTTTATATTACAGCAGAAAAGTCATAAAATGTGCGAGAGTGCAGAGTTGGTTACAAGGTACACCAATATTATAAAGACGAAAGTATGTGAGCCTGTGTTTGTAAGTTTATTACCTCTTCACGCTGAAATAGCTGGACAGATTTAGATGAAATTTTGCGCAGATTTTTTTTTAATACGAAAATATCGTAACACTCAACTAATCACTCCTATATTGTGGGTTCGTTTACAAACATTAAAACCCACATTCACAAACAGCCAGACCTCAAACAACTACCTAGCCCGGATCCCGTACAAATATTTGTTCAGTGCGGAAATCGAATCCACGACACGCAACGCAGCAGTGGATCAACACAGCCACTGCACCAACCGTGTCGAAAAATTTGGGGATATAAAAAGAATTAATTAAGAGAACAAAAAGTAAATGAGTATCATAAAGGTCAGTTTACCTTATACCTCGCCTCGTATATCCAGAGGCGGCCTACGTTCATGATCCTGGAGTCCTCCTCATCCTGCGTGCTGTAGTTCTCCCCCAATACGCGGACTGTTTGACCCGCGTACAACGTGCCTGACATTATGCGGGCTAACACCTGGAATTATGGAGATCAGCTATATTATTTAGGGCCTCCTCATTCTGTCAGTATTTTACACATGCAGCCTGTGGACAAGTCTACGCAGCGTATATATAAATTTATAAGGTTTCCATATTATACAATATGTAAAGAAAACCCTGTCCGACCCATAAGGATAATAAAGGTTAGGTAAACACTTGACCAAATATAATATAAAATTTTACATAATCATCACAGTAACAATAATAATGAATTTTGAAATAATCTTTTTTTCCTGGGTATTAATTCCAATTTCCCCGAAATTTGGTCATTTTTAAAAAACTGACAACACCATTTGTGACGGAGCGAATAGCGATGCGACCACGTGCCGCATGCCCCGCCCCCCTTCACCCGCGCATACATGCGCGGGTGAAGGGGGGCGGGGCTATCGGGTTGTCTACCGCACATGCATTAAGTTACCTCGCTTTTTCGAAATAATATTTTTTTTTTGGGGGATTTTTTTTTTAAGTTTAGCCCAGCTTTGTAGGCATTATTAGAATCAGTTAACGATACCTAACAATACCTTCACGGATCGGACAGGGTTTTCTTTACATATTGTATATGTTGCTAACAGTATGGACTTTGTTTAATAAAATATTATTATATTAAACAACCAGCTGACTAGCCTAACAGTTGAGTAACCCATCAAACTTATTTATCGGCCTATACCGAACCGTTGTAGTATGCGGACTTGCATACATCTTCATTAGGGTTGTAACGGAAGCTTGTTAGCGGAGGCGGAGGCGGATGCGGAGGTGACGAGTCTCACCAGGTGAAAGTACATATAGAAAAAAATGAAATTTATGGTTAATTAAAACAAAATTTTTATTTTAAATACGTACATTAATAGTAGTATACTTGGTAAAAAAAAAAAAAATTACCTTCTTGTAATGAAAATTAAGGAGAAACAAATTGTGTTTGCCGCATTCCCGCCTCGCACTAGTTGATTATTGACCATTTCGCGCTCAAACGCGGCCAGACGGTTGTCGAGCGTCGCAGCTTGAGCGTTATCCATACTAATATTATAAATGCGAAAGTAACTCTGTCTGTCTGTCTGTTACGCTTTCCCGCCTAAACCTCTCAACCGATTTCGATCAAATTTGGCACAGACAATCTTTAGACCCTGAGAAAGAACATAGGCTACCTTTTATCCCGGAAAAATTTGATGTTCCCGAGGGAAATCTAAAAAGCGCGATATAACCGAACTCCACGCGGGCGGAAAGCTAGTTTATTTTATAAATACGTATATAAATCTCCGTTATAACTCCGCAAAAATTGTGCGGAGGCGGAGGCGGAAGCGAAGATACGATTTCTTGCGGAACTTCCGCAGTAACGGTAGCGGAGGCGAAGCTCCGTTACAACCCTAATCTTCATACTCATTATAAGTCCGACAAACTATCGGCCGATAGAAAGTTGGTAGTGTGTTGGTCTTAGCAGACTACCATTTATGTATATAATATATTTTTAAACGATCGTGGGGCGCTTGCCCCACCCTCCTGCCCCACCCTGGCTCTGATCTGTCATCACCATCATCATCAACAACCTTTTTATCGTCCCACTGCTGGGCACAGTAGACAGAACAGTAGGTTATCTAAGGCCGCCCGCCGAGTTATTTGCCTACTCTTGCGTTGATGCCCAGGGTTGTCTATTTAGCTTTATATTCCATTTAGCTAAAAGTAAAAGTGGTGGTAACCTTAAGCGTTAGTCGGTCACATTTTACTATAATTTTATTGAGTTAATATTATGATTAAGGCGCCATATTTGTATCAAACAATACATAAGACAATTGAAAAAAAATAGTAATTTGCAGTAGTAGGTAATTATAGTGAAATTGCCCTTATTACACTATACGCGACTAATACGTTTACCTAAACGATATTTCGTACTCAATCCTATGTTTTATAAGAAAACTAGGCTTCTTAAAATAAACTTTAGCTCTAAACATAGTATTCAGGAAGTAAATTTGGGAATACATTTATATAGAAAAATGTGACTCGGGTACGCTCTTAATAAAGCAAAGAAACTGTGAAATAAATAATACAAATATTTTCTAATAAGATTTAAGTATAAGTAGGTATTTATATTTCTGGTTCAGTAGGAATGATGAAGAATGATAAGTCCGGGTTTGCAAAATCGTTATTGAGGCACCCGAAAACACTACAATATTTTTTTCCCCTTTTTGTAGTCATGATACTCGTAATAATTAATATTGTGGCCGGCGAGAGTTGACGAACGCGAGCGGTCATGTAACTTACGCGCGTGCTCACAGTCACGCGGATCATCCCGTACTGCTCCCTCGTTATTTCCCCTTATATTATACCAGCGTGTGCGTGAAATCGCGTGCCGACACGGCGCGCGGCGCGCACTCGTACATTCACATCGAGAGCGGCACGTTTGTATGAAGATGTTTTACTGTTCTGTCTACTGTGGCACAGATCTCCTCTCATACAAGGAAGGATTGAGCGTAAACACCACGCTTGCTCAATACGGGTTGGCGATTTCAGACTTAAAAGTCCAGGTTTCCTCAAGATGTTTTCCTTTACCTTGTAATCAGTCATTGGTGTCCAAGATATACTTAAAAAGATGCCTAACTATACTCTGATCTATAAGGTGCCTAATTACCCAAACAAGAAATACCTCGGGTAGGCTGACTGCTGCCCCACCCTGAGCCCAAGGCTGGCTACTCCCATGATTATATTGTATATTTATATTATTATATAAAAAATGGTTTTTCTCCACTCACCAAGAAGAAAGTGCAGTCGTCTGTGGGGTACATCTTGGTGGTGTGTGCGACGAGACGGCCCGCCTGCTCGCACGACAACATGTCGGCGTGCAGTGGACCCGACGACCCGCGGTACGTGTGGGCCACCTTACGGGGCGCCGCCTCCAGCGGGGACGGCACGTGCCGGACCAACATCTCCACGAAACCACTTCAATAAGGATACAAGTTTCAATAAATAGATTAGCTTTCTAAACTAATATTATTATCGTATTTTTATAACATTAGAGATTGGGAATTACGGCGCTTATACAGGCTGCTAGTGTAAACAACGGCCGCCATGAAACCAGTGGTTTGGTTTCACTTTCGGAACGTAAATTCAATGAAAAAAGAACTTTTTTTTTACTAATATCTTCACTTTTCCACGAACTTATATTCACTCTAGCGGCTAGCGAAATCAGCTGTTTCGTGAAGGCTAGAGTTGAACGACCGCCACGCAAGGTGCCCGCACGGCGCCGCTGGCCGCCGTCGAGCCTCTCCCCTCGTTTGGCCCGGCCACGTTACGGGAACGACGTGTGCTTGTTCGCAGGGCAACGCTCGTGACGCGAAGTCCGAAGTCCGCCCGTTACCGCTTATTTGTTCTGCAACTGTTTCTTATGTGTGTCGTGTATGTATGTGTGTTTGTTATGTAGTGTAATATTTTGGCGTGCACAAATACAGTACAGTGACCTAGTATGTGAAACTACAGTGGACCGAAATGGTTCGGCTTTACGCCGTGCCCGGCGATAACCTAAACGAAGCCCGAAGAATTTACGTATTTACCTACTATGTTCATAATGAACATTACGGGAGCCGGGTAAATCACATACGACACGAACATCGAATACGGAAAAACAGTTACCACCATCGTTTTTCATGTTAATGTAAGTGTACATTCATTCATCAATCGATGTTTTAACAAGTAATTTCTAATGAAACTGTAGATAAAAATATGATTAACTTTTAAATACCTAAGCCAGGAACAGTTTGAAGGGAATGTTACATCACAGGTTATGTGTATTGTGTTTTTATTGGAATTTAGTTAGTCAAACTTACGTAGGTAGGTTAAACGGACGGCCAGTGCAAGAGGTCAGTGCCCTTTGCACGAGGTACGTCCTCGGGCGCATTGTATCTATGAGTGTACGGCCGGTCTCGGACAGAAACTTTTTAAAATTTTTGAAAGAAAAAACGTTATTTATTTTAAAATACAGATAAACATTTTTATAACTAAGCAAACTACTTATGGTTTTAGTGTCAATGGTTTTTAGCCTTCCATGCTGTATATCTAAACTTACACAAAATGCCGACCAAAGAATAATGTGATACGCCTTTTAACTAACAATGGGCTATTTGACAGTATATTTTTGTGATTATTTACTTTAAATGCATAAAATGAGGGTTTTTTATGTCATTCACATGAGTTTTAATGAAAATAATAACAATTAATATATCCAAAAACACAAAAATATGTTTGGCATTTTGTTTCTCGCGCCTCTTATTGTGAAACGATCCGGATTGGCTAATGTCACGATGCCGTCATACGCTCATAAACACTTGTTGTCGTTCTAAGTGTTCTAAGGTGTTTTAGCGTTTTTAGAAGATTTTTAAGGATATTTGGAGCGATTTGTGGTATTTTTTTATTTTCTGACTGACAAATAACAGATAAACACGAACACCACTGCGGAACCGAAAATCCTTTATAAGTTTGTGACGTCACTTACAAAGGACGACGCCATTTTGCTGAATAAACCGTTTTGGCGGCTTATTTGAATTCTGAATTTTTATTTGCATGTTTCTTACGAAATACGTATTTAAAATAAAATAAAAAACTTTTGGTGAACTTCTTAACCGCAACCAAGTAATTCAAGATAAAAATTATAAATCTGTCAAATAGCCTATTGTTTAAATTAGTATTATCTTAATTTTTGTATATGTATTTATATACTAGTACATAATTTTTCCTTCAAAAATTACGAAATACCGTCATCTGGTGGTATTTTTAGAAATATTTATAGACAAAACCTATAGTGGCATACATACTACGTGTACCGAAAGGCATATCTATATTTATGTTTCGTCAAATCAAGATTAGGTATTAAAGCGCCGGAATATCCGATCTCTAAATACTATGATTAAAAATATATATCAGGTAAGTATACCAGAAATCTCCAAAGAACCGGCTGCAGACAAGTCTAAGCAGGGGTCGCACGTTCAGCTTGGCCTCCTGCTTCGTCAACTTGATGCCGAGCTCCGACAGAACTGCTGGCAGCGTATCGTCCACATCACCTACAACCTGCATACAATAAAAAAATATTATAAAATAAACATCGGGTATGTAAAGGGTATTGAGAACCGTCTCAATACCCTTTACATACCCGATGTTTATTTTATAATATTTTTTTAAAGATCTGATCTGATCTGATGATTGAGCAAGATCTTTTCCAGGTCAGATTTTATCCAGAGTGGTAAAAAGCGTTTAAGTATATAACGCTTTAAACTTGTTTAAAGCGTTATATACTTAAACGCTTTTTTTATATACTTACTTAAAATTCGGTCGGCCGTGTATCTCTCCGATTCGTCGAATGGCATGTTGGAATGCACGAATCGGATTCGTGCATTCGGACATGTCACTTTGGAGTGAACCCTTTGCATCCGACAGCAATATAGTACAATTAGTAGCCACTTGTTTATTACACCGGACATAGAATACCCGCTAAGATGATTTAACCAGCCGCGAATATTTGCTCATTAGTAAATGTACGATCATCAGTACTAAGTGTACGGTCGAGGGACATCCGTCAGGAATTAAGTTCCTCGACTCGGACAAATACACACTTTTATAAATGATAGAAAGGGACAAAGAGAGAGCGATAGAAGAGCGGGCGACAGAGGGGGAAGGGAGTGTGTATGAGCGAGAAAGGAGGGGGACACAGAAGGGGGAGAGGGTGTCTGAGACAGAGAGAAATATATTTACATAGACATTACACTCTGACTTTTCTATCAGCCAATGAGCCAAAACCTTACCTGAGCAAAAATCTTATATAGCGGCTCCAAAATGAACTCAACAAAGCTCCTCTGTGCTGAAGCATGGGGCTGCTTCTTTGTGAACCGCCTGGTTTTGGCGTTGAAGTACACGTCACCCCACAACCACGCCGCCATGTCTGCCCCACGGAGCCCTGAGGCGGGGTGCGCCGCCGCATACATAGCCGCGAAGGATTCCACGGAGAAACACACGTCGTAGAGGGACGAGGCGAAGCACACATTGCCTGAGGGAGGAGAAATATTTGATGACCCACAACACGACACTAATAGAAGAAGCAGTGTCCAACCGAAACTAGTTTTACGACCGAAATCGAAAATGAATTTCGGCAAAGGTTTCTGTTTCGGCCGAAACCGAAACTTCCTTACAAAGACGATATTTTGAGTGAAAATTAAAGAAAACGTTATTATAATCAGTCTTTATTGTTTTCTCTTTAAATCACAGATAAGCAGTCATCAACATTGTCATTTATTAAAAATCAACATAGGAAAATTTGTTTAAGAAAAACAAATATATATTTGCGCTTCAAAAATAATCACAATAATTAGTTTTAGTGGATAGACTCTCAATCACTCGAAAAATCATCACCACGACAAAACAAAACGAATAGCAACGACATTGGCTCTGATGGGATTCATTCATTCATTAATTCAACGCGCCGAACATGACCAATCACGGCGCGAAAACTCTCGAATGCACATTCGATTTCGAGCGTAGTTTCGACAAGTTTGATGCCGAAAACGAACCTCGTGTTTTTGCCGAAACTCACCCGAAACCGAACATTTGGTCGGACACTATTAAGAAGTGTTCAAATTCAGTAAAAATATACCCAACAATGGCGAGAATACTGTAGCAGGCTCATCCGGATTATCCTGGGGCTGATGGGTCTCGCACATCGAGTTGAGCTCGTCAATAATGTGTCTTAATTTGTAGTAAGCGTCTGCGGGCGGCAGTTTCAGTTCTAGGATCAGGCGGTCGATCTTGTTGATGCAGAGGGTCAGCGGAACCCGCTCTTGGACTGCATGACGGAGAAAGCGCTCTGTGTTCAGCATTATACCTTCTGCGGCGTCTACGAAGAGGACAGCACCTAAAAGAAAGGGGAAAATTATATGGTGCCAGAGAGAGAGGAAAAATTAGGTTAACTTCCCATAGGCATTTTATTTTTTAGTTATTTTTGAAAATAGAACTATTCAGTAGAATGCATATATTGCATTGTTGTTACAGAAGAATTAAAAAAAAGACATTACTGTAAAACCTTTAAAATATTTATTTAATTGTAAATTCTATGTGTTTTATTTAAATTGGTTATAGTAATTTATTCAATATTGTATTAGATTATTTCATTTCTTTTGACTATGATGATCAGAAAACAAAAATCAGGGAGCACAGTAGTGCCACCGCCAAATTAAGCATAAAGTATAACAATCTACTATTAGCATGATAAGCTGACTAATATTATAAATACGAAAGTAATTTTGTTTGTTATGCTTTCACACTACAATGGCTGAAAGGAATTGGATGGAAATTTTGGCATATAAGTAGATTATGACTTAGAAGACGAAGGACATAGACTTCTTTTCACTCGAGACTGCAGATGAAGTGACGAAGTAGGAAATCTTTTACAGTTCTCCCCTTCAGCAGTACTTGTTTTTACCTTTGCATAAAATTTTAATTTTTATTAAAATTTTATGCAAAGGTAAAAACAAGTACTGCTGAAGGGGAGAACTGTAAAAGATTTCCTATTGTCATTAGGCTATTTCTAATTTTTTAATTAGAAATAGCCTAATGACTCTCAACTTACCATCAGAGATCCTCAAAGCTGCAGTAACTTCATCACTAAAATTTACATGCCCTGGTGTGTCCATAATATTCAGCAGATGTGACTTCCCCTTGATATTCTTCAACAGTAACGTCACCGGCATGGACTTGATGGAGACTCCTCGTTCTTGCTCCACAAACAGAGTGTCCGTGTAGCGCATGGGTATTGTAGTGTCAGTGTTTATTGTGCTTGGGTGGGTTTGTCTGATAAGACAATCCACAAATGAGGTTTTGCCTGGAAAAATTGTGTTTTTTATGTGAAAACTACTTTAGCAATGTTGTGGACTTTTTTGGGATGGTTACAAAAATAGTAAACTCTCCTCAGGCCTGTCAATACAATTCAAATTATAATGTTGCTAAATTGAAGAGTACCACTATGACATAGCATGATAAGTGAAGGGGCTTAGTCAGGTAAACCAATGAAGTATAATGCTAATAATAATGTTATGGTATAAAAGTCAACCAATTATAAGTTATTATTATACTACAATACTTTATTTACATTTTACTTGAATGCTGTGCTTTTGGAATTGTTTTCACTAGAACATAATGTCAAAAATTTAAACCTACCATTATGTAAATGTCCCATCAGCGTAACATTCCTTATGAGGTTGGTATTGTCCAACATATCAGCCATGTACTCCATATCATACTTAGTCTCTGGTAATTGTTGTTCTTGAACCTGGAACTTCTTATGCTTTATAGGCTCCACAAGAGGCTTGTCTAAGGCCTGTGTGTCTTCTTCTTGGACTACTGTTTCCACATCTGGCCCATACACCTCTACTGCTTGAGGATAGTATCTGTTGGAAGAGGTTGTTAGTGAGAAACAATTTTTTTTTTCTTTTATAAATTATAAACCAGCGCTTTAACACAATCCCGCCTGATGGTAAGCAGTGATGCGATCATTGATGGTTTTTTTTTTTTTTTTAATCTACATTTTTACGAGGCTTCAGTACACATGGAGTGACTATGCCAGCCTCATGGGGAACCTCCAATACTAATAGGAATCATCTTAACCTCATTATTTCTCTCCACAAACGAAATACGGCCCCTGCCGCATGTGAACATGGATTGCTCAACGCTATGTTCAGCAAACCATCCCACAGCGGCACCTCAGCCAAAAACCTATCCCGTAGAGTTGCATATTGACCACATTCCAGTAACACGTGTATCAGGTCTTCCGTTGCACCACAATATGTACACAAATCGGTTTGAGTTACACGCATTAGTGAAAGTAACTTATTTACCGGAACATGGCCAGATCTAATTCTAAAAGCACAGACAAGAAGTTCCCTACAGAAGCCAACACAGCCAAACCAGGGCACCAGCATAGGTGAGTCTTGGATTGTCCTGTACCAAATCCCTTTTGTCTCCGAGCACTTGTCAAAGTATTTTCTCCATTTTGCAATGCTATACTCTCTAACGGTAGGTAATAGCTCGGAGGCATAAGGCAGGCACAAGACCTCCCGCTCCCCCCCAACTGCCTGTCTCGCTACCAAGTCTGCCACCTCATTACCTCGAATTCCAAAAAAACACACTAGTTTATTAAGAGCCTATTCACTATATACAAATTGTAGTGTGACGGAAACTCCGCCGCCGGCAAATCGTTCCAGTCCTTCGACGTACACGGTATAAAAGAAGAAGCAAAATGCTTCGTCCGGATTGTAGTGGTGTCAACATCATTAGGGTGGAAAGTCGCCGTACGACGGGTTGTCCGATGGTGGAACGAAGATGGGGGAATTAAATCATGCAATTCCCTTGCACACTCGCCAGAATGCATCCTATAGAAGACCGAAAGGCTGGCTACTGGGAGATATAATGGTGTTCATGCAAAAAAATGGTGGATGTGGTATTTTGTTGTGTGCTACGGCTTAGGAAAATTGACTTCTTTCTTTATTTTTTGCTGAAAAACAATGATTACCTAGTACAGTTTGTAAACAACTATAACCTAGCCAAGTATTTTCGTCCCCGGGCTGTTAATAGGTGAACGTACCGTTTGTCCTCGTGTAGCACGACGGACATGGGCGCTACCTCGGGCTCCGCATCCCCGTCTTCATCCTCTTCCATAGCATCTTCGTCTGCATCTCTGTTGTCGGCATACACACTCTGTTCATCGTCAGAGTCGGATTCAAGGTCAGGCCCGATGTAGTTACCAAACTCATCATACAAATCACCGTCCATTATTAACCGTTGTAGTAAATATGATTAGTAAATGCAAGAAAAATCTATTTCAAAAGAAAATACCGCCACTATCCTGTCAGCACATTTGACACATAACCTCAAGGCTCAAACAAACTTGTCAATGAATCGATTTGTTTATGACCATAGAGCAGAAACGTTAATTAAAACCAAACTACAGCATAAACATAACTCTTCTTCATCTCAGCGTTAACGCGGATGCGACTGGAATTAATCCCATCCCAGTCGCATCCGAAGCTTTTTCAGTTTTGGAATTTGCGGTCCTCTTTAACATAAGCATAACTCTCTTGGCCTAACGTTATGCTAACCAACGTCCAAAAAGATGGCCAACGATCGCTATTCATAAGTTTTCTGTGTTTACAAAGCTACTTCTTTTACGCATCATGAATTCATGATTGATGATCAATCCAAATCAAAAATTCAAAGCTGAAGTCCACTGCTGGACATGGGCCTCTCCGACTGTGCGCCATTCACATCGATTTCAGACAAGTCTATTCCAGCTGCAACTAGCCATCTTGAAAAGATCGTTGCTCCACCTAGCCTGAGAGCAACCCCCTTAGTCAAAATTTCACACAAAAGTAAACATGAACAAAATAATGGCTATTTGTAGATGCAGCGTTTCCTATTTTTTTATGTTAAAAACTGAAAAGCACAATTTTTGATCGACCTCAAATAAATGGATTAAGGTCGAAACATACTATCAAAACGCAACGCGATGTGTTGTGTCGACACCTGACTCTCGTCGTGCACGCAACACGCCACGCGGTGCTACAACACATATCGTGTAGTGTCTCTCACGAAATACTGAAGTGTATTGACGTGTCACGCGGCCATGGATTCGATTCTGTTTGAAGAGGAGCTAGATGAAGATTTTGAAGAAGATTTATTGCAGATTTTGGGGATATATTTTGTACAGAAACAGTAAATAAAAAGAGACTTACTCATCTATACTAATAAATAAAGCTGAAGAGGTTGTTTGTTTATTTGAACGCGCTAATCTCAGGAACTACTGGTCCGATTTGAAAAATTCTTTTTGCAATGGATAGCCTATTAATCCAGGAAGGCAAGGCTTTAGGCTACATAACATCACGCTGCGATCAATTGGAGCGGAGCATATAAACAATAACATATCGAAACCCACGCGGGTGAAACCGCGGGGAGGGGGACCTGAATACCGTTTCACTAATTCTTCATTTTAAACCAATTTTTAAACAAAAAATATATTTTATTATAAACGCCATCAAAACGTCGGGTGTTACTAGCCCCGCACGATGATATTGCGATGGAACCTTGTCACAATAACAGCGTTGTGACGTCATCTGTCACACAAAAGGACAGCTAGCAAAAGAATGTTAAATGCAAAATTAATATTAGGGTTAAGGGTTTATTTGTATTTTATAATTTTATTACACTCTTTATAAAGAGTGTATGTATAAATTAATATTAGGGTTAAGGGTTTATTTGTATTTTATAATTTTATTACACCCTTTATAAAGAGTGTATGTATAATAAAATTAATATTAATTAAATAATTAACATTCTTTCTTAGGTATACCTACTCACCCATATTCTGACAAATAAACTTTCATTATTAAAAATTTCAAGGAAATAATTTTTGTAGACGTAAGAAAAATATACTTATTCGTATATCTTTCTTACATGTATACTATGTTTTTCTAACTACATTTCTGTTAATTTGCGAGCGGGAATTGAACCAGAGTCCACTGTGTAGTAGTCATGTTTTAATTACTACCTACATCTATTAGCTTATAAATAAAACCAGGATAATATGTAAAAAAATGTATATAGTCTTCCAAATCATAACTGTTTTCTGTGTCTGTCGTTTCCGATTCACTGTCGTCGCCGTATTTATGACAAATAACTCGTCAATTATTCGATCTTTATTCCAATAGGTATTCCTCTTCAAGCCGTTTAACATGATTGACTTCCTTTCGCCAGTCATCTGGAGTTATTGACGCCAACGACTCCAACCGCAGAGCTTCAATGCGATTTTCCAATTCCAACTGCTCCACATTCTTTTCTGACACCCTCATCTTTACCAGGTTCCAGATGTACTCAATGGGGTTGAGGTCACAGTTGTAAGGTGGTAATCTAACGACTTCATGGCCATAGCCAGCTAATAAATTGTCAATTTTATAATTTTTCGGCGGTCTGTGCCGTTTTATTAATAAATACAGTTCAGGTTTTGTACTGTCGTTGGGAAAGTCTCAACAATCAACTGTTTTTTATTGTTCGTACTTGGTGGCCTATTCTCATCCCTATAACTGTGATAAGGGGCGTTGTCCATCACAATTTTGGAGTTGCGTGGTATGTTGGGTACTAATTTTTCTGTAAGCCACTTGGTGAAATTCTCAGCATTCATTTGATCATAGTAATCCCCCATTTTGGTGTCTGCTTTAAACATTAAAAGGGCATTGTCAACAAAACCGCTTTAACTTCCCGCGTGAACTATTATCCATCGGCGGCAGGGGCTGTCGTTCCGTCTCACTTCGTCGGTTGCTGTTTGCCAACATTTTTCTACCGTGTAGTGTGCATGTATCCACGTTTCGTCGAGATAAATAACGGATCTTTTGTTATTACCAAGCGAGACATTTTCTTTCATACGTCGTAAATATTTAGGCCTCCACGCTTGAATTTGGGGTCTTTGAATTAGGGCCAGTCTTTTTTGGTAGCATCGTTTAAATTGGTAGCCTAAATCACATTTAATTATTTTTCTTAATGTAGTTTCACTACCAGTATAATTAAGGTCTACTTTTGAAGCCGTCAAAATTTTGCGCATTATGGGTATTTCTCTCCTCACCGTACACATTGAATCTATAATATTTCTTAAAGCTGTTAAGGAAAACCCGTCGAAATATTTTTTCTTTTGTCTTTTTCCTTTAGTAGGAGTTCTCATTTTGCTGCCACTGGCTGTTGCTGACTCATGCTCTCGTCTCAATTTCGTCACAGTATTTTTTGCAACGCCTGTGGCACATGCCACACACTCCGTGACTTTGATAGAATTTTGCAAAATATTTTTAATAACTGTAAGCAGTTGCTTCGGTATTAAAATGTCCGAAGCACTTTTTAAAGCACGGTTTATACTTTCAAGAACTAACTTACAATCCTCTTTCTCTTTAACAAAATAATTGTCCACTTTAATTATAATTTCACGAGCACGACTATTAATTAATTTCTTACTCATTTTAACGAGTAACAGTTAACAAAACTAAACAACAAAACTCAAGAACAACAATAAAACAGGATAACAAAAACAAAAAGCTAACAAAAATATTCGATGTGCGTAAGTGGGTAAGCGCGGACTGAACTTGCGAACGGTACCGACGGTGCGAGTTCGACTACGTCACCAAGATGGCCGCCAATCGCAATATCATCGTGCGGGGCTTATAACTAGAAACACACTGCGCTGATTCGTCGGGTGGCGCGTCCTCTGTTGACGATTCAAATCGGTTGGATGTTGCGGCGTATGGTCACATAGCATGTTGTCTATGCGCTTCTGACCATATTAAATATATGGATACGTACTAACATGCGTCGGGTGGCGTGGCGTCGTGTCTCGTGTCACGTTTTGGTAGTATGTTTCGACCTTTAATTTTAACCCATTCATTTGAGGGCGGTCAACACATCATCAACATCATCATTGTCAACAGATTATGTTCTTCTTCCATACATCCATAATATGTAGTTGTTAATACCTCGGTAGTCGCCCATTTTCTTGCCATATCTTAGCACAGAGCAACTAATCACTACGTTTTAATCTAAGGTCCGTATTAGTATTACAGAACGTCACTCAAGCTCTACTTAAGTCTCGTTTCAAGCCATTTGATTGGTTGAATCTAGTTAAGTTATGTATAAACAGAGAGTTTCCTTCTGGAATACGGACCTTATTCTATCACAGGGCTTATCCATCGTTTCTTTGGTCTTTCTCATTCACATCCACATTCTTCAATTTTTATTTCAACTCTACCATGTCAGTGAAATTATTCATGAACGCATCCGAATCACATTTTTTTTCTGTATTCTGATGTTGCCTTTCCGTTGATCCGTTCTTCTGTCTGACAAATTCTTTTCAATACAAAAATGGCTGCTGTGCAACCAAATTTATCAAAAATGATTTCGACCCAGCTACGCAATAAAGCAAATGAGTTTTTGAATTCTAGGAAACATGCTAATAATCTTGCAGATATACTACAGATGTTCGAGGTAAGCACAAGCCTGATAAGGTAGTAATATTAGCGTTATTAAAACTGCGTCATAGGTTACGTTTTTTATTGTTGGTTATTTATCATATTTCAGGCTGACACGGACAATTATACGCCTTTACTGCTTACTGTGGAAGTGATATTTACTGAACTGTTACGACGAGGCGACTTAATAGAAGGAATCGTCCCCCTAAAACCAGCAGGTAAGTGTCAAAGTGTAGCAACTTAATATAGATTATTTTTGTTGGAATATTATTGATTTTGCTCGTATCCAGGCGCCGTAGTCGAGTATTTCGTGTAGTTTCATGCCATGTAGTTGCAGGGCTAGTGCGCAATAAGGATGTACTTATTTATTTATTTATTTATTTAAAAAGTACTGCCACATCACAAACATTAAACATTCACAATAATTTATACTATTCAATTTATGGCCTGATGCATGCGACAATAATGGCGTACATAACATTGGCAGTTCATCGGCTCGAAGAGGCTCGAAGAATACAATAAAAACTAAATAAAATAATACCTAATAAAAATACACTTGAAAATTTAGCAAACAATACAATAATGATTGTTGAAATAATAATAAGAATGTCCAATAAATATAAATGTCATATAAAAAAAAGAAGAAATGTCAATACAATATACCAAGTAAGAATTAGTCAAGCTATAAAACAAAAAATAATTACAAAAAATGATTAACAATTAAAATTAAGGTGCATTATTATTTTGTTTTTAAATATACGCAACGTATCGTGGAACACATCAAGATCGGGTATTACCGTGATTAGGGAATGATACACATCAATTATTCTACGGAGAGGTGCTTGCCGTCCCAAGTTAGATTTTACAGGTGGGGTGTAAAAAATATGTTTGAGTGTCCCGCGAGGATAGGTACGGGGAATCTTTAAAGGTAGGTTCTCTAGAAAGTAGCTACCCTGATATTGACCGCTCACTATTTTATGAAAGAAGGACATGCCTGATAAAAGTCTCCGTTCACGAAGAGAATGCATACGAAACTCAATTAGACGCTCTTTGTAAGAGTGTCTGTGGGAAAAACCACTAGAATTAAAAGCAAGATGCCGAGTGAATGCTCTTTGTATGCTCTCAACGCGCTGCGAATGCACGGCATAATACGGATTCCATACAACGCTGGCAAACTCAAGATGACTGCGCACCAAGGTTTGGTAAAGCAAGATTTTGGTGCGCTGATGTTTAAATCCCCCCGAGTTACGCTTTAAAAATCCGAGCATTTGAGCCGCTTTTGTGACAGACTTGTTAATGTGCGAGGTGAATTTAAGTTGACTGTCAACTAGCACCCCAAGATCTCGGACTTCGTTAACTTCTGCCAGTGCCATACCATCAAGATTGTATGCCGTACCAAGTTGCTTTCTTTTTCTAGTGAATTTAATGTGAACTAATGTACTGTCATATATGGTCACATTTTGCGACATGTGACGTTATTTGCCTAGATAAACGTTTGATTCGACCGCAGAGCCGCACTCTTGTGCAATTGCTCTTGTTACGAACTGCATTATGTACAGAGGTTTTATATAAATGAGTTTTACGTAAATTCACAGTTTGAACAATGTTGGCCTTTGGCTGGTACTTGTAGGCTGCCAGCATTGTTCTGTGTTATTGGCCACTAACTCAAGGTCATGCACATGTCATTGTAGTACTTGTGTAGGTACCTACTAACATGTTATAAGCTGTATACTAATTGTTTATATTTTTGTTTACAAACTGTTCACTTACATCTTAATGGTTTGATCATTATTTCTATTAAAAGTACATCAATTCCCTCTGTATAAATAATATCCAATGAAGAAGTGAAAAAAGTCATGATATTCCATTTTCGGGTTAGCAAAATGAGCATATATGTATTTATTTATGTTATAATTGCTTGCTGCGCTTAAACCCCCTTATTCATAAACATTGCTAGAGTTAACTAGTGATTAGCGATTGTTTAACCATACATTTTGGACATGTGCACATCACTGAACTTTAATCATCGTTTATGAATAAACTTCTTAAACACTGTGGTGTTTATTCATAAACAATGATTAAAGTTAAGTGAAAGGTCGAAAATGTATGGTTAAAGAATCACTAGTTAACTTTAAGCAACATTTATGAATAATGGGGTATGTACATACCGAAGTGTGCCAACAACATAACATTTATATTAACAACATCATATAACATAGGTTTGCTACAATACATAAATATATCTACTTCAGTCCTGAGTAATTAGAGCGTTCAACAGATTGATTGGCTGGGTTGTGGGAGCATAACAAGCAGCATGGGTGTAGCTTTTAGGACACAGGCCTCTTCGCAAAGAGAGTAGAACATAAGGCACCCTCCATGAAGTTTGGCGGATGTCATATATCTTCAAACTCTTGGTTCTAGAACATGCCACTTTTTTCCACAATTGCCTGTATAAGGTGATCTTTTAAAAGACCGCCATATAATGGGTTGGATAAATACATATCACATGTACATGTTTCTGGGCCTTTTAAGTCCCTATATGTATAACTTCCAACCTATCAAACTCTTTAAATCCAGGTAATCTATATTTTTTTTTTTTTTAATATATTATAAACTAGCGCTTGACCGCAATCCTGCCTGATGGTAAGCAGTGACGCAGTCGTTGATGGTAAAGCGCACTAGTTTATTAAGAGCCTATTCACTCTAGCCTTGAAGACACTCAAATTGTAGTCCGACGGAAACACCGCCGCTGGCAAACTATTCCAGTCCCTCGATGTACGCGGTATAAAGGAGGAGGCGAAACGCTTCGTCCGGATCGTAGTGGTGTTAACAACGTAAGGGTGGAAACCAGCCGTACGACGGGTCGTCCGCTGGTGGAACGGAGATGGGGGAATTAAATCATGCAATTCCATCGCACACTCCCCGAAATCCATCCTATAGAACACCGAAAGGCTGGCTACTCTACGCCTGTGCTCTAGGCTTTGGAGACCGACTCGAGTTAGATCAGGGTCACCAATCAGCCTCTTTGCACGTCTCTCCACTGAATCCAAAGTGGCCAGGTGACACTTGGCAGCACCAGCCCAAATGTGGCTGCAGTACTCCACACACGAACGAACCTGTGCTTTGTATAACATTAGAAGCTAATTGGGCCTCTAATTTAAATCAAAACTATTTTCTACACGTAACAAGTATTAAAAAGAAACGGAATTCCTTATAATATGTATAACTGACAAGCACATTTGAGAACTAACCCATTTAAAACCCAGCTTTCAGAAACCACATCACTGATACAAATAGAATATCAATTGCCTTTGAAAGTGTACTTTACAAGGATAATCTAATCATTCAGGCTTGACATTCAATTTTGTCAATGACACTACCAATATACATTGATATGCAGTTACTATCAGTGGCTTGCTTGGTTCCATGTTATTTTGATAGTTATTAGGTTAAATGCAAGATAAGTTTAAGAATCTTCAGCATAATTATTAATCCGTAGAATAAACTTGTTTTACAATAGAATTTTTGTGCATTATTGGCTTTCAATTGGTATTGGCATAGTTTTTGCTGTAGAACTAAAATAAAAAATGGAAGGCCTCATTCCCATAAGCATGCCTCAAATCAAAAAATGCAAAGCACCAAATCATACACAGCATTGTGTCACCCTCTTGATACAACCCAGGAATTTCTATCTAAACTGGAATGTGAACTATCGATCAAAACGCGGTCCTAGGGAGATAGCTTCACAGTAGCCCTCTGTCCTTGTTGTGTAGGGTGACTATTATAAAGGAATTTGTAAGGAATGTACGTAAAACATTTTTTTTTTTCACTTATATTACCTGAGTTTTAATGAACATTTAGGCATGGATGCGAACTTTTTACTTCATTATTGAATTTTAAAAATGGATGAATAAATTGATGATGTACGGATGACAGCAGGTCAATCTATCTGAAACTGTACCTTTTGATAAATAAAATATCTACAAGAAAGCAGAATTTTATGTCATTGTAAATACCCAATAAAAGTCACTTAATTATTATGCACACAATGACTAAGTGCACATTTATTAATTACTCCGAAATTTATGGTCACCCTACATACAAACAAAATAACTTGTATATGATTACCGCAAAAACCTTAATTAAAGAATGATATTCCGCATCCAAAGTATGACTCACTATTGCAGACATTAATGGCACCCTTTTTCAACATCTTTTCTCTAATCGAAATTGTTGGTTTCAAACAAAATTACAAAAAATAAATACGGGTAACACTTTGAAAGAGACAGAGGGCTACTGGGACGCTTTCTCCCTCGGACCGTGTTCTCTTCAAATAAAGTTTTATTTCCGATCGCTCTTGCGATAGTCTTCTTTTAAATAAGAGACTTATGCTTGTTCACATTCCAGTTTAGATAGAAATTCCCTGGATACTACAACTTAGCCATAGATAAACCACTCTCCATAAATGCATTGCTAATGTTATTCAACCTCCACAGACAAAAGTCCTGAAGCAGAATACACGCGATGGCTGCGCGAGTGCTTCGAGGCAGCCCAGGCGCGAGCCCTAGAATGCATACGTCGAGGGCGCACAAGCTCCAGACTGCAGGCTCTTGTTACTGCTTGCAAGTTAATGCAGGCTGAGGGAAAACATCCCTTGGAAGGCTCTACAGGATTTTACTTCCCATCGATTAGACTCAAGGTAAGTTATCTACATATATAAAAAAATCGGTTGAGACGTTTAAGCGGGAAAGCGTAACAGACAGACAGACAGACAGACAGAGTTACTTTCGTATTTATAATATTAGTATGGATTAACATTTATATTACATTATCATAAGGGTTAGTTTCCTTACAAAATGATTACAATTGTGGAATAGAAAAAATCTAAATATTTACTTTTTTCATATCCATACTAATATTATAAATGCGAAAGTAACTCTGTCTGTCTGTTACACTTTCCCGCTTAAACCTCTCAACCGATTTTGATTAAATTTAGCATAGACATTCTTTAGACCCTGAGAAAGAACATAGGCTACTTTTTATTTAAAAAAAAATTATGTTCCCGAGGGAAATCTAAAAAGCGCGATATAACCGAATTCGCCGCGGGCGGAAAGCTAGTAAATTATAAAGCAGTAATTCAATATTTGGATAGTTTCAGTATCATAGCTTTTAATTTGTGTAATATTTTCAGAACATATTCAGCATTTTGTTGGACTCTGAGATGTCGATGTCTGCTCCAATAGCTCGCTTCCAGGAGTTCACAGAGTACAGGGATGTGCAGCAGTATGGCCTCAAAGTACTCTCCACACTGGCTTATCGCAAGTAAGAGACTAAAAATAGAAACTGATAAAACCGTCATCTGATGGTCAGAAATACTATGTATAATTTTAACAACTTTTCCTTTATTAAAGTAAAAAACAAGTTAGTAATCTTTAAAAATACTATAGCTTTGTCTCCCCAAAAATCTCAATAGGATGAGAATCAGTACTTTTTGCTTGGTTATAAAAGATAACCCAAAATGCATCTTGCTGAACTACTTTCTAAACTAGTCCAGCTTTGAGTAACAATATATAATTTCCAGGTCACCAACATCAATTTACATGCAAAACTATCTGGAGTTGCTGGACAAATTGTTGGTGTGTGAGATAGCCACAGAGTCCAAGGGAAAAGGCAAGGAGAGGGACAATGAGGAAAAAGAGGAGAAACTATTGTGTGGGAGAGAAGGTGAGTAGCTTATATTACTAATATAAAACTGGTGCTTGTGTTAAAACTGCCCGTTGGTCACACGCGTACAGGGTTAAAGCACTTTGATAATCCAAGTACTCTACATGAGACGGTTGGACATCAAGGCGTTGCGGGCCTTTAAGCAGCGGGTGGTTAGAGTAACCTATTTTTCTACCATTACACTTATTACGCGCTCTGACGTGAATTTGTGGACCTATGGCTGTGACATAGTGTAATGTTTAGCTTCCATAACTTCCAGGAAATATGTGTTGTATTTTTTTTAAAAAAAGGGCAGTCTTGGGACTAACTGACTAAAGTGAAAACAAAAAACAAAAAAGTTATAGCAGTAATGCAATCTCATAGCATTGTATACACTATACATACACAGAATACATATGTATATCCCGATGTAGCGATCACGGTGTCGGGTCGGTCACGCTCACGCGAATTCAATGCCTTTTTTTTCCATCCAACAAAAGTACACAACCTTACCGAAGAAGTTTTCACTTAAAATATTTATTTTTCCACAGACAAAGCCCCATTCCCGTACAACCCAGGCGTGTGCCGCCGTTACGCCAACCGCTGCTGGGGCTTTGCGTGCCAGTGGCCGCTGTGTGAGGACTCGCGCACTCACCGCCGCGCGCTCCTGCTGCTGGTGGAGAGACTCATGCCGCTGCTCAACCGCCCGCACCTCGCCACTGATATGCTCTGCGACAGTCTGGATGCCGGTGAGTGTTCCTACTTCAAGATAACGCTTCGTCTTGAGCTCCAATAGTTATTTTATCAATGTTATATCGATTACTTTAATGTATGTAACAGCAAAAAAAAAAAAAACATTGTAATTTAGCATTTCCCATAATACCTAAGTAGGGAAAATTGTTTGAAATGAAATGAAATGAAATCGTTTATTAAGCAAGTAGGATCACTGATCACTTTTACACGTCATGTTTATTTTTTTTAACTAGATGAAGCCGGCATTTCCTGACTGACTACCTCTGAGAAGAAATAGCCAAAACAAACTCAGGGATTGTATTTAAATCTCTCAATATTGTGGACCTTACTATCAATATTTTTTTTTTGTTAGTTTTTATATTTTAATGGCTATAATCTACTAAATATATTCAGCATTAAGATTTATGAGTGAATAATAAATTGTCTCTATTTTTCCACCCTTAGGGTAAGATTTCTTTTTTGTAAATACTGGGCTAACTTCAAGGTCCTATCAAAAAACAAATCGATATCGAACTACTCTGTAAAAAGTTATGCGCAAGAGTGAACAATCAAATTGTTCACTTAAATCGAATTTGTATGATCTTCATACAATTTGACCCAGATTACATCTGGATTCATGAGGCAATGACCTCTGAAATGTATCGACCTTTCTTCTTAGTGTAGTGAGATAGGGAACTCCAACTCTCTAGTTTTTAATCTATCTACAAAATTAAATCGTTTACTTACCATATACATTTTACCCCGCAGGTGGCCCCATCAGCATGCTAGCGCTTCAAGGCGTGCTCGAACTAGTGCGGCGTCACAACATCGATTACCCGGACATGTACGATCGTCTCTACGCCATGTTCGAGCCAGAGATGTTCGCCACGCGCTACAAACGGCGGCTCATGCATCTCGCTGATATATTCCTTAGTTCCACGTGAGTATATGACGTATCTCTGTTACTAACAGCTTCGTAGCGGTCCAAAGCGTGCTCTAGTGCGGCGCCACATTATCGACTATCGAGACGATGTTAATACGGTCGACAACAAGTCAAGCTACGCGAAACTGTCAAATATTCCCAATCAACCTTGAGCCATAATGCTTTTGAGATAAAGTAGAAAATCTAATAAAGAAATCTGACAGATTGTATTGTAGTAGCTTGAGGACTGTTGTCTGTACAAATGCTTTAATGCCCCAATTTCCTTGTTCCCAAAAATAAACTAAATTTATGTTCAATGCAATGAACCTTGTCCTTTATATTTCATTCAGAAAATGGCAGAAAAGAAATCTCTTCACTAAGTTACGTGATATTTTTGGTCACCTATTGAATGGAACTGACAGTGATGTCAGTTGTACATCTCTACCTTTTTGGTAAAATCATTCTGTTGTTTATGGTAGAGGAATTGGACCTTAAAATATAGGTCTTTTTGTTCTTGGGGTTTAAAACATAGGTCTTTATCTTTTTGCATTTCCAGTAACATGAATATCTTGCAATTGTAACTCTAATGGTTATATCTATTCTGCCAGCCACTTGCCCGAGAGCTTGGTGGCAGCATTCGCAAAGCGCCTGTCCCGTCTGTCGCTGGTGGCGGCGCCAGAAGACGCAATGGGACTGCTACAGTTGGTGGCTAACTTGCTAGCGCGCCACCCCGCACTCAAGAGGATGATCTGTCTGGAAGATACACCGCAAATCAGTGAGTATCATTAGTCATAATAGGGTTCAAAAGCAAACAGATGTTTTTTGTTGTTCATAATTGATGGTAGATAAAATAGAGTTTATGTATGTGTGTCGCGCTTTATATAGTCGTTTAATTTTTTATTTTTGTGATTTACTTATATAAATTACATTGATTATTACCTTACAGTATGCTGTTGAGTGCTTGTATACAGAATTGGGTTTTCGGGCTTTCAGTACAGTGGGGCAATCGCGCTTAAATAATTCAACCAAAACAGAATTGCATCGCAATCAAACCAAAACTTTAGTTAGTTTTTGCATCATTCTAACCTTTTGACAGATGGTTTAACCATAACTGGAACAATGTTGTCAAATGAAAAAGTTGAAACAAAGCTAACTTTGTCTGTGCTATTTGTCAAACTTACATCTAAAAGATTGGATTTACTTATAATTTATTTAGTTTGAATTATTATATCTGACGAAATGTATCACATTGATTTTACTTCAATCGAAGCTAAAACTTTAGCCGATACGAAACGGATCGAAACTAAACCATAATTTTAATTAGATACGAACAAGAAAGAGCTTCTACTGTTTTATTTACTGCCCCCCAGATGTCTGCTGGTTTATCTTTGGAAGGGAAATGTTTAGTTACATGTTTTACCTGTATCTTTATGTGAATATGCATAAGTAAATAACTATATTGTGGGAATAATTTACGCGCACTGATCTGTACAGACTTGTCGGTACCGAGACCTCGCTTTTTTATGTTTGTATCCATAGATGGGCGAGTTTTGAATATTAATTTATGATGTTTTGTTTTCGTAAAGTTATCGATAATGGTAGTTTCATAATCACAGTTTGTGTCAAAAATATGTGCGTTATCTTTAAGCTTGATGGCCATGAGATTGGTCCAAGAAGATACATGGTAACGTCGTGTGTGTCCGCAGTGTCCGGCGACCCGTACGTGATGGAGGAGACGTGTGCCAGTGCGTCCCGCGCGCTGGGCTCGTCGCTGTGGGAGTTGTGCGCACTGCGGCGGCACGCGGCGCCCGCACTGGCCGCCGCCGCCGCTCAGGCTCAGGCCGCGCCTGGAGCGCCACCCGCCGCCATCTCTCCGCCCGGACTGCCCGCGGTAATACACAACACCATTGTTTCACTAAACAAGGCCTTTATAAATATCCGTGAGTCAGATCCCAGAGTGGCTAAGCCCTCAAGAGGCCCTGTCCCTGGAACCTATCAAATCACCGATAACTCATCATCATCATCAGCTCAGCGTTAATCCCAGTCGCATCAGTAGCTTTTTCAGCTTTGGAGTCTGGGGTCCGCTTTACCAGTCTAACTGCTGATTTTCGCTAAACTTCGATATTTTCCGTGAAGCAACTGCCGTCTGACCTCCACAACCCTAAGGCGATATCTAAGCATTGCAGTTAGACCAATTGTTAGACTTTTGAGGGCTCCAACAACCCGTAACGACTGCCACTAGATGTTCGTATGGCAACCGGGACCAACGGCTTAACGTGCTTTCCGAGGCATGACCAGACCAGTGCAAATATTCATATTCATGCATACAAATATTGACACTGTGCGGGGATCGAAACCGGAGGCACGGGTTCGATCCCCGTTGCGCAACGGTTGCGTTCGCTACCGCTACGCCACGGAGGCTGTCGAATCAAATCAAATCACTGACAACTGCCTGAAAGAATCCCCGTAACCGTCGTACCGCGGCTTAAAATCGATGACACTGTTTAAACGCGATTAAAAACACGACGTCTAAAATAAGTTTATTTACGTTAGGCAATGACTAATTTGGTATTCATATTAAATCTTTCTCCACAGTCTTTCGACGCCGAACTAAAGAAGAGGTTCAAAACAATAGAAATGAACTTCGTGCGACCACAAGGTATGACAGCGCCCTCTGGTGAGCGAGTGATGCAGTACTGGGAGCTGATGGCCTGAACACATGCACACAAGCAAAGTAACAACAACAACATCCTGTTATCTCGCATTTACACCTTACATATGAGAGGACCATACCTACAATAGGTGCCGACCAAATCCTGTCGCCTCTAGGGATAATACATTCATTTGAGTAATAGCAGATCAATATGTATCAAGCGATTTTGTTCCATAATATATGCCTATTCACATATTGACTAATCCTACAGACGGTAGGAACCCTGACCGCTTGCGAATTTTATTGATTTCAAAGTTTTAATCGTAATTATGAAATAATATTATTGTATCTGATTAGTCAAAGTATTTGATTAATATTGCTTTACACTCGTCGGAATTGCAGCTTTTGACATGTTCGTATTTTTATTCTTCTGGACGACTAATGTTGTTTCTTTACTGTGACGACATCTAGTCCTACTTCTATATTTGTTGAACTTAAATTCAAAGATTTCCTTGCAAAAATATCCTAGTTTCAGAAAAAATCTAAATAAATATGTCAGTCTTCCCCGCAAAAGCAGTCAAAATTGCATGATCGACACTTCCATTGATCGTTCAATTTCGATCTAAACGTGATAAATGATGTATTCAGGTAATGTTACAGCAGTATGTATGCCAGCCGTAGATTACGAATGTAACCATATTAAATATTAGGCCTAGCACTGTAGCCATTTTGTTTCCGCTTGACCCTTGTTTTAAATAAAATTAATTGTTGATGATTGACTAAAATGTAAGAATTTATGCTCTTCATACAGTTAGGCTGCTTTCACACTTTCGGATGGTTGACAAACCAGCTGAAATCTATCCGTATGTGTGCGACAAGCCTTTATTAATAATTTTGTATTAAAAAAAAAAAAAAACACGAGTCGTATTTCGATTTGGTAGCGTTTTAAAAGTATTGCCCGTGAAATAATTCACTTCCTAAACTAAAGATTACACAATATTATGATATAATATTATAAAGTCGGTAATTGTAAGGTTTTGAATAAATTTTGCACTTGATGTTAAAAGTTGTATTGTAGGTAGGTTTGTTGTAGTTTGTTTATAATTTTATTTTTTTACGAACGACTTGTATGTCTGTGATCGTTGGCCTGGCGTCGGTAGTAAGCTTTAAGTTTTACAACATTTATTTATTTTAACGTAAATGTAGTCAAATATATAAATAAGTTAATATCCGTACGGATATAGACCGCCTGCTCCTTAGGTGGTGGGGCGAATAGTAATGTGTAAACGCTGCTAATAAATAATGTTATAAATAAGTAAATTATGTCTGATATTCTTTGTGTGTAAGTATTAAACTAACTTTATGGTATAGTGTAACTGTACTGAAAGCTGACTACCGACATTTGGGTGCGCGTGCGCCGCGCAAGAGATTTGTTAACTCTGTGTGGAACAACGCGTAGTTTGCTATAGAAAAGCTAGTGAAAGATGCGTGTCAGGGTCGAAATCTATACTAATATATAAAGCTGAAGAGTTTGTTTTGTTTGAACGCGCTAATCTCAGGAAATACCGGTCCGATTAGAAAAATTCTTTTTGCGTTGGATAGCCCATTAATCCAGGAAGGCTTTAGGCTTTATAACATCACGCTGCGACCAATAGGAGCGGAGCATAACTAACTCCACGCGAACGAAGCCGCTGGCGGCCGCTAGTAAAGGATAAAAGCGACCCGCTTCACTGGCTACCAAGAGGTGACGTCCTAATTGGCGAAGATCGCACTATGACACGATGCGTTCTCTTCGTGCGATGAGTTCAAACGTACAGATTTCATCAGAGTGCAATCGTTATTAAGCATTTCATGTGCTCGCACGATTAGTTGCGAGGTTCAAATTAGGACACTGCGCTTCCTACTTACCTTGTTTTCAAGTTAAGAAAAACCTCATCCTAAACTCACCTTTGACACGTGTCTTTCATTTGGGTCGAGTATGGTGTAAGGTCTGTTAAAACTGTTACAGTATCCGCCCATAAATATGGCACTTCAGAGTTTTAGATAAAGTTAGGTCGTGTGAAGCACTGTCTCTGGCACGCGTAACAGTGTGACTTTGTTTTTCTAATACTCGAAGAGGCCATATTCACTGTAGGATACTAAAGCCTTGATTTCCTAAGAAAGCGAAATTCCTTAATGCGGATTGTGGGTAGGAGGTGACTGGTAAAATTCATCAAGTAAGGAAAAATCGTTATGTCATGCGGTTTTCTCTCTCTGTCTTTCTATTAAACAACGTTATTTTTGTTTATGCCAAACCCCAAACACGTGTCCAGTATTTTGTAAGTAAAGAATTTATGTACAAACTTTCAAAATGATATAAAAAACTACAAATTTACGAGCTTGTTATCTTGGTTGTCCCAATAAAAATATGGTCACCGCACGCGCCTGTAGCGGCGCGGCACGGGGGGCTTATCTCTCTGTGCCCCTAGTACTATGATCTACAGTCAGCTGAGTTGTGCGCTCGTTAACCACACTGCAACAATTTTAAATGTATTTGGGAAAAAATATAACATAGTGTAAAAATGATTGGAATCGATTTAGTTGCTCAGTTGTTGCTGAAGAAACTATATTCAGGTTTCGTACAAAGCACAAGTAACATACATAAGCAATTTCTTTATTGAAAGCGGACACTGTAATGTTTAATACTAGTGAATATTACAGATTTTTTATAATGGAACCTCTTTCTTAGGACATGAATGCTTTACTGATATTGTCGCCCGTCTTCCCACACTAACATACCTTTTTAGTTAGTTGTTAGTTTCATTCCAAGCGAATACTTTCTTCCTAGTTGTTGACTAAGGTTTCATAAATATAAATTAAGAATTTATTTTGTTATATTGTATAGGTTTTTAATGACTGCTCTCTCTTTTCGGTGTAGTGTTGCATGGTCAGTATTAATTGATATTGATCCAGTTTTTGCTGTAAAAATAGTGTAATTAGATTAAATCAGTGTGTGTGGGAAACTTGTTACAAATTGTATATCAAGATAAAAAAAAACAGATACCGTATTATTATGATAGTATTTGGTATGGTTTAAATTAAAAGGTAAAGTAACACACAGAGTATGTTGAACAGTTTACATACCTTTAAAAAAAATGGACAGCTTGGATAATTTTATAATACTAAGTACCATGCTACACTACAAGAGACTGAGCGCTCACCAAATTGTCCTGTATCATATTAGTACCATCAATGAATCAGGTATTGTGACAAGCAACCGCCATATTTATTTAACTTTATTGTTATAATTAATTATTTGAAGGAACCTCGCAGACTTGGGCGCGGTCGGACATCGTATAATAAAGGATGGACCAAAGTGTAAATGTTTTTCGCAAATGTAACGTTCCTTTTATATCGTCCATGATACTGCATTCGTTCCTAAAACCAACGGGTTTTAGTGCATAAAATAATAGATTAAAAAAAAAGTACTATACTGGAGATAGTATATCTGGAAGGTTGCACCTTCTAGCTAATTCTGTTGTGAAAATTGTTTTGCGGTATCAATGACAATATAAAGGCATATCCCTTCAACATTTCAATTATTTTCGATAAAATTTACAAATACATTGACTGTTGTGACCTGTATCTTTGAGAACAGTAATACAGACGAAAATATTGGTCAATGATTGTAAAAATAAGTATATACACGTAGTGCAATATTGTTCAGAACATTTTTGTACATTTTATAAACAATATTCTAGTCTGGAATATGTAGAAATAGACCTGCGGGATTTTATAATGGGGGTTTTACAAGAATTTTAAATAATTTTCCTTAGCATTTATTATTTTTGTTCTGTTTTTTGTCTTTGAACAATGACCAATTATGAAAATCCATGCAAAATGTCTGGAAGTAAAAATCTTAAAAATACAAGATAACATTTTGCTTTCAAATACATGTTATATGAAAATGATGAATGATGTTTAAAATAGATATTACTACAGAAAATACTTCTAATTTGATAGAGATTGAGCGTAAAATTGTATATGTTCAAAATATTTATCTCAAAATCATGTCTTTATTAAAACAACACATTAGATTAACATTTATAATATTATTGTAACACACTACATTATTATATTGTCTAACTATGTTTATTGTAAGAATTCACACCATTATTGTAAGCTAAAGTTGACTCTTGTACACTCTGGGCAGACACATTTTGAAAACATTCAAACTTCGCCAGTGTGTACACGACCCAATCAACTCTACATCATAAGCGTAGATACTAACCCCACCAGTGAATGTCTTAAAATATTAGAATCTCGCTAAAATAGACCCTATTAATATGAAAATAGGGAGTAATCCGCCGCGCCCGCCGCATCTATTGTGATTATGTTGAAACAAAAATGTTAGTCGTAAGTTAGGTTAAGGCATTATTTTAATATCATTCATTTAATGTTCTTATATTATATTCATGATGATAAATAAAGTATTATAAAAAAATACTGGTTTTTTAATGGCAACACGGCTTGAATGGAGCATAATCAGCCTACAACGTTCCTAGAACACAGGACACAGAGCTCCTCTCAGAGAGGGAGCCGTAATGTACCACGCGAGCCCAGTGCTTATTGATCTTCTTTGGCCTCTCCATAACCCGTTACGCGGTGTCGTCTTTCCTGGTGCTGAGGCGCAACTTATTCCGCTGCTATGGTTCGTAATCTGCAAACCCAACCGCTTTATATCCTTGCGGGTTCATATCCTCGTCATTGTAGCCATAGAAAGGCACTTTTTCACGACATGATCCTCCGGCCTTCGCTCTATATGATATTCAATGCGCACCTTGTCTAACAGATCCTACGTATCACTGAATATATACACGCAGGATTCCTGCGTGGTATGTATACAGGCGTAGTTTACTTCGACGTAGCGAAGGCGTTTCATAAAGTCTGGCACAACGGCTTAATCTATAAGCTGTACCAACTCTTGTGTGCCTGATCGTCTCGTCCTCATATTACGGGACTTCCTGTCATACCGCACCTTTCGCTATAAAATCGAAGGAGCTCTCTTCTTCCCCCGCCCCATCCATGCAGGTGTTCCCCAGGGCTCTGTACTAGCCCCCCCTCATTTTCACGCTTTTCACCAGCGATATCCCGAAAAGCAGGCACAACTCGCTCTGTTCGCAGACGACACAGCCATCTACTGCTCGGGACTCAGTCCAAACCGGATTCGCCTCCATCTTCAAAGAACGGTCTACTATCTCGCTGAGTGGTTTAAGAAGTGGAGGATCGAAGTCAACCCCCAAAAAAGTCAAGCGGTACTCTACACGAGACCGCGTCTGGGTCAGGATGGCTGGACCAAGAGAGATTTTTGAAGTTTGAGCAATACCAAGTTTTAGTACCTATTTGGTACTATTTAGTACCGGACATCAAATAATTGGTACCTCGCTATAGAGGGAAAAATATTACGAGGAAAGTGGCCAGCCATTCTGACATCAGAATGGCTGGACCAAGTCGACTTCACCTAGTTGTAGGTGTTATAACTAGTTCATCTTTTCATTAAAATTTAGTACCTTATTGATTGATTACAAATCACATTGCCGCAGAGGGTCTAAATAATAATAATAATAATTGTTTATTTCTCACATGAAAAAAAAAAATAATAAATGGCAATGTTACGACGACATGTCAAGTAGAATCACAGTAAAAACAAAATGTATGCACACTGTTATTTATATGCAAAAAAATATTAATGTGTCAATCAATGAATAAATATACGTAATATTTATGTGTGTTATAATTTATTTTCGGAAATTTTCTTAGTGCAACAATAAACATTATTATAAACGTATATGCAAAACTTCTAGCACTGTGTACCGTATTTTTGGTTTATCGAAACAATCTTGAAAAACATGTGCAGATTCCAAGGAGGTACTAAATTTTAACGAAAAGATGAACTAATTATAACGCCTACAACTAGGTGCAATCAACGTGCTCCAGATTACATGCAAAATTCTTTCTAGGTGTAACTTTAATTTGGCTTATCGAAAAAAATTAAGAAACACATATGTTGAGGTACCAAAAAGGTACCTACTAAATTTTAGTGAAAAGATGAACTAGTTATAACAGCTATAACTAGGTGAAGTCGACTTGGTCCAGCCATTAGTCCAGCCTGATGTCAGAATAGCTGGCCACTTTCCTCGTAACATTTTTCCCTCGATAGCGAGGTACCAATTATTTGATGTCAGGTACTAAATAGTACCAAATAGGTACTAAAACTTGGTATTGCTCAAACTTCAAAAATCTCTCTTGGTCCAGCCATTCTGACCCAGACGAGACCGCGACTCAACGTCGCCCCTCCACGGCCCATCACCATGGATGGCAAGCCGATCCCTTGGGAGAAGCAAGCCAAATACCTAGGTGTGATTCTTGACCACAACCTCAACTTCTCAGAGCACATTAAGGCGGTCCGCTCACGCGCCGCCTTCGCTCTGGGTCGACTCAACCCACGTAGCAAACTGTCGCTCAAGTGCAAAATGCGCTTGAACACAGCATGCATACGCCCGATTATGACATACGCTTGTCCAGTCTTCGTCTTCATGCCAAGCCGCGTCATATCCATAGGATGCAAGTAGTCCAAAACCGTTTCCTCCGTAAAGACACAAACGCCCCTTGGTTCGTCCGTAATGAGATTCTCCACCTTGATCTCAAAATCTCCACCATCCAGCAGTTCATGAAACGTCTTTCCAAACGCTTATTTGACACTGCCGCCAAGCACCGCAATCCCCTGATAGCAGCGGCTGCTAACTATACCCCCTCCACCATCTCCAAGTTTCGCCGTCCACGGCATGCCCTCACAGACCCCGGTGAGCCCATAACCCTCCTCCAAGAGGCCAATAGGGCCACCAGCACAATACACAAGAAAAGACCGACCTACCGACCTCGCCGCCGAGGTCCATCGCGACGCGTTTAACGTAGTAGTCCCCTCCCCCGTCCCTTGTCCAATGACGGCCAGCCCGCGCCGCAGCTGATCCAGTAAATATAAATTCCCAACTATGACCTCTGAGTTTGTTTCGGACGTTTCTTCCTGGAATCGAAAGCTTTTTCGAGTTCTATAAAGACTCCATATGTTTTGTTTATTAACTTGGGCTTTTTCGCTGATAGTTCATAACTCATGGATGGACACTTTTTGTTCTATCACACAGTTGTATCCTCACGTTTTTTGATAGCTGTGATGATGAAATTATAATGCCTGATTGGGTTCGAAGCCTGAACTATGTTTACTTAACTTTTTTTTTACTGGCTATATTTTACCGGAACGCCATCAACCATGGCGGCGCAACCAGTAGCCGCTACCAACAAAATGTATACAGCTCTATATGTGGAGGGTTACTCACCTAGTGTCAGTTTGTTTGCGCAAACAATTTGGCGGCGCGACCAACTCAGACGCGTGCACAGAATGTTAGTGGTTACGCCGCCACGCTGGTCGCGCCACCACTATTTAGTAAATACACCATACAGCGCTATAGTAAATACTATTTACTAAAGCGCTGTATGGTGTATTTCCACTCACTCAGCCGCCAGTGACGCCCCCACCTCATTCCATGCAGCACGTGTGGTGTGCACGATTGTTTTATTTTTAACTGCTTATTTTAATATTTTAGCTGTTTGTTAATTGCATACGATGGATAATTTCGATATCTACAGGTGCACGATTGTTTTATTTTTAAACTACTTATTTTAAAATGTTTGTTGTTTGTTAATTGTATACGATGAATAATTTCGATATAGAAAGGTTTATTATCGAAATTCAATTCAATTTCTTTTTTACAGCAAATGCTAAATAAGGATGAACCCACCAGTTTCCTTTTTTCTCTTAAACTCTCCCTTTTTCTACATACAGCAGTAGTGCTGTATTTTCAAGGTCTATTTTGATACTGTCTCACTGTGGTATGGCGACTCTGGTGTCCAGTTTGGTAGCTTACGGCCACCACGAACGACAGGAACATGAAAGGAGAATAGGATATTCTTATATTCCTCAAAATAGTGTAGCAAAGAAAACGCATAAAAACTAAAATAATTCATGTATATTTATCCAACAACAACATTACAAGTGCCCAATACTCAACATAAACAAATTTGGCACAACGCAACTTATTATAAGGCACTTCGACTCTCTATCTTTGACGCATGGAGCAAAATTACGCATAAATTATTTATTAATAAGATACAGTCAATATTAGATTACATAACATAAACAGTGAACACGCTTTGCGAAACAAAAAACTAATAATAAAACATCGAAATTAGTTTTTACACACTTGTGAAAAATTGGTTTTTAGGAATGAGCATTCCTTCGTTTGTAAAAGTACTAACGGCGAACGAATTGAAAATATATTAAAAGTGTAAACATACGCTGAACGGAATTAATAACACATTCATCTGTATTTAGAAGGTTTCATCTTAATATTTCACCAATTTTTTGAACAAATATCGTTCAATAACATTAAATTGTCATAGTAGGTATGTAGTAATTCTCATAGGAGAAGTGCACAACTCGCTTACAGAATAGAATACTCTTTATTATGTACACCATTGATAAAATATTAAACTAAGGTAGATAAGTCACTGGCGCACTGAAAATGAAGCGTACAAAAGAAGGTAAGTCCAGTATCTCGCTTTAGTCACTCTCGATACACACGTTCCATACGCGCGTGTGTGCCATTTAAGCGCAAACGACACACACTAGCCATCTTTTTGTTCTCTATGCTTTAGATTGCGCCCCATCTCACTCACACTGTGCCAACGTGTGAAATGTACGCAGAATAAAAAATTTGCATGTGTGTGCTGCTGCTCCGATCGGCACATTTATTTCGGTTAGTTTGTTAGAACATATCATATCTGTTTAATATTATATCAATGATGTACACCATATAGATTACAAAAACATAAATGTAAAGATTTTACAAAGAGTGACACAGTGGGCGGTCTTATCGCCTTAGACCTGTCAAATTAGTCCGTGCTTGACGTAAGTTGATGTATTTTTGGTCGCCATGTTTATAATCGCGACTAAACTGTCTATGGAATATCTTAATTTGACAGGATTAAACTAAAATGTTATCTTCTATCCTTCTTTTGATGAAATAGAAAGAAGAAATGCACTTATCTTAAAAAGAGTTTAGTTTGTGATCAAGAGATCGGCGCCATAGTACAATATGTAAAGAAAACCTTGTCCGACCCATAAGGGTAATAAAGGTTAGGTAAACACTTGACCAAATATAATATAAAATTTTTCGTAATCATCATAGTAACAAGACTAATGAATTTTGAAATAATCCTTTTTTCCCGGGAATTAATTCTAATTTCCCCGATATTTGGTAATTTTTAAAAAAGTGACAACACCGGTATTATTATAAGCGAAAAGCGACGCGACCACGTCACAGGTGCCGCGTGCCCTGCCCCCCACCGCCCGCGGAAAAGTGTTGCTTACCGCACATGTATTAAGTTACCTCTTTTTGCGAAATAATATTTATTTTTTAGGGGGATTTTTTTTTAAGTTTAGCCTGTCTTTGTAGGCATTAGTAGAATCAGTTATCGATACCTAACAATACCTTCATGGATCGGACAGGGTTTTCTTTACATATTGTATATTACTTTTATCATGAGCACCATAATACTTATTACAAAGAAGGAAGTTTGGTTAGTGGATATGTCACCACCAGTCACACAGTCAGTCAGTGAGTATATCACTCACCAGTGCAGTGGTAGGATCACTATTACAATACCATTCAATACACAATAAAGATCGCAAGAAAAACTAAAATAACTCATTTATATGATATAACATAAAAAATATTGCACAATTCGATTTTGATCGCAACATAAATATTATTATCTCTGCAACATAATTACGCAGGTATGAACAGCATTTCATTTTCCAAAAGTCCAGAATATGTTTAATCATTCGTAGTTTATCGTATAGTCATATGTTCTAATTTAAAAATTATCGTCCTTTCATATGAAAAAATCCGTAAAAACTTTGGAAGCCTCTATACATCAGAAAGTTTATGGATGGCCCTTACGCTTCACCAACAGATGGCAAATTTTGATTTTTCAAAAGATGCGATCTGTATGTGAATCTTAAGGGGCTGTCCAGATAACAAACACAATAAAATGTGCTTTATTTCTAGTGTTATACATTTATAGATAATAGGCTATTTGACAGTATTCAATTTTTTGTGATTTTTGCTTTAATTGCATAAAATGAGGATTATTTATGTCATTTACATGAGTTTTAATAAAAAATAATAACAATTAATATATCCAAAACACAAAAATATATTTGGCTTTTTGTTTCTCGCGCCACACATTGTGAAACGATCCGGATTGGCTATGTCGCGATGACGTCATACGCGCATCAAACGCTTGTTTTCGGCAAACTTATAAACTGTTTTTCGGGGGGTTTTATCGATTTATTTGTACAACACGGTACAGCACACCACTTGTAAACCATTTTATTAGATAACAACAACAAATAATAAACAACAAAAAACCAACACCACTGAGAACCGAAAACCGCTTGTGACGTCACTTACAAAGCGCGACGCCATATTGCTGAATAAATCGTTTTCGCGGCTTATTTGAATTTTTATTTGCATATTTCTTACGAAATACGTATTTAAAATAAAAAAAAAAAAATACTTTCGGTGACCTTTTAACCGCAACCAAGTAATTCAAGATAAAAATTATAAATCTGTTAAATAGCCTATTATGTTACGGTGTCTCAGCGTAACGCACTATCATTTATCTATAAGTTTCATTTTGATAGTTACCAACATAGTCTATATAAAATAATGATATGCCAATACAAAAACTTAAAATCTAAAAATATATATAATTTCTGTACAAATAAAAAAAAATACTAAACGTTACTTGTCATCATTTATGGACCAATTCGTTAAACTAAATGACGTCATTACTGGTTTGGGTGTCTTTCGTAGTCAGAATCTTAACGATATTTTTATTAAAGTCAGACATCAAGAAGAAAGACTGTATCACAGAATCGTATAGTGCGAGCACGTTTGCCATCACTTTTAACAAAACATTTATATTTAAACAAACAAATAACTATGAACACTAAATATACATACAATTCTTGGAAGACCTAAATTTAACGTCAAAAAATAAATTTCTATATCTAAAATATACGAAACGATAGTCACTCGCCAAGCAAATCACAAACGCGCGCACACAGACACCCACAACAGTCTAACGCCTAATACAAGAGCCTCTATTATCACATATCTCTCTCACACCATAGTCTGTCCCACTCAAGAAACTTATAGGTAAATCTGGAAGCCACACTCTGAACTAAAAAGTGAAGACAAAAAAAATTACCTTGAAAATTGTCATTGACTATCGCGCGATCTCTATCATAGTAATAATTTCACGGTGTCAACACGTACTGTGTAGCAGGTGTAAGAAAGAGAGAGGTGGTCAACATTGATCGTAAAAGGTTACTCGCGGTCAAAATTCTTATCTTCAAACACAATGTTCCAAGTTTGCCTTCAAGCTTTACCTATAAGTTTCTTGGTCTCACTTGATGATCTGTTCCTGACTGTCAGTCGGCGCGGACGCACTATGGCAGCAAGTTATCTGAGGACTCTGCTCTCGGAGTTCCTGCCGCTGCTCTTCACGACCTTCATTCTTACAGCACCCTTGACTAGGCTCGTGGACTATCACAGTAGTCTCCTTCTTGCAGCATGTCTCCTCAGGTGGCGGTTCTTGCTTCTTCTTGCAGCAACCTTGCCGCTCTGTTCTTAGTAACTGAACATCTTCTACACTAGGACTATCTTCCTTCTCACTTTCGTGGTGGCAGTGCGATGTGGAAGCTTGCATTTTCTTAGCTCTGGCAACTCTTGACGGGCACTTCTTTGCCCCGTAGTAGCAGGTGGCATTCTGCTCTGTGGTGCTGCCATCTTGCGAGGTCGCGGGGAAATAGTGTGACGGCTGGATGCACGTTCGAGTCTGGCATATGAAGAAGTCGGACTCTGAACTCATTGAAGTGTCCAGGAGAGGAGGCGTTGAGGTCTCGGCTGAGGAAGAGATAATAGTGGAGTGAGAAAAGAGTTCCAAATTTGTCCCTCGGGCTACGCTATGGTATAAAATGGGGATAAATACTGCGTAGAGCTTATTTATTTCGTAGTAGATAACACCGGGTGACAGAGTTAATAAAAAAATAATCATCTATTCTAATAGAATACATGTATTTTTGGCTTTTATTCACAATAAACGTCAAGACAAAAATGTAAATCAGAATTAACCTCATTCGTTAACAGCAAGTCATGCTTTTAACAGTTCGTTTTCTTATGGAAATACTACCTTGGTAGTATATCATTTTAATTATTGCAATTATTAAATTGGGTGTGTTAAATATTGTAAAAGGAACCTTCATGAAAATGATTTTCGTATTATATTATATGCTTTGTTCTATTGAATGGGAACAATTAGTTACAGCACAAGTGTGGCTAATAAGCGGCATAATGAGCGAGTGTTCCGCATTTACTTACTTTAGCTTCGCAAATAAAATTGGCTACACACAATATTGCAAACAAGATAGCTACCTAACATTATTCCCTCAATGTAAGGTATTCAAACATGACTACGTATCCACAGCTGATCAAACATATATACTAATAAGCATAAAAAACAAATTTTGAATTCACGTGGATCATTTTGAACAACATTTGAGTAAACTGTTGCAAATTCTACTTATGGTTACCAAGTCAACAAACACGCTGTAAAAGACGCGTGGCGTTATATGTGCTGATGTATTTTGTGTTTTCTTCTTCTTAGCCTATAGAGGTCTACGGCTGGACAAAGGCCTCCGCCAAGGCTTCCTACAATGACCGGTCTTGTGCTGCGCACATAGATCAGTATCCCGCGACCTTCACCAGGTCATCGGTCCACCTTGTTGGAGGCCTCCCTACGCTGCGTCTTTCGATACATGGCCGCCACTCCAGAAATTTACTGCCCTATCGGCCATCGGTTCTACGAGCAATGTGCCCGCCTACTGCCACATAAGTTTAGCGACTCGAAAAGCTATGTCGGTGACTTTGGTTTTTGTGCGGATCTTCTCATTTCTGATTCGATCGCACAGAGAAACTCTGAGCATAGCCCTTCCATCGCTCTTTGTGTGACCTTGAGCCTTCGCATGAGGCCCATTGTTAGCCACCACGTTTCAGTCCTATATATCAAGTCTGTGCTAAATAAATCTATTTTTTTACACACATACTTCCGTTCGATTGGTAGCGGAAGCTCTTGCCCTAACACACACATTTAAAGTGTGTTTGTATACTTGGTAACCATAAGTAAAGCGCGCGTCGCAACTTAAGATAAAAATATTATACTACAACAAAATTAGTAGGTGTATTACTTAAAAATCGAGTTAGTTCCAAAGCGCCATCTACTTAATTCAAATTGATTTATTACTTATAGCTACAATGGATCGGTTTTATGGCATAAGAGGTGACAAGCTGCAATGGAATGGAGTGGGAAAGAGTTTCAAGGAGACCTATAACTGAAACATCATGAGTCTACAAATCATCTCCCGACTTCGCCGTCCTCGGCATGCCCTCACAGACCCCGATGACTCCATTACCCTCCTCCAAGAGGCCAATAGGGCCACCAGCACAGTACACAAAAACAGACCGACCTACCGACCTCGCCGCCGAGGTCCATCGCGGCGACGCGCTCCCCGTAGCAACCCCCGTCCCCTGTCCGAGGAAGGCCAGCCCGCGCCGCAGCTGAGCCAGTAATTATCATAATGTCCCAACAATGACCTCTGAGTTTGTTTCAGCGTTTCTTCTCAGAGCTAGTACTAGGAAACGCAGTGGTCATCAAACCATTAAGTATAACTTTCGATCCAGCCGCCCCTTGCTGTCCTCTCTAGCGACGCCCTAAGCCGAGGTTCGTACCCCACGGGGGGTGCCCTTAGTGCGTAGTCGCCTAATTTTAATTTAGTTTTAAGTGCCCCTGGCTGGAGGCTTTAATTTTAATTAAAGCATCCACAGGAAAGTCCGATTAAGTAGTTACGGTCTCTTAGTAGCCACCTACGAGATGCCATATCAAAAAAAAAAAAAAAAAAAGAGTCTACAAATATGTAATAGTTGTTATCAACGTCGTATCATGCCTTCTGGGGCTTGGAGCAACCTAAACAATCGCGGCAAGCGTAGCCTAACCTGATCGATGATCCTTTAAAACTTAGTCAAAGCTTACAAAGCCTAATCAACTATTACTGGATATTAAAATGGTCTGGAGGTGATAAGCTAAGCTACAAAGGAGAAGGATGTTAACGCATGCAAAGGAGAACTGAAAATTGTACAACAAATTAAACTCGATCTTAAAAGCCAAGTCTCTGCCCTACACACAACAGCTACCAAACATCTACATAATTGTAGTTAACCAGGTGTATGTTACATTAGTTTCTGTGGTAGTCGTCCTGCAGCAGCGTGTGGTCGGTCTGCTGCAGCTCCACGGCGTCCATCTGCTTGCACAATTTGCCTTCGCACACCTCCCAGCTACACTTCTCCGTGTTGCAACGATCTTAACAGGGATTGGTAAGGGAGGATGGAAAATGTAGCTTTATGTATGTTAGAGACAGATGGTGCTTAGAGTCGCGGTTTGGCGAAAATGGTGTTGGCGTGCAAATACCTACTTTCTTTAAAACTTGTTTTATTGCTGTATACAATATGTAAAGAAAACCCCGTCCGACCCAATAGGATAATAAATGTTAGGTATACACATGGCCAAATAAAATATGAAATTTAACGTAGGTAATCATCATAGTGACAATACTAATGAATTTTGAAATAATCTTTTTTTTCCGCGAATTAATTCCAACTACCCCAAAATTTGGTAATTTAAAAAAAAGTAAAAACACCATTTGTGACGGAGCGAATAGCGACCACGCGATGCGACTACGTGCCGCCTGCCCTGCCCCCCTTCACCCGCGCATGTGTGCCTAACGTGTTGCCTACCGCATATGTATTAAGTTACCTCGCTTTTCGAAATAATATTTATTTTTTAGAGGTATTTTTTTTTAATTTAGCCCGGCTCTGTAGGCATTATTAGAATCAGTTAACGATACCTAACAATACCTTTACGGATCGGACAGGGTTTTTACATATTGTATTATAACTAACTCTACGAGAACGAAGTCGCGGGAGGCCGCTAGTATCCTTATACAGCTCTTCAGTGACTGCCAAAGAACAATCGAGCTAGAAGGAATAAAGAACCGTAGTCGAGCAAACACGGTCTTAGAAACTTCTAGACTGTAGTCAACTGGAGAATGAATAACCTTTCTATAGAATTGTTAATAAAACAACTCGTGCTCGCTATGACTGATATTGTATTACAAGATGCACGTAAGAATTATAAATCACTAAGTATGGACGGTACAAAAGAGAAGTGTGAAGGCAACAAATACAAATATAAATGCGACTCGTTGCCTGCACACTAAACAATTTTGCCGTGTGTACAAAATCCAAACTTGCCGGGTAATTAATTACCCAGTAAAATGGCGAAACTCAAATTGTTAATTCAACCCCCCCCCCCCCCCCTTCCCCGCAACTAGGTTGAATTCAACTATGGGGTGATTGCGTCACACACTAACAATAGCAATGGCTTACATTTTGAAAGTTCAACATCATTCATTATTATACAGTTCAACATTATTTTAATTTTTCGATGAGTAAATGGATTAGCTATAGGTATAGGAATTTTATAACAATAAAAAAATCCGATTATAATGAATAGTGTGTTAGGTAACTAGGGTGCTATTTGGTAAAACAACATTAAGTTAAAAAAAAAACTACCAAGTCCCAACTTCAAGGCTCCCAAAACACAGAAAGCTGCGACAATATAATTATATCATATGATGCCTGCACTCTCAACAGTTTTCCCGGACATATAAAAATTACTACATTAAATAAAAAAAGCGCAAAACAAGTACATATATGTAAAGGGAATACGTCTGAACAGTTCTGACCTGTATCGTCGCACTCGGGCGTGCAGATAACCGTTCGTTTTCTGCTGAAGCACTGCATCTGAAGACGTGTTAACTTTGTCCCAAACAAAAAGTATCCTGGGGACAAGAATGTGACGTCAGAAATTTTGTTCAAGCGAGTTTAACCCAAGCCGCTAACTATTCATTCATTTTTAATTACAACTCGAAAGTTCCTTGCACAAAACTTTTTTAATTAGCCTATTCTGTCCCACAGCCAGGCAAATGCTCACTCAAGTCATTTCACGAACCATCCCCCGCAGTGCAGGTCCAGATAATTTAGCTTCCAATTTTGAGGTCGCGGTGTCAGGCAAGTCTTGCTTGATGCACCTGAATACCAGCCGCCTATCCATGTTACGCATAAGATTACAATGTACAATATGTAACAAAAACCCCTGTTGTTCCTTCTGCCTAAGTTTTAAGAATCGGTATACGAATGTAATAAAACATATCATTTATAAAAAAAAAACAACAAAAATTATAATTAATATAAATATTTAATTATCAATATTTGTAATCTTTAACTAATTTCTTACCTTTGCAAATCTGCATGAAGAAGACATAAGTAGAACGTTCCCGACACGAACGTTCTCTTTAACTTATAAAATCAGATACTCTAAACATTTTGTCGAATGTGTCGATTTTAATAGTTATTTGATGTTGACCCCTCGACTAGACAATAATGACTTTTTTTAAATTATAATTTCATTAATGATGTGCTTGTAAGTAAATATATATGTCCCTGAAAGGAACAAAAGGGTTTTTGTTACATGGGTATATAAGTGAGTTAACATACCGAGCATCATCCCGAAGACCACGGCGAGTAGCAGGTGTACGTTATACACCATGACAGCTAACATGAGCAGGTAGCCCACAACATTGTGTATCAGGAAGACTAGCGACTGATGCGTGTTCACCAACGTACTGTAGCAAATGAACAGAACATTATGTTAGAAAAAATGCCATATCAACATCATGAATTATGAAAATCCTATATAAATCCATACTAATATTATAAATGCGAAAGTAACTCTGTCTGTCTGTCTGTCTGTTACGCTTTCCCGCCTAAACCTCTCAACCGATTTTGATGAAATTTGGCACAGACACTCTTTAGACTCTGAGAAAGAACATAGGCTACCTTTTATCCCGGAAAATTTGATGTTCTCGAGGGAAATTGAAAAAGCGCGATATAACCGACCTCCACGCGGGCGAAGCCCCGGGCGGAAAGCTAGTACTTAAATAAAACTGAATTTTTTGTTTGTAATGTCAATGCAACAGGCCTTCTGCTAAATCTAAAGGATGTAACAGGTAATATACAAGGTTATTTTTACTTTATACAAAACCTGAATTAAGTTTGTTCTGAATAAGCAACTGAATCGATTCCAATCTTTTTATATTTTTTACACCATGTTATATTTTTTTCCAAATACCTTAAGAAATTGTGCCATTGTGGTTACCGAGCGTATCCAGCTGACGGTAGATCATAGGATCTACCGTCAGCTGTATAAGCTTGGTAACCTCGGTAAAATTTTGTCCATACATTTTCCGAGCGTATACAGCTATAGCTCCTATGATCTACCGTCAGTATAGGAAACAGCTTGTTCGACTGTACGCACGCTCCGTATATGTATGTGTATTTGTTTTAATTCCTTTCACGTGAACATGTTTTCTATTTCAATGAGACGTGTTTCGATTTTTTAAGAACATACTTATTTTTATTTTCCACAAGTGCTGTTATGTAAGTGAACAATATATTTTGGGTACGGAACACAAAGGGTGTAAGAGGGAAAGTTGCCAAGGGAACCCCATTATTAAGGCACCGCCATCCGTTCGTTCGTCTGTCTGTCTTTTGAACCGAACTAAGCACTTAAAATTTCCACCACGTAAAGAAAATAGGGTAACGTAATAACCACAATGTGTGTTGCAAAAATAGTCCCTATGTCGTGAGTGTGAGGGGATAACTTACCGTACTCTGAGTGAGGCCCACCTGCTGACTTGTCCGGAACTGGGGTTCCGGCTGGTGGTCGGCTCCATGCTGCCCTGCTCCCTGCAACCAACCACATCACCTATAAACCAACGCCAACCAACTATAAACCTGCACCCTAATTACTTAACACACTATTACTAACCATTGGAATTATTTTGAAGCATATTGCTTGTCCATTGCTCGATATGATCGAAAAACGAGCCTGCTCAGCACCGTAAATAAAGCAATGAATATTGTTGAACTGTCAAAATGAAACCCATTGCTACTGATAGTGTGTTACGTAATTAACGTGCTGCTTGAAGATGGATCTTTTACTGAGCAGCTCGTAGTCACTGCCTTCCAGCTGGAAGTGATTTTTAAGTGGTTATTTTGGGCGTCTCCTGTGACCTTTGACCTTCAAAAAGTGCTGATTGTTAGCCTAATTTGAATAAACGTTGTCCCCTTTTAAGGTTAAATACGAAGCGTTATTACTAAAACTCCATTGTCTGTCTGTCTGTCTATCACCAGGCTGTATCTCACGAACCGTGATAGTTAGACAATTAAAATTTTCACAGATAATGTATTTCTGTTGCCGAAATAACAACATACTAAAAACTAAATTTATTTTGGGTGTTGGTTTACATGAGATTTATAAAATCCGCCACCCATCTATACGAATATACCGTATATATAATCCAGGAAGGTTTTAGGCTATATAACATCACGCTGCGACCAATAGGAACAGAGCATATAAAAAAACATTTCGAAACCTACGCGGGTGAAACAGCGAGGCGCATCTAGTTATCGATAATTAAGTTGGTATTCTTACGCTTAAACGTCACTTAACTTTAATCATCATTTATGAATAAACACTACAGTAATCAAGGAGTTTGTTCATAAACGATGATCAAAGGTAAGTAACGCGCAAATGTCTAAAATGTATGGATAAACAATCGCTAATCACTAGTTAACTTTAAGCAACGTTTATAAATAAGGGGAATTATATCTATAAAACATTTACACCTCACAAAATATTTAATATGTTTTTAAATACACTCTGTCGCTGTTGTTGTTGTTGTTGATTAAGCTCAATTCTTCTCTGTATGAGAGGAGACCTGTGGCCAGCAGTGGGACGGTAAAAAGGTTGATAACGATACAATTTTTAAAATAGAGAGGGATACGAGACAATAAATATACAGAGTGGTGCTGACAATACGACAATAAATGAAAACACAGACCATGCTGGTTCATAGGAATAATCCTCAACCATAGACAAAAACCTAACATCAAACATAAAAAAAATAAAATTTCAAACAAACTAAATCGCATAAAATTCAAACGGAATATAACATCCTTTAAAATATTGGTTCAATGACCACCGATCAGCGGGCGACAGCGCGTTCCTGTATCGACTTGCTTTTTCGCGCCATTATTATTAAAGTTTAGTACCGCTGGATGCGGCGGTCATCAACCTCTAAGCGCTTCTTTATCAACATTTACATCATGTAGAAAATATGAAAAATAATTTCCTGTGACTAAACTAATGGATATATTTATATGATTTTTTATGGGTACACTGAGAATGTGTTGAGGTTCACGATGTTTAATTTATTGTCGTATTGTCAGCACCACTGTGTATTTTATTCCCTTCATAATCATAATTTACTGGTAAACGTGTATCATATTGATTGGTTATTTTCCGAAATTTTCTAGAAAATACTGTGACTCTGTTTTTATTGCGCATAAAAAGCGATTAATTGATATAACTTGTGTTTACGACGATTATCGTTCAGTCGATAGTTCGATAGTCATGCTCGATCAACTGTTACATATTTCATATTTTTACTAACGATACATCCTTATGTCAAAATATTTAACATGATACTGTACTGAGTTAGAAATAAGGTGCAAAATCCTGTAACTGAATTAATTAATTAACGGCCATAACATCGGCTGCCGACGAAGTTACCACCCACCAGACAAAGTCTTGCCGCTAAGCGATTCGTCGTGTTTCGGCATGATGTCTGGTGAAGCCGTACGGAGGACGGGTCTGAGTAGTTGTGTTGCGATGTGTGCCGGGTACGATGCGCCAAATGTTGTTGTGTCGGAGGTTTGGTCGTGGAGAGTCTCCAGATAAATCTCCTTCAGGCGCAGCATCGTTGGTTGTGTTGTTGGGTTTAACATTGTATCACCTCGCTCAACTGCCGTCTTCCTTCCTATTCCTAAGTTTTTTTAAGTGAATAGGCTTAATAAACTAGTGCGCTTTACCATCAAAGATTGCATCACTGCTTACCATCAGGCGGGATTGCAGTCAAGCACTAGTTTATAATAATATAAAAAAAAAAAACTAATTTAACGCGCGTATTCTTATAAGTTCACGGTAATTATGCAATATTTTTAAACATCACCGCAAATGTTTATGCATTCCTAGCTAACAAAGCCTGTATATGATTTACTATTTCAATACTGTTTTTAGATAGTAAGTTATAACAGTGATTAAATTAGTTATGTGTAAGAACACGTGCATTGGAGCCCACAAGGCTCCGTGTACTAAAACAAATTGCTCGATTACAGCATCGCACTATATTATAACGCACTTTATTTTAAACGATATTCCAAATCCATTGCTTCATATAATCTATTTTTATTTTTTATAATTATAAACTAGCGCTTGACTGCAATCCCGCCTGATGGTAAGCAGTAATGCAATCGTTGATGGTAAAGCGCGCTAGTTTATTAAGCCCTTTCACTTAAAAAATCTTAGTGAATAGGAAGGAAGACGGCAGTTGAGCGAGGTGGTGCAATGTTAAACCCAACAACACGACCAACGATGCTGCGCCAGAGGGAGATTGATGTGGAGACTTTCCACGACCAAACTTCCGACACAACAACATTTGGCGCATCGTACCCGGCACACATCGCAACACAATTACTGCTCAGACCCGTTCGGCTTCACCAGACATCATGCCGGAACACGACGAATCGCTTGGCGGCAAGACTTTGTCTGGTGGGTGGTAACTTCTGCCGGCAGCCGATGTTATGGCCTACCACCGAGAAAACGTAACAAATCATTAAACGTTTCCGAACAAATAATTTTCATAATGTGCATTAATTATGCATAATCGAAAGATTTGTCTGCCTAACAACGTAAATAGCTCAACGAATGTTGTTGAACTGTCAAAAAAACAACCGCTTCCAAAAAAGCACTACAACGTGAAGAAAAATAATTTATTTCGGAAGTCTATAGCAAAACAACCCCGTGTAGTACCAGGATTAGAACCCATACCCTGTGGGTATCGTAAAAGGCGACTAAGTGAACTCTCACCAGGGAAGCGGGCAGCAGTGCTTCTCCTGTGGAATATCAAATTACTGCGATCCCCAACCCGCCTACCTAGCGTAGGGATTATGGCAAACCCACCAAAGCAATTGAAAGCCTTGGAGGAAGCCTTTGTCCAGCAGTGGACCTCTATAGGCTGAAGAAGAAGAAGTAGCAAAACACAACAACTATTTTACAAAAGTAAAAAAAAAACAACTGATATGATGGCACCAAACTGAATGTATATCCTTTCATATAACAAAGAATCATCAAAGAAGATCTCTCGAAATCGTTTGGCGTGGTTTTGATTAAGTCGTTAATATGTCGCGAATATACTGATCTGTGTATCCCTGCATCTTACGAATTTTCGATCAGGTCACCTGTCCTGACGTGAGTTTAACATTTTTAATCCCTAGCAATTCCACTCAAAGCCCTAAAAGATTAACACTAATTTATGCTGATTTTTTTTTAAAGCATTGCCCCTCACTAGGCATGGATGATAATCGATTGATTGCAAGCTAAAATATAACACACAATGGAAAATACTTAGAGGATGATGGAAATGGGTCTGGGTCTTCTGGGGCCCTAGCCAATGTAACATCGCTTCGTAGCGAAGCGAAATCGATTGCCAAACCAACCAATGGCGGGAACGATCGACCACGCGACGCGATAAATCACGTGGTCGATCGTTCCCGCCATTGGTTGGTTTGGTAATCGATTTCGCTTCGCTACGAAGCGATGTTACATTGGCTACAGACACTGGTTGTGTTGCGATGTGTGCCGGGTACAATGCGCCAAATGTTGTTATGTCGGGTGTTTGGTCGTGTAGGGTCTCCAGAATCCAGATCAATCTCCCTCTGGCGCAGCATCATTGATCGTGTTCTTGGGCTTAACGTTGCATCACCTTGCTCAACTCCCGTCTTTCTTCCTATACACTTGGATTTTTTGAGTGAATAGGCTTTAATAAACTAGCGCGCTTTACTATCAACGATTGCCATCAGGCGGGATTGCGGTCAAGCACTAAAAAGGAAGTCGGTGTCTTTGGTTTTGTATATTCGTTTTTGACACCGACTTCCGCAATTGGTTATTTTCACTTTGTAGTGGTTTTGGGAAGTCAGTTGTTTTTTTTGTAAAAAAGTTTTTATTTTACACTTTTTAGTTGGTAAAAGTACTATGTATTCAATTGCATCCGGTCAGACTGGAAGCTGACCCAAATATAGTTGGGAAACGACGTAATTTTGTTTCCTATAATTTTTACCCGTAAGTATTCCCTCAACTGCCTATGGTCTTCATCATTAAATTTACTGCAGACCATTATTTTAACCCAATGGGTGCAAAGGTCTCATCAATATAAATGAATTAAGTCCAACCACAAAGTAGCTACTGTAAACCGTTGAGGAGTTCCCGAAACTAGCCTTTGTCTTCATCATCAGAGCTCTTATGACAGTCACAACCCATCTAGGTGTAAAGTTCTTATCAATACAAATCAATCGAGCCCAAACACAAGGTAGCTGCTGTGAATTGTTGAGGAGTTCCTTCGACTGTCTCCCGGCTCCATCATCAGATCTACTTCAGACCTTTATTAAATTGTAGTGCTTTAAAATACTTAATGAAAATGCTAAGAAATGCACTAGTCGCCCCTGCAATTTTTGAAAGTTCTCCTTGTTTTCTCTGGTCTTCCACCATCAAACCCTGATATCCTTATCATGGGACCACCTTGGGAACGTCTTCTTTCCAACAGAAAAAGAATTATCAAAATCGGTTCATAAACGACGAAGTTATGCGCGAACAAACATAAAAAAAAGCATATATACGGTCGAATTGAGTAACCTCCTCCTTGTTGAAGTCGGTTAAAAAAATCTTATTTCGACTTAAACAAAAATGCACATCCATTCAATATGCGGGGGCACGTGAGAAGCGTACCTACACTCAACTGTCGTGAACTAGTCAAGGTCGGTTTGATTAGAAAACGGATAACCAGAGTACCTTTATAAGCGGTATGCAGTTAATTGTTACATATCGTCAAGGCTTCGACACAGTTTTGCCTTTCACTGAAAGTTACATATACCTAGCCAGGTCATAAATTCTGTCACATGTTAAATACGAAATAATTAAGACAATTTTGTCCATTATGTATGCCAAAATGATCTTAAAAATACATAGATTCTTATGATAATAAAGTTTATTCAAAATGACCTCCGCGATTTTGAAAACTGGGCTACAATCTGCGCGGCCAGTCGTCTATCGCAGCACGTACGAGGTCCATGTCATTATCGGCGGCTGTCTTAATCAAGGATGTCTTGAGTGACTTCAAATCATGACGAGGCTTTGGGTAGGGTCTCCTCCAAGTTGCTTTCTCATGTAATCTAACGGACTTAAATCTGGACTGGAGGAAGGCCAGCTTTTGTGCCAGATCTAGTCAATTTCACGCGCCGCCAGCCAGTCTTGTGTGCTCTTCGCTCTGTGAGCTGGCACCAAATCTTGCTGGAATACCCAGTGCTTGTTATTTTTATTTCGTGAACAATTCGAAATACGAATTCCACTAACTTTTTTGTGGTTAATATTTTTTTACCCGACTGCCAGGAGGGTTATGTTTTTTACTGTGTGGCTTATAGTCCGAGTACAGTGTCGACCAAAAGTCCTTAATCAGTGCAAGATCACAAAACAATATGATGACGTTTAATTTGACCCACGTCCTTCTAGTTTCAATAAAATATATAAACATATCAAAAAATATGTCCTGCCCGGCTCATGTATTTTTATAAATAAGCAACGAGTCTAAATGTCCATAATTCAATACACTACATCATAAATTGTAAAGTCCCTTCTTACCTTTTTAATCACGCGCCCTAAAGGCCATCAAAAGGGCCCAAGGGCGGGTGAATAGGAAAGCCAAGAAAAAAATAGAATGTTTTGGAATTCAATAATATGGATTGTATTACGATGAAGCTAAGTGGAGAAAAATACCGCATAGCAACCAATCCGCCATATTGTTTTTTGTTTGTTGATTGCTCGAAGCATCTCTCGTCTTAGATAGGATAAAAACCCGGAGATAAATGGTTTTTGAGTTCTAGTGTTGATTGAACATTTATTTTATTTATTTATTTGGCTCAGCCAAAAATACCCATATTATAATACTATATTATAACACACAATAATAACAAATATAAAATACTATACATATTAAACTATTTAAAATTAAACTATATGATAAGATGTTATAGTTGAACACACGGACAATACCAATGGCTTTGTCGCTTTGACACCTTGACAGTTAAACAGCATTCATTGCGTTGATTACGTTGTTGACCGCACAAGTTTTCGAACATATTAAGCAAAAGATTAGCAATATCCTTCAAAATGATTCACTTTGTGATTGATAAATGTGTCACGCCAAAGATGCTGTAGTGCATCGAGCACATATCCAATATGGGTATAACCCGCGCAGATAAAGAAAAGATCTGAAAATGGCGGCGGATACTTATGGTACGGACGTACGGTTGACAAAACATGCCATTGTTCAATCACAAACCAAAAGCTAAAATAGTAAAATGTCAAATTTACGTTGTAAATATTGTTATTTACCACGTAAATTTGACATTTTACTTGTTTGTTGTTGTGTTTGTTTTTATTGCTGTTTTTGTTGAGTTTGATTGTTCAAACTCAATAAAAACAACAATATTAACAAAAACTACAAAATAACAGAGACATTAGCGGAACTAAATTAACGATAACTCGGAGTGCGTCAAAGTAGCTTCAGTAGTTTGGAAAGCGAATCCTGAATTCCTGATCGATGATTTTTTTTTGCAGCGCTTACTTCACTGTGTGTGTATAGACAGCGATAGAGAGTGAGTGAGAACGCATGCGAGCGGACGCCATTTACAGATCTTTTCTTTATCTGCGCGGGTTATAGTAGGATATGTGCTCGATGCTGTAGTGTGAATTATACGAACGTCTAACAATAGAGTGTGGTGGTGATTAAATGACAAATGAATGATGATATTAGATAACCGTGCCAGATGTGCTATGTAAATAAATACAATGTTATTGACTGATGCAGAGCTGTTGATAAGCTATGAATATGTTCAATATGAATACGATTAATTTAATTTATTTTGTATGTTTGTATTGTATTTGCAATAGCAATTGTGTAATATTTTGTATGATTCCTTTGTTACTTGCTAATGAATGAATAATAATAGTAGGTATGTATATCTAATCAGCGGTGCATATCTAACTGAGATTTTATTTGAAATATAGTATGGTGTAAAAGTAAATACCGATTTTTTTTTTAACTGTCCCACACTTGTAATTATTACCTATTGTATCGTAAGTTCTGAAATATTTAAACTTTTTTAGACAAATATCCCAATCTGTACTATCTACATATACATATGTACATACTTATACTAATCTATATTTATTAGTAATATTAAATAATAAATGTAGATTAGTATAAGTATGTAATATTAAATACTAGCTGCCGCCAGCGATTTCCTTCGCGTGGAGTTAGTTTTTTGAACATTTTATTTTAACCCCCAAAATATATTTAAAATTTTTGTTATGCTCCGCTCTTATTTGGTCACAGCGTGATGTTATACATATAGCCTAAAGCCTTCCTGGATCAATGGGCTATCCAACGCAAAAAGAATGTTTCAAATCGGACCAGTAAGTTCCTGAGATTACCGTGTTCAAACAAAAAAACAAACTCCTCAGCTTTATTAGTATATTAGTATAGATTGAGGGAGACCTTTGTCCAGTGGACCTCTATAGGCAGAACAAGAATTTTAAATAAACAATTCAGCTTTATTAAGGCTGAATATATAGTGTTGTGCATTTTATGAATGGGTAGGGAATACTATTGTACGTATTGCTTTATTTATCAGTTTAAAAGTACCATCACTTATGTGGTAAAATACAATAGGTATATACAATTTACATATTTACTACGCTATCGTACACAGATATTACAACCGTCGCGCAGTGTAAAGACAGTATTACTTCCTCGACAACGCCGGGCTATTACGGGTCTACTCTTTCTCCGTCTTACGAATAGGTATTCCATCAGGTCACGTGTCCGGACGCGGGCTTAACATTATTATAAGCCCCGCACGATGATATTGCGATTGGCGGCCATCTTGGTGACGTAGTCGAACTCGCACCGTCGGTACCGTTCGCATGTTCAGTCCGCGCTTACCCACTTACGCACATCGAATATTTTTGTTAGCTTTTTGTTTTTGTTATCCTGTTTTATTGTTGTTCTTGAGTTTTGTTGTTTAGTTTTGTTAGCTGTTACTCGTTAAAATGAGTAAGAAATTAATTAACAGTCGTGCTCGTGAAATTATAATTAAAGTGGACAATTATTTTTTAAAGAGAAAGAGGACTGTAAGTTAGTTTTTGAAAGTATAAACGGTGCTTTAAAAGTGCTTCGGACACTACTGAGGAAATTTTAATACCGAAGCAACTGCTAATAGTTATTAAAAATATTTTGCAAAATTCTACTAAAGTCACGGAGCGTGTGGCATGTGCCACAGGCGTTGCAAAAAATACTGTGACGAAATTGCGACGAGAGCATGAGTCAGAAACAGCCAGTGGCAGCAAAATTAAGAACTCCTACGAAAGGAAAAAGATAAAAGAAGGAATATTTCGACGGGTTTTCCTTAACAGCTTTAAGAAATATTATACATTCAATGTATACGGTGAGGAGAAAAATACCCACAATGCGCAAAATATTGGCGGCTTCAAAAGTAGACCTTAATTATACTGGTAGTGAAACTACATTAAGAAAAAAATTAAATGTGATTTAGGCTACCAATTTAAACGATGCTACCAAAAAAGACTGGCTCTAATTGAAAGACCCCAAATTCAAGCGTGGAGGGCTAAATATATACGACGTATGAAAGAAAATGACTCGCTTGGTAATAACAAAAGAGCCGTTATTTATCTCGACGAAACGTGGATACACGCACACTACTCGGTAAAAATATGTTGCCAAACAGCAACCGATGTCGGAGTGAGACGGAACGACAGCCCCGGCCGCCGATAGATAATAGTTCACGCAGGAAGTTAAAGTGGATTTGTTGACAATGCCCTTTTAAAGTTTAAAGCAGACACCAAAACGGGGGATTACCATGATCAAATGAATGCTGAGAATTTCACCGAGTGGCTTACAGAAAAATTAGTACCCAACATATCACGCAACTCCAAAATTGTGATGGACAACGCCCCTTATCACAGTAGGAAAGAGAATAGGCCACCAAGAATGAACAATAAAAATCAGTTGATGGTTGAGTGGCTACAAGCTCACAACATCGACTTTCCCAACGACACTACAAAACCTGAACTGTATTTATTAATTAAACGGCACAGACCGCCGAAAAATTATAAAATTGACAATTTATTAGCTGGCAATGGCCATGAGGTCGTTAGATTACCACCCTACAACTGCGATCTCAACCCCATTGAGTACATCTGGAACCTGGTAAAGGTGAGGGTGTCAGAAAAGAATGTGGAGCAGTTGGAAAGTCGCATTGAAGCTCTGACGTTGGAGGCGTTGGCGTCAATAACTCCAGATGACTGGCGAAAGGAAGTCAATCATGTTAAACGGCTTGAAGAGGAATATTGGAATAAAGATCAAATAACTGACGAGTTATTTGACATAAATACGGCAGACGACAGTGAATCGGAAACGACAGACATAGAAAGCAGTTCTGATTCGGAAGTCTATATGAGTGGAATTGAATAAATATATTGAAAAAAAATATAAACATTTTTTTACATACTATCCTGGTTTTATTTATAAGCTGATAGATGTAGGTAGTAATTAAAACATGACTGCTACACAGTGGACTCTGGTTCAATTCCCGCTCGCAAATTAACAGAAATGTAGTTAGAAAAATTAGTATACATGTAAGAAAGATATACGTATAAGTATATTTTTCTTACGTCTACAAGAATTATTTCTTTGAAATTATTAATAATGAAAGTTTATTTGTCAGAATATGGGTGAGTAGGTATAAAGAGTGTATGTATAATAAAATTATAAAATACAAATAAACCCTTAACCCCAGTTTATTAATTTTGCGTTTAACATTCTTTTGCTAGCTGTCCTTTTGTGTGACAGATGACGTCATAAAGCTGTTATTGTGACAAGGTTCCATCGCAATATCATCGTGCGGGGCTAGTAAGCATGCCAAAAAAGTGCACAACACCGCTAGGGAAGTTTTCACTTCAAAAAAGTTGATTTAATGATGAATTTAAGCAAAATCTGCTAATACTTCTGTGCTTTCCAATTTGCTTGCTGTAAGCAGGTCTCTGCAGCCAAAATAAATGACTAAGTCTAAGTATTTGCAGTAAAATCCACATCGGGAAATGTACATAGGTAGACAAGAGAGACAGGCGATATTATAAATAGTATAACCATGCCTCAGTGTATAGCATTTGCGATAACAGAGTACAATGTGCAATTATTTAATATTTCTACACAAGTAAGACAAAGGCACATATTATTGCGAAACTGTTTTATTTTGAATGCATGTTATTTGAATTGTGCATCGCAACCAGATAAAATATTTTAGTGATACATATCTCAACCTTCCTGACTGGCTTATCTTTTTATTAGCCACATCACACACTTTTCATTAGGTCGTCATACAAACTCGCTCTCAAAACATCATCAGGAACCCGAAATATCTTAGATACAAAAATTTGAATTTTTGTCGCTACCCGCACTGAGCCTCTGTGGTGAATTATGGCCCACTACGTTTCACAATGGTGCGGGTTTAATTCCAGGTCAGGCAAGTATCAATGTAACTTTTCTAAGTTATATGTACTTTCTAAGTATATCTTGGACACCAATGACTGATTACAAGGTGAAGGTCAACGTCTTGTCAACCTGGACTTTAAGTCTGAAATCTCCAACCCACGTTTGAGCAAGCGTGGTGATTATGCTCAGTCCTTCTCTGTATGAGAGGAGATCTGTGCCCAGCAGTGGGACTATAAAAAAGGTTGTTGATGATGATGATGACGTACCACAACGAGGATTAGTGTCCCAGCTACGAGGACATTGTAGGCTGATTATTATGTACCTGCTGACCTCGCACTTCCGTACAAACGTTAAGTCTCGCTGTATTTAAAACAATACTGTTTTATTTTCTAAACCTACTTTCACTTCTCCGTCGATGAGTTCAGTTCTCACACCAAAATAAACCTGAGATAAACCATCATACTTATCGAAAACGTGGGCATTCTTTTCAAAGGCCGGTTGTTTTTTATCTTTTGAGTATTGACTGTCACAAATCATAAATGTTAGAGAATACACGTTGGCAGGACATACCACATACATACGACGCGCAAACCCAATGCTACAAAAAATCCGCACATATTCCTTTTTTAGGATGGGAAATCTACAAAAAACTTCTACCGCTCTAGGTGGAGGGGGAGGGCGTGCCAGGCTTTGACAAAAACTTACCCGTGTTCCTTCAGTTGCCTGTTTTGATCAAACCGCGACCCTGACAGGTGTCGGGCCCTTGCGGACCGTGTTACTTTGCGCTGCCATCTCTATGAGGCGCGCGTCGACGCAATCTCGTTCCTGGTCCTTAACGGACGGGAAGTTTGCGCCTGCAGTGGCTAGGCATCGGCTATCAATTCGCAACATCATCATTTTAGCCGAAAGACTTCCACTGCTGGACATAGGCCGCTCCCAAGGATCTTAACGTCTAACGACGACCGGTCCTGCGCCGCCCGCATACAGCGGTTTCCCGCGATCTTCACCAGGTCGCGACGTGGTGTATGTTTTCAGTTTGTGCGACGATGTACCTGCCACATTATAAAACTGCTTCAAGTTCGACTTAATTGTTCTTCTTTTATTTTACTTCTTACTTAAAGTTTGCCATACCTATTATTGGAATCAATTGTAACAACCCATTAACTTAATCAAATTTTATTCCGTGGTGCTTGGCAATCTGGGCTTCTTCCAGTTGCAATAATGTCCCTTTGTGCCGATCGGCCTAGTTCTGTTCTGTCTCCTGCTTATTATGGAGGGAACTGAAAAAAATATCTTTTTTCTTACTCCTCCGCTATTTTTTTCTGATTAATTTCGTTGCGGGACCCAAGACAGTTGAATCGTTTCTCCGGGACTCGGCGAGCTTCATTGCTCGGCGTTTTTCTGGCGGTCTCCACTGTTGATTCTGGCTTTCAGGAGTTGCAGTGGGTTGGGAACAGTGTGGCGGGTTTTGTTCTTACTTAAAGCTAGAACAGCTCCTAGCGCTTAAGCAACTGAAGAAACACGGGTGGGTTTTACTCAGTAAAAATCCGACACGCACTTCCGCTTCGCCCAGAGCTGGAGAGGTCATTTGATGATTTCCCACCCAAAAGAAAAAAAAAGGCTGGTACTGCTAATTGTATAAGAAACTCACCTATCACATAGTAGGTTCCGCCTTTCATCTGACCTGTATGGGTACAGCTTCTTATGGGCCGCGCGTTGCACTTTAGCCAAATACACCTGCAATTAAAATTACTGTATGAGATGCAGGACTAAGTTTTATAAACTAGTGCTTGGATGCGATTCCGCCTGATGGTAAGCATTGATGAAATGAAATCGTTGATGATAAAGCACATTAGTTTATTAAGAGCCTATCACTTTAGTTTTGAAGATATTTAAATTGTTATCAGACGGGAAGACGGCCTCAGGCAGGAGTTCCACTGTTCCACCTACAGGTAAGGGTCAAAAGCGGAGTACCACTTTTGACACATATTGTGTTTGCAATAAAGTTCAAAAGTGGTAATGCACTTTTGACCCTTACCTGTAAGTGGAATAAAAGAAGAGGCGAAACGCTTCGTCCGGATGGTAGCGGTGTCAATACCCTAAGCCTTAGGGTATTGACACCGCCACAATCAGCGGTCGTTCATCCATTCCCTTACGCCCTAAGGGAATAGATGAACGAACGCCGATGGAGGAATTCAAGATCATTGGATTTGGTAATTCAAGTATAACTTAATGTGTTTATCTTTTGTCCTTTTCTCTAAAGAAATAGAAAGCAAAACATGTACTGAACTCAAATTTAGTTTGGTTTAGGGTTGTAACGGAGCTTCGCCTCCGCTTCCGTTACTGCGGAAGTTCCGCAAGAAATCGTATCTTCGCTTCCGCCTCCGCCTCCGCACAATTTTTTACGGAGTTATAACGGAGGTTTATTTACGTATTTATAAAATAAATAACGCGCAAGCTGCGACGCTCGACAACCGTCCGGCCGCGTTTGAGCGCGAAATGGTCAAGAATCAACTAGTGCGAGGCGGGAATGCGGCAAACACAATTTGTTTCTCCTTAATTTTCATTACAAGAAGGTGATATTTTTTTACCAAGTATACTACTTTTAATGTACGTATTTAAAATAAAAATTTTGTTTCAAGTAGGTAACCATAAATTTCAATTTTTTCTATATGTACTTTCACCTCCGCCTCCGCCTCCGTTAACCTCCGCATCCGCGGAGGTGAGACTCGTCGCCTCCGCATCCGCCTCCGCCTCCGCTAACAAGCCTCCTTAACAACCCTAGACTTTGGTTTGTGAACAAGAGAATCTTATAAGAACTCTTATAAACTAATTTCTGCCTAGTCTTTTCCCTTTTCCCCAGTTTCCAGGTAACACGAGACCCCTTGAAGAGACTGATTGTCAGCTTTCGGGTTTGAGACATTCTGTAAACTAACTACAGAAAAAACCGGAACCCAAAAATGTCGAGATCAAAATGGACTTATTGGACTGGGGATTCTCTTAATTTCGCAAAGGCATAAAATAGTAGTCAAGTACTGTCAAATTAAGATTCTTCTTCTCCTTTTTTCAAGGTGAGATTCAGCCTCAACTCTTGATCAATGGCCTCTGTGGAATAGATACCACAGTTTTGCCAAAAACATGTGAAATAAATTATAGAAATTCTTTGAAAATTTTATTTCACAATAATGGCGGATATCACCAATGACAGTTGAAAAAGACGGCCGCGTGAACCGTCTATGATGGAGGTTTGCGGCAAAGTCATGATGACCACTATGCTGGGATATTTCAATGTTATTCATGAATTATTTACTAAATGCACTTTTTACTACATAAATCACACGCTTTTATTTAGTAAACGACACTATAAATAATTTTAAAAGTCCAAAGATAAATGCCCGTGACACTCATCTTAGCTGTCCCGTCAAAACTCGTCAAATTAAGATATTCCATTTTTATATGGAGTATCTAAAATGTCATTTAGACATCCTGCCACTAGTTTGACAGGATTAAACAAATATTTTATCTTCTGTCCTTTTCTTAATAAAAGATATTAGGCGCCATTATCTTGGGAAATCCCGAATTATCAAAATAATCCTACATTCTATATAGTACCTTCGTTATCTATGTAAGCGATCTTGACAAATTATAATCATATTATGAAAACAACTCATTTTAATTAATCAATTTGCCCACGGACCTGTCTGGAAATTTCTATGATTATCTACTGCACACGAATCCCGCCCAATGGATAGCTAATTGTACCTAATTATTAAGAACGTACGCAATTTATGTAGAACGAGATAAGAGAAAATAGTTTAGTGGTCTTTTATGCGCGCGGGTTCAACGTCCAGGGTATGATTATGACTTATTAGCTGAACTCCGCAGTTTCACCTGCATAAATTTCGATCCCGTACGAATATTGGGGTAAAAATTATCATATATGTCAATACTGGTTATACACCATTAGTATTCAAAATTTCAATGAAATCCGTCTAGCTCTTGGAGAGTGAAGAAGGAACAACCATACACAAAATCTTTTTTAAAAAAAGTTACAAAATCCGGGACAGTCGTCGACAGACACTCTCTCGGAAAAGAACGGCTGAAAAAAAAAAAAAAGCTCATTCGAAATCAAATCCGGGAAAAAAGGTCGTCAGCACTCGTAAATTCTTACTATCATCTTTCTTAAACATCCGGGACAATTACCGCTCATTCCGGGACAAGAGGCAAGATTCCGGGACGATCCCGGATTTCCCGGCGGTCTGGCAACCCTACTCGCAACCTTTCGCCTTTACAATATTAATGAGATGATACAATGTCTACTTGGAAGTACGGGTAAAAAGAATAGGATCGGAATAGGTAGAGTATACCTATTTGCCCAGAGTTTGTAGAACAGAGATGAAAACCGAAGATTTCCTTAGAACAATTTTTTTTCCCGTAAATTTACCGACACTTTAATTATGTGACTTTAGCATCCTAGTAATTCAATAAAAAATTCTATTCCGTAAATATTCTTCCTTACATTTTCTTAACTGCTCCTTGGGGTTGATCTTGTATTGTTTGTATTTATTTTAAAAAGAAAGTAGTTTTTTTTATCTGCTCAAACCTTTTTTTAAGTCGTTAAAAATATAAAACCATGTTAAAAAAAGTAAGGAAGAATTATTGAATTAATTACCATCATCTCAGCGTTAATCCTAGTCGCATCCGAAGCTTTTTTTTTTACCAGTCTAACTGCTGATTTTGGGTAAACTTCGATATTTCCCTTGAATCGACTGTCGTCTGACCATAACCCGAAGGCGATATCGAAGCATAGCAGTTAGACCAATTGTTGGACTTAAGAGGGCTCCAACAACCAGTAACGATTGCCGTTAGATGTCGCCTCCTTGCGCAGCGGCCGCGTTCCCTACCACTACGCCACGGAGGCTGTCAGTTTTTATTGAATTAATAAGATGTTAAGGCGGCTCCAGAGGAAAAACACACCGCAAGCCGTTTTTATGTAGTTTTCCGGAGCTATCTACTCTTTATCCAAAAGAAATATCAACTTATTAAAAATACGTAAATTTTATCCATAATCTTGGCTCCAAAATTGTAGATTTTTTTTTTATTTTACTAAGTACAATGTTTAAATAATTCCTTCACAACGAAACCACTGACAAGAGAAATAATTATCATAAACGTGCATCTCCTCGGAAAGTAAGCATTATTTAGATTGCGTTCTTACACTAATGGATAGGTAATTTCATGACGAACATTATTGTAGAAATATTTTTTTAAAACGACCAAAATCAAAATTTTGTTCAACAATCTGAGCGCATTCGCCATCATTTCTGTTGCCCGGGCTATTGAGATTCAGTATGCCACAAGGTCTCGAAGGGGGAACCCGTGTCGTTCGTCATCGCGCGCTCCGCTAGCATAAGCGGGCGGCGCGTGAGCGAGAAAGCATCTGCTTGCTCGCTCACACACCGCATGTCGCATAGAGTACAATACTATCTTAGAGTATCTCTGTTATTGATGTTTATTTTGGTGTTCGTTTTTTTAACCGATTTCAAAAAGGAGGAGGTTGCTCAATTATATGTTTTTATGTTCAATTTTTAACCGACTTCAAAAAGGAGGAGGTTACTCAATTCGACCGTATATGTTTTTTTTTATGTTTGTTCACGCATAACTTCGTCATTTATAAACCGATTTTGATAATTCTTTTTCTGTTGGAAGGAAGACGTTCCCAAGGTGGTCCCTTGATAAGGATATCAAGGTTTCATTGTGGAAGTCCAGAGAAAACAAGCGGAACTTTCAAAAATTGGGGGCGACTAGTGCATTTCTTAGCATTTTCATTAAATATTTTAAAGCACTACAATTTAATAAAGGTCTGGAGTAGATCTGATGATGGAGCCGAGAGACAGTCGAAGGAACTCCTCAACAATTGACAGCAGCTACCTTGTGGTTGAGCTCGATTAATTTGTATTGATAAGAACTTTACACCTAGATGGGTTGCGACTCTCATAAGAGCTCTAATGATGAAGACAAAGGCCAGTTCCGGGAACTCCTCAACGGTTTCCAGTAGCTACTTTGTGGTTGGACTTCATTCATTTATATTAATAAGACCTTTACTCCGATTAGGTTAAAATACCATAGGCAGTTGAGGGAATAGGTACTTACGGGTAAAAATTAAAGTAAAAAAAATTACGTCATTTCCCAACTATATTTGCGTCAGCTTCCAGTCTGACCGGATGCAACTGAATACATAGTACTTTTAACAACTAAAAAATGTAAAATAAAAGCTTTTTTAGAAAAAAACAACCGACTTCCAAAAACCACTATGTAAAGTGAAAAATAACTAATTTCGGAACTCGGTGTCTAAAACGAATATACCAAACGAAAGACACCAACTTCCGAAATTAGTTATTTTTCACTTTGTAGTGGTTTTTGAAGTCGGTTGTTTTTTTGTAAAAAGTTTTTATTTTTATGTTTGTTTGCGGATAACTTCGCCTAAAATTTGGTATTTCGATGAATTTTTGGGTATTTCGACATGGGTGTCGTGATAGGGGTTTTTGGGAGTGCAGATCACGAATATGACGTAATTTTTGAAATCCAAGATGGCCGACACCAATTTTATGATATTTTGACATGGGTGTCGTGAAAGGGGTTTTTGTGGGTGCTAATCACGAAAATGACGTCATTTTGGAAATCCAAGATGGCCGACACCAATTTTATGATATTTTGACATGGGTGTCGTGAAAGGGGCTTTTGTGGGTGCTAATCACGAAAATGACGTCATTTTGGAAATCCAAGATGGCCGACACCAATTTTATGATATTTTGACATGGGTGTCGTGACGGGGTTTTTGGGGGTGCAGATCACGAAAATGACGTCATTTTTGAAATCCAAGATGGCTGACACCAATTTTATGATATTTTGACATGGGTGTCGTGACGGGGGTTTTCGGGGGTGCAGATCACGAAAATGACGTCATTTTTGAAATCCAAGATGGCTGACACTAATTTTATGATATTTTGACATGGGTGTCGTGAAAGGGGTTTTCGCGGGTGCTAATCACGAAAATGACGTCATTTTTGAAATCCAAGGTGGCCGAAATTATATTTTATGATATTTTGACTTGGGTATCGTGACGGGTTTTCGGAGCGCTGATCACGAAAAGGACGTCAATTATAAGCTGTGGCATAGCTTTTATTTCTTTATCAAAGTCAAAAATAAAACATCAAATATAGTTTAGTCGCTAAATCGCCACCATTTTTCGCACTCCTTCAATGACGTCACTGGTAAAAAATAAATAAATAAATAAACTACAAAAAAGAAAATACATACTTATACAAATGTATACGTTAATTAGCAAAATAAAAAAAATACTATGTCATAAATAACTAATAAAAAATTTCCTACTAACTACATACTGCGGAACTCGGTGTGCACACCTTTGCGATTTACCCCGCAGCCACGCGCAGGATTGCGTTTTTTATCTGCATTTTCATGCAGATCTGCAGCCCTGCGCGTGAGCGCAGATTCAATGTATAGTACCATGCGTTTCTCCATACAAAATTTGGTACTCGCGAACATCTATCTTATATATAAAATTCTCGTGTCACAGTTTTCGTTCCTATACTCCTCCGAAACGGCTTGACCGATTCTCATGAAATTTTGTGAGCGTATTGAGTAGGTCTGAGAATCGGCCAACATCTGTTTTTCATCCCCCTAAATGTTAGGGGTAGTCCACCTTATATGGGTGTAAAGTTTTCATCAATATAAATGAACAGAAATAAGTCCAAACATAAGGTAACTATTGTAAACCTTTAAGGAGTTCCCTTAACTGGCCTTTGTCTTCAACATCAGAGCTTTAATGATAATCACAACTCATTTAGGTGTAAAGTTCTTATCAACACAAATTTATTAAGCACAAACACGAGGCAGCTGATGTGAATCGTTAAGGAGTTCCCTCGGCTGTCTCCCGGCTCCATCATCAACTCCGAACTTTATTAAATTGTAGTGCGTTAAAACACTTAATGAAAAAACTTAGAAAAGCCCTAGACGCCCTTTGATTTTTTAAATTTCTTCTAGATTTACCTAGTCTTCCATCATCAGACCCTAATTTCCTAAACATGAGACTACCTTGAAGATATCGTCTTTCTAATAAAACAAAACATGTGGCACTCGGGGCTGCCGCAGTAAAGCTATTTTATACTAGCGGCCGCCAGCGACTTCGTTCGCGTTGAGTTAGTAATGCTCTGCTCCTATTAGTCGCAGCGTGATGTTTTATAGCCTTAAGCCTTTCTGGATTAATGAGCTATCCAACGCAAAAAGAGTTTTTCAAATCGGACCCGTAGTGCCTGAGATTAGCGCGTTCAAACAAACAAACTATTCAGCTTTATATATTAGTACTAGCTTTCCGCCCGCGGCTTCGCCCGCGTGGAATTGGGTTATATCGCGTTTTTTAGATTTCCCATGGGAATAAAACTAATTAAATGACGATTGATCAGCTTTGAAGGATTGATCGTAGAAGGGTGAAAATTTAGGATTGTATGCATTTTTGTATGTTGTAAAAAAATAAAAACTAAAAATGTTGTGTCAAAATAAAAAAACAAGTAGGGGTGGACTACCCCTACCATTTAGGGGGATGAAAAACAGATGTTGGCCGATTCTCAGACCTACTCAATACGCTCACAAAATTTCATGAGAATCGGTCAAGCCGTTTCGGAGGAGTATAGGAACGAAAACTGTGACACGAGAATTTTATATATAAGATAGATGTTCGCTAGTACCAAATTTTGTATGGAGAAACGCATGGTACTATACATTGAATCTGCGCTCACGCGCAGGGCTGCAGATGTGCATGAAAATGCAGATAAAAAACGCAATCCTGCGCGTGGCTGCGGGGTAAATCGCAAAGGTGTGCACACCGAGTTCCGCAGTAGGTATGTAGTTAGTAGGAAATTTTTTATTAGTTATTTATGACATAGTATTTTTTTTATTTTGCCAATTAACGTATACATTTGTATAAGTATGTATTTTCTTTTTTGTAGTTTATTTATTTATTTATTTTTTACCAGTGACGTCATTGAAGGAGTGCGAAAAATGGTGGCGATTTAGCGACTAAACTATATTTGATGTTTTATTTTTGACTTTGATAAAGAAATAGAAGCTATGCCACAGCTGATAATTGACGTCATTTTCGTGATCAGCGCCCCGAAAACCCGTCACGATACCCAAGTCAAAATATCATGAAATATAATTTCGGCCACCTTGGATTTCAAAAATGACGTCATTTTCGTGATTAGCACCCGCGAAAACCCCTTTCACGACACCCATGTCAAAATATCATAAAATTGGTGTCAGCCATCTTGGATTTCAAAAATGACGTCATTTTCGTGATCTGCACCCCCGAAAACCCCCGTCACGATACCCATGTCAAAATATCATAAAATTGGTGTCAGCCATCTTGGATTTCAAAAATGACGTCATTTTCGTGATCTGCACCCCCGAAAACCCCCGTCACGACACCCATGTCAAAATATCATAAAATTGGTGTCGGCCATCTTGGATTTCCAAAATGACGTCATTTTCGTGATTAGCACCCACAAAAACCCCTTTCACGACACCCATGTCAAAATATCATAAAATTGGTGTCGGCCATCTTGGATTTCAAAAATTACGTCATATTCGTGATCTGCACTCCCAAAAACCCCTATCACGACACCCATGTCGAAATACCCAAAAATTCATCGAAATACCAAATTTTAGGCGAAGTTATCCGCAAACAAACATAAAAATAAAAACTTTTTACAAAAAAAACAACCGACTTCAAAAACCACTACAAAGTGAAAAATAACTAATTTCGGAAGTTAATAATATAATTTCACAGTCTTGCCTGGTCCCAAAAAAACACATGAATTTTTTTTTTTAAATGTGTCAGTTCTGCAGAAATTTATTTGACCCTGATTACGTTTTCCCTTAAAATAATAAATAATGATAAATTAAACTTTATTATATTATTTTTCTATCCCTTTGTCCATCTGACTTAGCTAACTTTCAATCTACAAAACTAACTTCCAACCCTGAAGTTACAGTCATAACATATTTAGTTATAAAGGTCTAATCAATACACATTAAATAAGCCCAAACACGTGACAGTTGCTTCCGATGTGGATTCCCTTGATATTCTGTCATCTCCATCATCAGGTCAGGCCCAAATCTTCACGGTTTTATAGTATCATCCGATATAAACACGAGTATCAAGTTGTCACCCGAAGCGTGCCTACAATTTTCGATAATTGGCCTAAATTTCTCAGAATTTCCATTATCGACACTGACGTGGTAACAATGGGATTACATAGGCAGCATATCCCTTCATATAAAAAAGAATGGTCTAAATAGGTTCATTAACCATAAAGTTATCAGCGACAATAAATCGAACTGAGAACCACCTTTTTCTGAAGTCGGTTAAAAAATAAACACCGCAGAATTTTTATTATGAATTATCGTCAACATTTGTTTGAGTACATAATAACCAAAAGTATTTGGGCGCACCAATAAACAAAAATAAAAGTGCCATGTCTGTTACTTCTGTGGTCTGTGAATTTAACTTGTATTTGTAAGTACTTCGTCCGCCAGACGGCGCTAGTAATATTTTGCGAAGTATTGTAGAGGTGGGGCGCGGTGAAGAGGGAGCAAATGCTCGAGGTCATTTGGTGAGGGTACGACCTTAATTCAGAGAATCCAATACTATTATGCACGGATAACGTAGTGGTTAAGCTATTGTCTGATGCACCGCATGTCGCAGGTTCGATTCCAACACGAAGCAAATATTTGTATGACCTACTACCTACTGGCTCTTTGTGTATGTGAGTTTATATGTTTGTAATTAGGGTTGTAACGGAGGCTTGTTAGCGGAGGCGGATGCGGAGGCGACGAATCTCACCTCCGCGGATGCGGAGGTTAACGGAGGCGGAGGTAAAAGTATATATAGATAAAATTGAAATTTATGGTCAATTAAAACAAAAATTTTATTTTAAATACGTACATTAATAGTAGTATATTTGGTAAAAAAAAATACCTTCTTGTAATGAAAATTAAGGAGAAACAAATTGTGTTTGCCCCATTCCCGCCTCGCACTAGTTGATTCTTGACCATTTCGCGCTCAAACGCGGCCGGACGGTTGTCGAGCGTCGCAGCTTGCGCGTTATTTATTTTATAAATACCTAAATAAACCTCCGTTATAACTCCGCAAAAATTGTGCGGAGGCGGAGGCGGAAGCGAAGATACGATTTCTTGCGGAACTTCCGCAGTAACGGAAGCGGAGGCGAAGCTCCGTTACAACCCTATTTCTAACCCATTGTTTGCTACTTAAGTTCGAAAAAGTTTACTCAACAACTTAAATAAAGACTGATTTACCCGGTGAAATTTAATTGCCTATGGCATACAATAAAATTGATGCAACAAATGATTTGCATCGTCTACATCACAGAACAGATAAAGTTATTTACCTATTCCGTGGTCTAAATGGTGTTTAGACAATGCAACTTTTATTAAGTTTTATGGTTGCTTCAACTTAATTAAAGCCATAGGCAATTAAATTGCACCGTGTAAATCAGTCATAAAGCAATACATTTTGTAGAACTGTCATTGCTTTTGTCAGTGTGTCACGCTTTTACTCCGTTGTACGTAGATGGACATAAAACTGATTTAACGATATTTTTTGCACACGACATTGTTCTAAACTGTAGTAACGAATCGGGGTTAGATAAGAAACCTAACCCGTTTGTAGACAATCAAGTTATGTGTGCTGAGCGCAAGTATTTCTAATGATAACCCTATTTATAAAGAAAAAAAAAAACCGAGCCAAAACAATGTTAACCGGAAGTTTGTTTGCGGCAATTTTAAAAGACGGTCATGACGTAATAATATCAATGACTAGCGGCCGCCAGCGACTTCGCTCGCGTGGTTTAGTTATGCTCCGCTCCTATTGGTCGCAGCGTGAATTTATATAGCCTAAAGCCTTCCTGGATTAAAGGACTATCCAATGCAAAAAGAATTTTTTAAATTTGACCAGTAGTTCCAGAGATTAGCGCGAACAAACAAACTCTTCAGCTTTATATATTAGTATAGATGTTAACTTATTTTACCACAGAAACCGTAAAAATAAAAGCTAAACTTTGAGGATATTGCAAAATATAATGCCCCGGCCCTCCACGTTCCGACCGCTTAGGAATTCGTTCATAATGAATGGTGACCCGAGTTATTTGCGCCATTTCTATAAAAGGCATGAGAGAGACTCCCTTATCTGGGTCAAGCTCCAGAAACTGTTAAATATTCCTAATCAACCTTCAACAAAAAAAGAAAAAAAAGAAAGAAAAAAGTTAAAAGAACAGAAAAATTAAAAAAAAAAAAAAAAAAGTTAAAATCAATTAAATATATTTGACTAATACGGATGTGTCCAAGGTGTGAAAATAAAAAAATATTAGACCGTCTTATAGATAACTAGTGGCCGCCAGCGACTTCGTTCGCGTGGTTTAGTTATGCTCCGCTCCTATTGGTCGCAGCGTGATGTTATATAGCCTAAAGCCTTCCTGGATTAATGGGCTATCCACCGCAAAAAGAATTTTTCAAATCGGACCAGTAGTTCCCGAGATTAGCGCGCACAAACAAACAAACAAACAAACTCTTCAGCTTTATACATATATTAGTATTGGACGAGTAGGGGCTGATGATGATGATGATGATGATATAGATAAAAAAAATTAAAACCCATATTTTTTATTTTGTCGAAATTACCATAAACTACTGAGATATAGCGTATTAAAGTTACGGAGTGGGAGCTAATTATCATTGACATCATGCGACATTTCAAATCAATATATCTTCCTAAGTATTTGAATGAAATAAAAAATACGTGTTAAATATTTTTACTTGACTGCCAGGAAGGGTTATGGTTTTAGCGCGTATCTTGTATGTATTATTCTTTATTACCTAGTATCTCCAAAACCGCTGAACGGATTTTCACATTTGAGGTATCGTTAGAATTGCTTTAATCGCCCAACTGCGACTAGATAGGTGATATTTAAAAGAACATAAAATGGCGGGTGTATGACGCCATATTGTGAGGTATAAAGAAATAAATTTCTACCAAGCATATCGAGTAGGATATCAAAATGAAGGATTTTAAACACTGATTCCAAATATGTGTATAACTTAATATCAAATGGAACAAAAAAAAAAAAAAAGAATTAGGTACATATTTTTTTCTACCAAGCATATCGAGTTGGGTATCAAAATGAGGGATTTTAATCACTGATTATAATAAATATATTGATTATAAATATAAAATAATAATATGATTTATATATTAAGTCTTTACCTATAGAATTGCCGTTTTATGAAAAAATCTTTTCATGTAAGTATTTTTAATTTGTATTAATTGAAGTAATTACTCATGCAATCAATGTATTTTTGCCAACGTGGTGGCAGTTTATTGATTCTTAAAGAAATCAGCTGGACGAGAGGCAACAAATTTTTCAAAGGCATTTTATACTTTCTCTTGGGTGTAGAAATTTTTTCCCGACAAGAATCTATTCAAATTCTGGAAAAAGTAGTAGTGTGTAGGCGAAAGGTCTGGTGAGTAATGCAGATGATGAAGAGCCTCCAACCCCATTTTTTGCAACTTGGAGACCGTCTGTTGTCCGTTATGGGAGAGCCTATCGAACGAGTGTGTGAAGCACGAAATTTAGGTGTCATCATGGACACGGAACTGCGTTTTCACAAACACGTGTCTGAGTCAATCCGTAATTGTTTTTATAGACTTAAGATATTATACAAAGCCCGTCCCTATCTTAGTGAAGAATTGCGAGTATTGCTTGTGGAGTCTTTGGTTTTATCGAAGTTGAATTATGCGGACACGGTCTATGGCCAACGACTACTGTCCAAAACTAAAAGAATGATCCAAAGAGTTCAAAATGCTTGTGCGCGTTTCTGTTTTAAAGTTCCCTATAGGGGACATGTTACGCCTTTCCTCAATAAACACAACATGTTGAAAATGAAAGCTAGATGTAAACTCCACTTGGCGACCTTACTATTTGGTGTCATTAAGTCTCACTCCCCCTCTTACTTGTATGATAAACTATCGTGGACAAGTAGGCACAGAATTGGTGAGGGGAGAAAATGTTCTCAACAACTTTCCGTCCCACAGCACAAGTCGGCGGCTTTTAGAGGCAGCTTTCGGTATGCAGCTTCTAAATGCTGGAACAATATCCCTCCTCCCATAAAGAATTGTAGAAGTTCCTCAAGTTTCAAATTGAAATTAAAGGAATATCTTTTATGTCATCAAAAGGAGTTCGAAAATACCCGCGCAGACGTATCTGCCATATAAGCTATCTTGTTTTTTGTGACTTGGAATATTTTCTGTTTTCTGGATTTGTTTATTTATTTTAATGCTGTACTAATATTTATATAACTTATTAGTCTATAAAAAGAGTATTTTATTTTATTGGGTATTTAAAAAAAAACACAATATATTTAACATACATACACACATTTATATATGTAACAACATTTTTATTTCATCATGTTTCGAGTTTTTTCTATTGTTTGGATTACTTTTATTACCTATGTAAATATATCATTTTATTATTGCGGACTGAAAACTGTAGAAATGGTATATCTGTGTTTTTGTAATTCTTGCGTATGGCACTTGTGGGTTGCAGCTGAAAACCAGCGTCAGATGGCACATCTTGTGTTGTCATCTGACATTATGCTGAGCTGAGGCCCTTTTGGCATTATTAGCTAAGTTATATATTTTTTTTAGTTTTAATTGTAAAATCTTATGCTGTAATGTCAATAAACGCATTTTTCTTTCTTTTCTTTTCTTTGTTGTGCGGTATGAGGTCGCTTTTGTCGTGCAGGAGCAGCGGAAAGGAGCGATTGACCAATGCTGGTTGGAGATGTGCCAGTTTCTCCATCATTGTGTTCAGTTCTTCACAGTACACATCTGCAGTAATGCTCATCCCGTTTGGTAAGAAGATGTGATAAATCACACCGGTTAGACCACCAAACAGGGAGCATCGCTTTTCTAGGGGTAAGATTTCGTTTAGGGCATTGTTTAGGTGCTGAACCAGGATCTAATCAACTTGCTGAGCGCTTGCGGTTATCAAACAGAAACTATTTTTCATCGCAGGTAACAATGTGATTCAAAATTCTTTCATTTGTTTGTCTGTTGAGCAGTGCGAGACGTGCCTGTGTTGCGTACTTCGCGCTGGCGATCATTGAGTTCATGGGGCACCCATTTGGCAAGATATATTACCTTGCCAATTCGACGTATATGGTCCAATATAGTTTGTATCTTTTGTTTGTTTTGTCGAAAGCTGTTGCTATTTCAGCCATACATTATGTATCATCAGCTTCCACAATCGTCTTCAATTCATCATTGTCGACCAAAAGTCTTCAGACGACCGCGAGGTTCATTTTTCAAGTCGAAATTTCCAGACCGGCAGTGAGCAAACCAATAACAGTTGGTGCGTTAGTTTGTAGTGTTAGCTCCGTAAACGTCGTTGAGTTTCGTGCCGCTTGTGTCGCGTTGTTACCACAACGGTACTCATATTCCATAATTACTCGAAATTTTAACGTATCCATAAAGACGAAAAAGGTTGAAATGAAAACGTCTAACGGATTTTCACATTTGCGACATCGTTAGATTTGTCTTAGACGGTGACATTAAAAAAAAAAACAAAATGGCGGATGTTTGCCGCCATACTATGAGGTAAAAAAAAATCTAACAAACTTATCGAATTGGTTTTAAAATGAAGGATTTAAAATACTCATTAGAAAATATGTATATAGCATGCAGTTTGGAAGACGCAGTGTAGGGAGACCCCCAACAAGGTGGACCGATGACCTGGTGAAGGTCGCGGGAAGCCGATGGATGCGGGCAGCACAAGACCGGTCATCGTGGAAAGCCTTGGGGGAGGCCTTTGTCCAGCAGTGGACATCTATAGGCTGAGGAAGAAGAAGAAGAAGATGCAGTTTTAATATTAAATGGCACGATGAAAAAAAAATTAAACAATTTTTTTAAGTTTTCCAACATCAGAAACATAATTTGTTAAAACTAAAAAGATAGAAAAAAAAAATATTATTTAAATACAAAAAACCCGCCTGCATAAAACTCTAACGAACTGAAAAGGTAGAAACAAGTTGAACAATCGCAGTTGGGGGACTTCTTAGCTAGATAAACAAGTATTCCATAGAACAGTCCCCCAACTGCGATTGTTCAACTTGTTTCTACCTTTTCAGTTCGTTAGAGTTTTATGCGGGCGGGTTTTTTGTTTTTAAATAATATTTTTTATTAATAAATCTATCTAATGGACATTACATTATTTTTAGGATACAACCCAATTGTAGTACTTAGGTCCATGTGCTGGCGTCGTACTCGTATCTGTACAAATCAATTTATTTCTGGACTTGGCCGCGCTTTTCCTGTGGCATCAACTGACGATCGATCACTCAGTTACTTTATTTGTTTTTATTGTCGATTCATTTAGTTTCGTCTGGCTAGACTCTCTCGGTAGGCCATAATATCGGCTGCCGGCAGACGTTACCACCCACCAGACAAAGTCTTGCCGCAAGGCGATTCGTCGTGTTCCGGCGTGGACGTCTGGTGAAGCCGTACGGAGGACAGGTCTGAGCAGTTGTGTTACGATGTGTGCCGGGTACGATAAACCAAATTTTGCTGTATTGGGGAGTCTGTCGTTTCGCCTCGCCTTTTATACCGCGTACATCGAGGAACTAGAACAATTTAAGTCTTCAAGGCTAGAGTGAATAGGCACTTAAGAGGGAACTCTAGTGGTGCTTTCTTTTTTTTTTTTTTAATAGTTATAAACTAGTGCTTGACTGCAATCCCGCCTGATGGTAAGCAGTGATGCAATCGTTGATGGTAAAGCACACTAGCTTATTAAGCCTATTCACTCAAAAAAACTGAGTGAATAGGAAGGAAGACGGCAGTTGAGCGAGGTGATGCAATGTTTAACCCAAAAACACGACCAACGATGCTGCGCCAGAGGATGATCTGGAGAGCCTTCACGACCAAACTCCCGACACAACAACATTAGGCACATCGTACCCGGCACACATCGCAACACAACTGCTCAGACCTGCCCCCTAATCGGCGAACACATTTTTGTCAAATGATTGCGACTAGTTGGTATCAGTTGGGATCGTTCGGCCCGCCCATTGGTTCGTTCGGTCCAAACGACCCCAACTAGTCGCAATCATTTGACAAAAATGTGTTCGCCGATTAGGGGGCCGTTCTCAGTACGGCTTCACCAGACATCATGCCGGAACACGACGAATCGCTTGGCGGCAAGACTTTGTCTGGTGGGTGGTAACTTATGCCGGCGGCTGATGTTGTTGCCTACCACCGAGAACGGAAACGTATTCCGCTGTTTTCTTCGTGCATAATGCTTTTAGAGCAATAATTTTTTTTCTACAATTTTACACCGTTATATACGAGACCCTATCATTGGATTTTTCCGAAACTTAATTAATAATAGATATACGATATTTTAAAGTCGCGACTACTAGACAAACGTGAAAAGTTTTTAAAAAAGAAAATGGTATAAGCATAGCTATACTTTTCCTCTAAATTTTATAATAAAAATAATTGAGATTGTCGTGTTTAGAAAAAGAAAACAGCGGAATATGAAACGTCTTTTGGTCAACGTTTTTGTAGGTAAAATTAGCTTGAACTGCAACTGTCCTTTTCGCACTTTACGGGGAGAGGTTGGAAGCAGCGCGACGGCAATAGTTTCTTCACATACCTATTTTCCAAATTCCTTGGCACTAGAGTCCCCTCTTAATAACTAGCGCGCTTTACCATCAACGATCGCATCACTGCTTACCATCAGGCGGGATTGCGGTCAAGCATTAGTTTATAATTAAGTATAAAAAAAACCTGTCTAGCCTAATCCCAACTATGATGACAGGGTCAGCTTCCAGTCTAACGGGATGCAGAATACTTGTATTTAAAACTAAGAAACTACCTCTCTGACCTTCACAGCCAAGTTACTGGGTACTATATCCTTGATTAATAGGTAAGGTGTATTTGTCGTGGTGGCCTAGAAGTTAAAGTACCAGTGTCTCAAGTATGAGTGTGCGGGTTCGATTCCAGGTTGAGAGGAGACCTGTGCCCAGCAGTGGGACGATAACAAGGTTGATGATGATGAATATGTAAGATTTATTGTCACACTTTCGGGTTTCTGATTACCCGTAACGAAGGTCAAATATCTTCAGAATGACATCCGGGACCAACGGCTTAACCTGCTTTCCGAGGCAAGAAGTGGTCTTGTTATATAAATATGGACACCCATCTACAGACTAACCACGGCAAGCGTAGCTTAACCTGATCAATCGACTAATACGGCATGTATTCTTCTTCTTCTTCAGCCTATAGAGGTGCACTGCTGGACAAAGGCCTCCCACAAAGCAAGCATTTGGAGGTTGTCATAATCCCCACGCTTGGCTTAATATTATCTATATTATTAATAGATCCCTTAGTCGCCTCTATCGACGAGGATATGGGTTGGTACTATTCTAAGTCCGGTATTACTCGTCTAGCTTCGGTCATGACTGCAATCGTTTATTGTAAGTACCTGCATATTGTAAGCACTTCACCTTATCAGTAAACAGATATCGAGGACCAGTCACGTTTTGTGTCTTAGGGCAGTTTCTCGAACAGCAATACAATATTATGTCAATGCAAAATATTATTTAGCAGAATGTTAATTTTACCGTTGTTAAGACATAATATAGCCTGGGGAAAAGTTAAGTGTGCTGTTATCGGTTGCTTAATTGAAAGTTTTAAGTACTTGTTTCGGAATTGGGTGACATTTTAGGCATAACGGTCTCTCTACCAGTTTAGTTTCCACCGTCAGCTCCATTAAAAGACTTCGTTCCAAAATCTAAGTACTTTAACCCTGAATAAAAGTTTATTTAGCTCCGCCAGCAGTCTCAAAAGACACAACATCCTACATTTCAATAAAGTGTAAAGAGCTGCAATACTAATAAGGGTTGTTAAGTTCCTGATGAGGAGTAATTCTTCCCTGTCAGATTTTCCTAAAACTCATCTCCTCGTTTTACAAACAAGAAAAAAAATCTTTACCCTGAAGGCCTTCGCTCCTCACAGAGCAATAGTAAAATAAAATCATGTAAATTACAACCAGCCAAGCAGCCAGCATCATAAGCGACGAAATACTACAAGAACGTACTGTGAACCAACGTTAAAATAGATCTCACCTTTGAGCCCTCGAAGAGCAGCGCGACCACGAACAGAACTATCCATGTGATGGCGAAGGCCCACCGCGAGGCGATGGTGAGGCCCGCAAACATAAACTCTCCGAGGTCGTAGCCGAACCATAGCCACATGTGCATCATTTTTGGGGCGGCACACGACCTGTTGGAAAGGATGAATCAATATTAGTAAACAGTAAGAGAATTGAAAGCAGCTTCTGTGGCGTAGCGGTAGCGAAAGCGGCGGCTGCACAAGGAGGCGCGGTTTCGATCCCCGTGCAGTGCAAATATTTGTATGCGTGAATATGATTATTTGCACTGGCCTAATCGTGCCTCGGAAAGCACGATTAGCCGTTGGTCCCGATACTGCCCTACGAACATCTAGTGGTAGTCGATAAGGGTTGTTGGAGCCCTCAAAAGTCCAACAATTGGTCTGACTGCAATGCTTCGATATCGCATTCGGGTTGTGGAGGTCAGACGGCAGTCGCTTCACGGAAAATATCGAAGTTTAGCCAAATGAGCAGTTGGACTGGTAAAGCGGACCCCAGACTCCAAAGCTGAATAAGCTTCGGATGCGACTGGGATTAACGCTGAGATGATGATGATGATGAGTAGGAGAATTGAAAGCAAAATTCCCAAAGTAAACACAATTTATTTCATCTTTTTTTTCTATTTTTATTAGGAAAAGAACAGAAAATATGATATAGATGCTATTAAAATATGGCTACTAACGCATTAGCCAAAAAGGTAATAATTATTATTGATTACCCAGTAAAACCTGGACACTACTTAAATATCAAGATAATTTCATAAATATTGTTCTACTTATTGTATAACAGAGAATTGCAAGCGTCATAAAATGCTTTAGATACATTAATCAACGTGTGCGCTTGCGCAGGTGAAAGTAGACGAAAAGTTGACGAATTTAATTTAAAGGGCAGTGAGTATTTTAAATATGTATAACTAGCTTTCCGCCCGCGGCTTCGCCCGCGTGGAGTTCGGTTATATCGCGCTTTTTAGATTTCCCTCGGGAATATCAAATTTTTCCGGGATAAAAGGTAGCCTATGTTCTTTCTCGGGGTCTAAAGATTGTCTGTGCCAAATTTCATCAAAATCGGTTGAGAGCTTTAAGCGAGAAAGCGTAACAGACAGATAGACAGAGTTACTTTCTTATTTATAATATTAGTATGGATTTACTAGCGGCCATCAGCGACTTCGTTCGCGTGGTTTAGTTATGCTCTGCTCCTATTTGCCGCAGCGTGATCTTATATAGCCTAAAGCCTTCCTGGATTAATGGGCTATCCAAAGCAAAAATAATTTTTCAAATCGGACCCGTAGTTCCTGAGATTAGCACGTTCAACAAACAAACTCTTCAGCTTTATATATTAGTAAGTAGAAGTATAGGTAGGATGGAGGAGAAAGAAATGATGAAATGGGGTAAAATGTGATTGAAGCACAGTTTACAGACGAATAATGATGATGGACTCTTTGATTCTTGTTTTTTCTCAATCCCTCTTGTTTCAAGACGAGGTTCTTCTTTATATCTGATTTAAACTATCGAACCAGTTATTAAGAACATAACTGTTATAGAAATACAGTTTTTTTTTTTTACGAAAGTGACAGTTTAGTTCTGTGCTAAATTCTCCTTTTAGTATTAAGAACTTAGAAGCCTAGATTCTTTTTTAGGGATCCGTACCTCAAAAGGAAAAAACGGAACCCTTATAGGATCACTTTGTTGTCCGTCTGTCTGTCTGTCTGTCAAGACCCTTTATCTCAAGAACGCGTGGACGTATCAAGCTGAAATTCACATGAAGTACTCAGGTCTACTGTCCCTTTAAGCTGTGAAAATATCAAACTTCTAAGCCAAGCCAATCAAAAGATACAGCCGATTATGTCGATAGGTATTTTCAACAAATTTTCGACACTCGCAAAGGAATCAAAACCTACAGGATACTTCCCGTAAACTCAGAAACTTGAAATTTGGCATGAAGCATTGTCATATAATGCAAATATAGGAAATATTGCGAAAATCAATTATTTTTAGTTATATAATATAATAAAAATATTTTAATAAAATGAAACTTACTACCTTATTTCTCACGAACGAATAAAGGTATCAAATTGAAATTTATACCAAATACCTAAGTCTATTGTCCCTTTAAGCAGTGAAAAAATCAAACTTCTAAGTTAACGCGATCAAAAGATACAGCAGTTTATACCGACACTTCTTGCGTCGCTACGTTTGTACGGCGGAACCCTCGGTGTGCGAGTCCGACTCGCACTTGGCCGGTTTTTTTTTTATAAATATAAACTAGTGCAGTGATGCAATCTTTAATGGTAAAGCGCGCTAGTTTATTAAGAGCGTATTCATTGAAAAAACACTGAGTAAATAGGATGAAAGACGGCAGATCAGCGAGGTGATGCAATGTTAAACCCAACAACACGACCAACGATGCTGCGCCAGAGAGAGATTGATATGGAGACCCTCCACGACCAAACTTCCGATACAACAACATTTGACGCATCGTACCCGGCATAAATCGCAACACAACTGCTCAGACCCGCTCTCCGTACGGCTTCACCAGACTTTGTCTGGTGGGTGGTAACTTCTGCCGACAGCTGATGTCATGGCCTACCAGCGAGAGATTATTCATTCACTCATTTCGTTATGTAATAAGAAGAATGGGGTCTCTACACAAGGTTTCCTGGAAACCGCTTACTAACACTTTGTTTAGTGTTACCGCCATCATTGATCTGATCTTATCCCATTATATTTGAGGGCGGTGCAACATCTTTTCCTCCATACTTCTCATTTCTTTATTGATCGTCATCTCGGTAATTCAGCCTTTTTTTAAAAGATTTTTTTTTTAATAACTATAAACTAGAGCTTGACTGCAATCCCGCCTGATGGTAAGCAGTAATGCACTCGTTGATGGTAAAGCGCACTAGTTTATTAAGCCTATTCACTTAAAAAACTTAGGAATAGGAAGGATGACGGCAGTTGAGCGAGGTGATGCAATGTTAAACCCAAGACCAACACGACCAAACGATGCTGCGCTAGAGGGAGACCATCATCCACGTGGTCATCGATATTTACGTCGATTATACAACATTATTTTTTGTTTATGCGAAACCAGAATCACGTGTCCAGTATTTTTAAGTAAAGAACCTATGTACTAAATTTCAAAAAGATATCATGAAAACCCACAAAGTTATGAGCTTGTTCTCCTACTTGGTTGTCCCAACAAAAATATGGTCCACGCTCCGTTCAGGCGGGTGAGCCGGGGGCATTGACCTGTGGCATCAGCTGAACGTACGCATGCCCGCGTAAATGCGAAACGCGCTCAGTAACCACACCGCAACAACTTTTAAATGTATTTGTGAAAAAATATAACATGGTGTAAAAATGATTGGAATCGATTCAGATACTTATTCTGAACAAACTGTATCAGATTTTGCATAAACAAAAAATAACATTGTTTAAGGACTTTGGAAATTCCTTTGTCATTTGGTAGTGGAAGCTTAATCTATTTAATTTTACTTTCTTTTCTGCTTTAGGTTTTCAATCAGCGTTGATAACACGTAATATATCCACTTTGTGTATCTTGATGATGTTATAATACTTCCTATTAATACTGTTGTTTATAAACAAACTAGCTTTCCGCCCGCGGCTTCGCCCGCTTAAATTTCGGTTATATCGCGCTTTTTAGATTTCCCTCGGGAACATCAAATTTTTCCGGGATAAAAGGTAGCCTATGTCCTTTCCCAGGTTCTAAAGATTGTGTGCTTTCCGCCCGCGTCTTCGCCCGCGTGGAGTTCGGTTATATCGCGCTTTTTAGATTTCCCTCGGGAACATCATATTTTTTCGGGATAAAAGGTAGCCTATGTTTTTTCTCAGGGTCCAAAGATTGTCTGTGCCAAATTTCATCAAAATCGGTTGAGAGGTTTAAGCGGGAAAGCGTAACAGACAGACAGACAGACAGAGTTACTTTCGCATTTATAATATTAGTATGGATAGCACATGCCGTAAGAGTTATAACTATGAAGTGTTCTTTTTTTAAATTAATTTAAAACGCAAAATTTAAAAAATGTAAATAAATGAAACAGATAATATAAAATCCAAAGATAAGTATTATTCAAATCCTGTCAAATCATATAATCCGCCCCTAACTGTTCCCAGTGCAAAGGTGCCTGCAACGCGTGCCGCATTGCCAGGCTGGATGGCAATGGCTAGCTAGCCTTTGCACGAAGAACGAGTCGGAGCGGGATTGGCCGAATTATACGGAGTTTGTGGCCATCTCAAGAATGAACTTCTTGGCCTTAGTACCCCACTAACCAAGGTCTCCACAGTAATCAGTACGAATTGGTACCGATTCACCAACGGCGCCTACTTCAACCTCTTCCATTGCGGTATTTTTTTATATTGTTTTAGATTTTAATTCCAAAAAAAATGTGGTTTTACCAGTTTTCACTCTGGCGTTTACAATTACTTCAACTTCCGAAAAACGTTACCCTTAGCTTTTAAATCGATATAAACCTGTTCAGTAACCTGTCTTTTTATGCTTTTATCATAAGTACAAAATAAATAAGATTACTAACGGTATCTCAATCGGCGGTTACTAATTCGGTATCAAACAGTCAATGAACTGTAAAATTGTGTGTATCGATTCATATCTAGACGACGTAAATGGTTGTATTGGATTTAGATCAGCGTTTATGTAATACTAGCAGCCGCCAGCGACTTCGTTCGCGTGGAATTAATTATGCTCCGCTCCTATTGGTCGCAGCGTGATGTTATATAGCCTAAAGCCTTCCTGGATTAATGGGCTATCCAACGCAAAAAGATTTTTTCAAATCCGACCAGTAGTTCCTGAGATTAGCGCGAACAAACAAACAAACAAACATACAAACAAACTCTTCAGCTTTATATATTAGTAGGTATAGATTAGTATAGATTTCAGTGAAAGCTTCCGTAGACAGCCGCGACACGACGGGAGCCCGGTCCTGTGGGGCAATCGCGCTAAAATCACCTTCATCATCATTTCAACCGAAAGACGTCCACTGCTGGACATAGGCCTGAATACAAGGATCTCCACGACGACCGGTCCTGCGCCTCCCGCATCCAGTGGTTTCCCGCGACCTTTACCAGGTCTAAATGCGCTAAAATAATTCAACCAAAACAGAATTGCATCGCAACCAAACTAAAACTTTAGTACCTAATTAAATTTCGTATCGCGCTAATCTTCTGACAGTTGGGTCATCCTTAACTTGATCACAATTGGAACAAAACCGTTTGAAAATGAATTTTGTTTTTTCGTTTGATTGGGTGCCGGGGGAACCCCAGTTCCCGCTGCATCACTGCTTCGCAGAAGGAGGTGACGGCCTGCCATGCACTATCGCTCCGGATCATGCCCTGGACCAGGATCGGAAACGAGAGATCGCCGCCGTTCGCCACTACGAGGACACGGGCGGTGCTCTACGTAAGCCGGGCAGACCTCCATCGTGTGCTCAGGGCGATCCACACAAAGGTGACACCCTGGCGTTTCCTCCCGTCTTATACAGAACAGGATCCTCGCGAAACAACCGTGTCCAGTGAGGACCTGCGTCAGGCAGAAGGTGAGGGCGCCGTGGCGCCTCTCTAGCCACTCCTCAAAGAGGGGGCAGTACTTTTGAATCGATGATCGATTGTGTGTCGGTGTTACCAACAGGTAATAAAGTTTTACGGTAGGTGTCTAAATGTCTATTGGTTTTACCACTTCCGAACCATAACCGAATAAGAATCCTTCAATCGAAGTTTAAACTTTAGCGCGATACGAAATGGGACCGAAACTAAACCACAACTTTAACTGGATTAGATACCTGTTTTATTTAGCGCGATTGCCCCCGCGTAGAACAATTTGCATAATTTTTATAGAAATTGTTACTACTAGAGTTGCGTCTGTCTGCGGAACCTTAATTCAAATACCACATAAGACAAGTAGATTTGTACAACTTAATAGTTTTTCCGTTGACATGTTTTTCGGATTAAGAAAAGACTTTTTCTGGGCTTTGTCTGCTTTAACTAATATTATTTGATACGAGAAAATTTCTCGTTTAGGTTTGGATTGGATTCTTCAAGACTGGAGACTTCAGAGTTTCTGTTAACAAACGTTTACAGAAACTCTGAAGTGCGTCAAATTCAGAACAAAATACATTTCCCTTATTTTGAACTATCGTTGTTTGATGAGATTAACGGGACATTAGATGACATATTTATTATATTATTTATTTGTCAATTACTTACTTATTTCATTTTGATTGGTTGCTCAGTGATCACTATGGAACACATTTCTTTGTTTAATAAAAAAAAAAGGAATATTCAAATATTAAAAGTCAACCTTAACAACTCAATGAAGTTTAGATTATTGTTTTGTCAAATAGGGTTTCTATGTGCCCTCACGCCTCTAGAAGCCAGGAGAGGCCCAGTACCCTACTGGGGCTCTCCTGCGGCGGCTACACAACGACAACATGGAAGTGCCGGCCACAGTAGAGACGGGCCTATAGGTGGTGATCAGTGGGCAACTCGCCGCCCGGTAAGTATCTACCAGGCACGGGTCGCCGCGCCGCCGCGTTGTGTTGCGCGCGCGCCTCAAAGAGACGTCAGCACATCGTGACGTGGTCCACGATGACCGATGCCTGCCAGAGCTACGAGTTTTTTGGAAAAGATATCGTGGCCCCTGGCGCACAGGCGTGTAAAAAACACCGATGGGTTTTAGTAAGTAAAAGTCTGAAACTATTTCGCTCCGCCCACTGCGGGAGAGGTCATTTGATGATTTCTCATCCTCAAAAATAAAGTCTTAGTCTTGTTCCATATATATCATTTGGGTATAAGTATGGTATTAATGCTGATTATGTGAACGAAAACAAAAGAAAAAAAAAACACAAAAAACTTACAGGTTTATTGGGAACATCCAGATAGGCACCACAGTCACTCAAACGCAAAGCATTTATTTCATATAGACCAATTATTGCCTACTTTTAATACTACCATTATATTAATATTACCTACTTTTGAATTGTCAAAGGTTCGATCAATGAGAAAGATGTAGATAGTTGCACATTCCAAAGCTTGAGTATGCTGTGAGCGGAATACTTCCCAAGGAGAAGAACGGAGAAGAAACTTCACACACACTCTTTTAAATCACTAAATTGTTACAAAATATTTAATTACATCGTTCATGTTGAAATTATCCACGTGTGGACGTTGCAAACGTCCGTTATAGAAAACGCAAAACATTTTGTTTTTATAATTATAAACTAGTGTTTGACCGCAATCCCGCCTGATGGTTAGTAATGATCCAATCGTTGATAATAAAACGCGCTAGTTTATTAAGAGACTAAACACTGAAAAAAAAACGGAATGAATAGGAAGGAAGACGGCAGTTCAGCGAGGTGATGCAATTTTAAGCCCAACAACATGACCAACGATGTTGCGCCAGAGGGAGATTGATCTGGAGACCCTCCACGACCAAACTCTCGACACAACATTTGGCGCATCGTATCCGGGACACTTCGCAACACAACTACTCAGACCCGTCCTCCGTACGTCTTCACCAGACATCATGCCGGAACACGACGAATCGCTTGGCGGCAAGACTTTGTCTGGTGGGTGGTAACTTCTGCCGTAGCCAAAATAAACCTTGGCAGCTAAGAGATGACAAATCCTCACTGACGGCGACCGTTCACGGAAATGACTTGTGTATCAGCACCATTCAGCTCGACCACTTTGAATTAATGATCTAACAAACATGCCACCAGCGGGACATTAGAGTGAGCATCACATACTCTTAGCCGCCAGGGCACATTTAAGTCAATGAATACCGTACGGAGGTCTGAGGACGGATCTGAGCAGTTGTGTTGCGATGTGTGCCGGGTACGATGTGGCAAATGTTGTTGTGTAGGGAGTTTGGTCGCGGAGGTCTCCAGATCAATCTCCCCCCGGTGCAACATCGTTGGTTGTGTTATTAGGTTTAACATTGCATCACCTCGCTCAACTGCCGTCTTCCTTCCTATTCACTCAGTTTTTTTTTAATGAATAGGCTTAATAAATTTCATCATCAACGATTGCATCACTGCTTACCATCAGGCGGGATTGCGGTCAAGCACTAGATTATAGTAAATTTAAAAAAAAACGTTAATCACCAGCTAATGGTTGTTTTATAGCAAGAACACAATCATTACTCTCAACACACTGAACTATGAGGCTATGACCAGTATGACAAGGGCTGGGTCCCAAAGTACGAGTGACAGCTATAGTTAATTCGCCCAGACAATTAGGCACGGTGTTATTATAAACATTACAGAACAATGGTGCTAATTATAAAACATATGTGCTCGAAAATATTTTTCGTTGAACCGCATTGTGATTAGGCGATCTGTAGTGAGACTATGACTGCCGTAGTCTTTAAAAGGATAATGGCGGAAATTCCCTTGATCAAAAACTATACAAAATTTAAGTTCATTGCACATTTTCATTTCAATTGCATAAAGAAAGCTATAGAGGATATATAAATATCAGTTAAGTCCTGTGAAACAAATAAACGAGAAAATTTGTTTACTGCAGGAAAAGTCTCTTAAATTTTATTTTCACATTAGCGGCCGCTAGCGACTTCGTTCGCGTGGTTTAGTTATGCTCCGCTTCTATTGGTCGCAGCGTGATGTTATATAGCCTAAAGCCTTCCTGGATTAATGGGCTATCCAAAGCAAAAATAATTTTTCAAATCGGGCCCGTAGTTCCTGAGATTAGCGCGTTCAAAGAAACAATCTCTTCAGCTTTATATATTAGTATAGATTAGCTACATCCAGATTTAAGAGGGAACTCTAGTGGTGCTTTCTCTATACAAACGTATTCCGCTATTGTCTTCGTGGATAATGCTTTTAGAGCAACTATTTTTTTCTACAATTTTACACCGTGATTATACGAGACACTATCATTTGATTTTTTCCGAAATTTAATAAAAGAAATACGATACTTCAAAATCGCAAAAAATAACCCATTTTTACCGTGATGTTCAGATGACTATTAGACAAACGTGATAAGTTTTTGACAAAAAAGAAAATAATAGAATCATTGGTATACTTTTCCTCTAAATTTTGATATAAACATAATTGAGATATGTCGTGTTTTGAAAAAGAAAACAGCGGAATACGAAATGTCTTTTGATCAACGTTTTTGTAGGTAAAATCAGCCTGAGCTGCAACTGTCCTTTTCGCACTTTACCGGGAGAGGTTGGAAGCAGCGCGACGGCAATAGGTTCTTCAAATACCTTTTTTCCAAATTTCTCGGCACTAGAGTCCCCTCTTAAACGAAATTACTTAATACGAAATCTTTCATTATTAAAAAAATGTACCGTAGGTATCTAATAAATTAGAACTGCTAGTCAGCTTTGCTGATGCATAGGAGTTTTTTTTAAATAATTAATATAAGGGTTATTCTAAGTTAAGAAGTACTTTTGACGGCAACAACAAAAAAATACATTTTTTTAAATTAAACTTCATGAGTAACCTATTTATCATCTAAAACTAAATGTTTCCGACGTGGTCACTAAAATTTGTTGCAGAAATGTACGTAATTAAGTCACAATAAGCTCTATTATAAGGAAAATGTCTCTCCCCTGGTCTGTCCCCCAACCTACTTTATTTCTAAATCAGTAATTATGAATGTATTAAAATTCAATATTTACTTTACCATTGTTATTTTAATAAATATAGTCAACTTAGTAATAGTATCTGACAAGTAAATGTGCTTAATTCAAATTCTTAAAAAAAAAATGTTAACACCGAAATTTGTCCTCCGTGTTTCATGTCTCTTCCCCTGGTCTTTTGTTTTCGTTCAAAAATCAGTTTTGCTATCCTAGTCTGTAGAAGTTGTAACCTTTAATGCATAGTGTGTAACGTGAGGTTAGCAACAAGCGGCGCATAAGCAACTGTATCGCCAAATTGTCGGTCATTTCGATCACGCCACTCTTTGGGCGCAGAAATGTTGAGTGAATGCTATCTTTCCTGTGGTAAGTTTTACTTTGCAATTATTTGTTGAAATACTAACATATACTTAAATATTTAATATGAATGGCGAATACATTGTTACGTTTGTTTGTGAATTACATGGGAGAAATACTTTTATGGCTATTTTAGATTTCTATCGAAAATATATCTCCCCTGGCATATTTCCCCTGGCTCTTTCGATGGCAGGGGAGATATTTAATGTCCAGGGAAGATAATTTTTTACGCATTTCTATTAATACTTTTAGTTTTCTCAAAACCTTTACTTGACGTTAGGTCTATCTTAGCTTTGCTATAAAATGTTACGTTTTTTTTACAGAAAAATGGCACCTCGGAAAAAAGTGACGCGTGAATAACGGCTTGAAAAGAAGAGGATAGCAGAACGATTACGATATCAAAGGATTACAAAGGACCCGGATAAGTACGCCCAACAAAAAGTTAAGGAAAGGGGAACATATGAAAAGAAGATAAAGGAACTATGTATTAAGACTGTGAAGTAAATGACACCCAGAGAGCAGCGGCAGGCTAGAAAAAGGAGCTCCTGATGGAGTGGGTGCAACTTGCAAGAGAACTGCTGATCGACTAGTTGCTTGCATCAATAGATGACTTAGCCAAAGCTCTTGAGAAAACCTGTGCAAATATTAAAGTTTTCATCGTAGATGATGCAGACATAACTGAAAAAACAACAAAATTGGGATCTACCGAAGTCATAAAGACTTTTTCAGGCACACACAAGGTTGTCCAAGTTAACGGTTACGTAGTCGTACCAAATTACCTGATATTGAAAAGTTTGAGCTGCTTCTGTGACTCGAAGTTGTGTCGTCATTTTCAGTTGAGTACTTTGGATTATACATAAAAACATGCTAAATCTCGTCTATGTGTCGATGATATATACGCAGCTAGTGGTTTAGACGATGAACCACTAATTAAATTCGTATGTCACGACCGTATGAAGAAGGCTCAAGAAATACAACTTTCTAGCAAGCAATATAACCAGACTGCACAAAGAAGATACAAAGCCCTCAACATCTGGAAAAAAAACATTCTACAATGGGGACTTTGTGCTGGTTAAACTTCAAGATAGAAAAACAAAATATCGGCACAGGTGTTGAAGAAAATAATGAGGTTCAAGTTGTATTTGTAAAATCTGTGATGTAATTGGAAAGAACTTCAAAATTAATGATGACGATATTTCTTTTATCATCTGGGATCAGGTTATAAAAGAACTACCTGCCCGTAACTTAAAATGAAGGGGCAGCGTATTTTTAACTCTTTTAGGTGCGTATTCCACAAGGAAACTCAAGCATTGATCTATGCTTAAACATTACTTAAAACTAGTTTCAACCAATCAAATGGCTTGAAACGAGACTTAAGTAGAGCTTGAGTTTTGAGTGACGTTCTGTAATACGGACCTTAATGAATCCGCTGATGTCTTTGAACGCGACTTTAGGAAAATAAAAATTGTATTTTTGAAATAGTTACTTACCTTTAAAATTTAATTTTGTTTTTCTTTTCTAGTTTAAGCACAAGCAAAGTTATTTAAAACTCTTATTTAAAAGAATTTTTTTTAGTTTTTGTTCCTTTTTATTTCATTATTTCCTATTGATATTAAATATATATGTATAAGTATGTAGTTTTAGTAGAAAAATAAGACCTTTTGATGTTTATACTGTTATTTAAAAGAGAATTTTTAGTTTCTGTTTCTTTTTGTGATTGCTTTTCATGTTTTGCAACTAGCGCTTAAGAAAAAAAATGTTTTATAAACAAAGAAGACTGCTAAGAAATGAAAAGTCTGATTATAAATAATTCTCAATTAAAATAAATAAAGATGATTCTTAAAAATAACCTTGTTTTTCTTTTCCCTGTTCATAAAGTATCCTCCCCTGTACATCTTGTCTCTCCCCTGTATTGTGTATTTCCCCTGGTCTCTTATAAAACTAGATAAAACCAACAAATTGACTGGCCACTTTGTAAATGTTTTTAACTTAGCAGTTTCTATTAAAAAAAATATATACTTAAGTAAAAGTATATAAAAAAAGCCGTGCCGTCACTTCATACAACGAATTACATCTTAACTTAGAATGACCCATAAACTAGAGCTTGACTGCGTCTTCCGGTCATCGTGGAAAGCCTTGGGGGAGGCCTTTGTCCAGCAGTGGACATCTATAGGCTGAGGAAGGAAGGAAGAGCTTGACTGCAATATCGCCCGATGGTAAGCAGTGATGCAATCGTTGATGGTAAAGCGCGCTAGCTTTAATTAAGCCTATTTACTTAAAAAACTTAGTGAGTAGTAATAGTAAGGAAGACAGCAGTTGAGCGAGGTGATGCAATATTAAACCCAACAACACGACCCACGATGCTGCGCCAGACGGAGATTGATCTAGAGACCTTCCACGACCAAACTCCCGACACAACAACATTTGGTGCATCGTACCCGGCACACATCGCAACACAACTGCTCAGACCGGTCCTCCGTACGGCTTCACCAGAGATCATGGCGGAACAAAACGAATCGCTTTATTCTTGAAAATTCTGATTTCTTGAATCATAGTCCCCCTACGAGTGACTCAATATAATAAGGGCGCGTCGTCCAAATGTTTTGACGTGATATGTAATCTATTAGATATTAAGCACCAGTAATTATTTCCTACTAGTGTTTCTCATTAATATCTATGTTTAATGCTGATGATATTATGATAGCGTCCAGTCTAACAATACGGTATCGTTGAATAGGTGTCTTTAATAAAAATATTTATAAACTAGCTTTCCGCCCGCAGCTTCGCCCGCGTGGAGTTCAGTTATATCGCGCTTTTTAGATTTCCCTCGGGAATATCAATTTTTTTCGGGATAAAAGGTAGCCTATGTCCTTTCTCAGTGTCTAAAGATTGTCTGTGCCAAATTTCATCAAAATCGGTTGAGAGGTTTAAGCGGGAGAGCGAAACAGACAGACAGAGTTACTTTCGCATTTATAATATTAGTATGGATTCACAGCCCAAAAATGAGTATCAACTTGATGACATTCAGCATCTTCAAGTCTCGTATCATCCGTCACGCACATAAAGTTAAGGGACTTATCTTACTGACTAGTTAAGAATTTTAGCAGCTTCTAATTGTGTGTGATATTCTTCTACGACTATTTATATTATTAAAAGCGGGCCACGAATAGAGCCTTGCGCTCCTCTCATAGCCCATAGTGATAACTGGCTATACAACCTATATCTAGAGGTCCCTTTTATCTCTACATCTTTTATGGGACTAAACCCGCCACACTGTCCCCAACCCACTGCAACTCCTGAAAGCCAGAATCAACAGTGGAGACCGCCAGAAAAACGCCGAGCAATGAAGCTCGACGAGTCCCGGAGAAACGATTCAACTGTCTTGAGTCCCGCAACGAAATTAATCAGAAAAGAATAGCGGAGGAGTAAGAAAAAATATATTTTTTCCACTTCCCTCCATAACAAGCAGGAGACAGAACAGAACTAGGCCAATCGGCACAAAGGGACATTATTGCAACTGGGAGAAGACCAGATTGCCAAGCACCACGGAATAAAATTTGATTAAGTTAATGGGTTTACCTACATATGTGCTGTTACAATTGATTCCAATAATAGGTATGGCATTAACAATCATCTGGAAATAATCTAACCCTAAGGTACCTGGTTCACTCCACAGGGCGGGGACTCTGCCTGCCCACTGAGTGACCCTAGGGAAGACAGTGGCACAGTGGTCACGTTTTCCCCCGAAAACCAAAAAAGGTACCTGGTTCACTCAGTTTTTAGGGTTCCGTACCTCAAAAGGAAAAAACGGAACCCTTATAGGATCACTTTGTTGTCCGTCCGTCTGTCTGTCTGTCTGTCTGTCTGTCACCACCCTTTATCTCAAGAACGCGTGGACGTATCAAGCTGAAATTCACATGAAATACTCGGGTCTATTGTCCCTTTAAGCTGTGAAAATATCAAACTTCTAAGCCAAGCCAATCAAAAGATACAGCCGATTATGTCGATATTTTCAACAAATTTTCGACACTCGCAAAGGAATCAAAACCTACAGTATACTTCCCGTAAACTCAGAATCTTGAAAATTGGCATGAAGCATTGTCATATAATGCAAATATAGGAAAAATTGCGAAAATCTCATTTTTTTAGTTACATAATATAATAAACATATTTTAATAAAATGGAACTTACTACCGTATTTCTCACGATCGAATAAAGTTATCAAATTGGAATTTATACCAAATACCTAGGTCTATTGTCCCTTTAAGCTGTGAAAATATCAAACTTCTAAGCCAAGCCAATCAAAAGATACAGCCGATATATCGATATTTTCAACAAATTTTCGACACTCGCAAAGGAATCAAAACCTACAGGATACTTCCCGTAAACTCAGAATCTTGAAATTTGGCATGAAGGATTGACATATTATGCAAATATAGGAAAAATTGTGAAAATCACATTTTTTTAGTTATATAATATAATAAACATATTTTAATAAAATGAAACTTACTACCTTATTTCTCACGAACTAATAAAGGTATCAAATTGAAATTTATACCAAATACCTAGGTCTATTGTCCCTTTAAGTACGACTGGACCTAACTTCGGAATGTTTTTCTATGAATTATTTATATTTCGTCTGCAATTCAAATTTAAAAAAAATCTTAGTTCTAGAAAATTTTCCATTATTGTAATAAGCGCCCTCTATTGTTGTGTAGTTTTACTATTTTCTTGTAGAGATGTAGTAATGTTGTTTATCGATTTAGTTATCGATAATACTTATTAAGATGAATACATTTTGTTGTATTTCATTGACATTTAAAATATAGCTAAATAAACTTAAAATATTACTATATTTCAAGTTTATTTATTATTAACTCTATTTAAACATAATCATATCATATTAATAAACAAAATTGAATGAACAATTACTATTCATTTATCTAGGTTTTTGTTATTTTTGGTTTCCGAATAAAAATAATGTCGTAGGGAAAAAGTGGATACGATTTGTCCAGATAGACCGTAGAGAAGAAAATTGGCTTCCGTCTCATTCGTCGAAATTATGCTCAATGCATTTTAAAAGAGAAGTTATCTACTTTGGAAAGACTTGTCGATCAAATTAAAAAAAAAAGAATCGGTACCTTGTATTAGAAATGAAATAGTAAGTTATTAATTTCAGTACTTTTCTACTTAACCGTAAAAATTGGAATAAAATTTACGGTTAAGTGGATAAGTACATAGATTACATAACTTATTTATAATGAAATATATTCATAAAATATGTAGGTACGTATATGTAGTACAATGATTGCGAGCTACTTTGTGATTTTGAGGATTCCGTACCTAAAAGGTAAAACGAACCCTATTCATGAGACTTCTCTGTTCGTCTGTCCGTCTGTCACCAGGCTGTATCTCATAAACCGTAATAGCGAGACAGTTGTAATTTCCAGAGATTGTGTTAGTATTTCTGTTGCCGCTATAACAACAAGTACTAAGAATAAAAATAATAAAATATTTAAGGGGGCTCCCATACAACAAACGTGAATTTTTGCCGTTTTTTGCTCCATATTAATAACGGAAACAGATAGACGCTTAAAATGTTCACAGAATATTTGGTTATGTATTCAAATTACAAATAAATAATTAAAATAAAATAAATACTGAAGGCGGGCTCCCATACAATTGTTGTATATTAAGATGTTATCATTGAGGGTAACCCCAGAATATGTTTTGTTGATTTACCGTACGCGTGAAATAAAGCAGTCATTATCTAGCAAGATCGTGTTTTACTTCATGGTGACAGCGATAAATGCGAATCACGCTTTTGGAAGTTATAATTAGTTAAAATTAAAGCAGTGTTAGTGTATTTTGGTGATAGACAGTACGTATTATTATGGAACACGCAAGACCTCCGGCCGAATTAGTTTTAGAAGGGGGCCCGGCGAACCGAGCTGACGCGTGGCGAAAGTGGCTCAAACAATTTAAGGTTTTTCTTAAGGCCTCAGGAGTGTACAAAGAAAACAAGGATGTACAAGCCAGTTTACTAATTAACTTAATAGGCGCCGATGGATATGACATATATTCTACTTTCAAAATAAAGGTAGAAGAAGACACAGATGATATCGACCTATTGATACAAAAGTTCGATGAACACTTCGGTACTAAATCTAATACAACGATGGCGAGATTCAGATTTTTTACGCGGAATCAGATGGAAGGCGAAAATATAGATGCATATGTAACAGCACTCAGATTATTATGCCACAATTGTGAGTTTGAACATTTAGAAGACGGTTTAATACGTGATCGTATTGTCTGTGGAGTAATTGACACAGGTGTACGTGATAGATTACTGAGAACAGACGAGTTAAGTTTAGAAAAAGCGGTAAAGATATGCCAAGCAAGTGAGGTATCTAATGAAGAGAATCGTAATATAGAAAAAACAAAATCAAAGCAGCAAAGTGGCGCTGTTGACGCATTATCCAGTACGCGTGTACCGAGGTATAGCGGAGCGACGGGGACAGCGGCGGCAGCGCGTGATGCGCGGGGCCGAGCTCGCGGTGCGCCTGCGTCGTCGCCTCGATACGGTGGGCGTGCGCATCCACATGGTTCAGTGGTCGGAAGCACCGCGTCGTCGGGTCGCGGGTTCGATTCTGTTCGCGAAACGCACTCAAAATGTAGTGCTTGTGGTGGCGCTCATGATGATAATGCACGATGTCCAGCGCGATTTGCAAAGTGTTTCTTGTGCGAAAAAAAAGGTCATTTTAAAAATATGTGTACGGCTAGAGGTAATAAAAGTGTACATGAAATACAGGAGTGTGGTGATGGTAATGACGAGTTATACTATGTCTCGACCGTGGACACAACTTCACACCATAAAGACAGTAAGTGGTTTGAGCGATTAATCTTAGCCAAAAATGGAAAAACCGAATTGTTTAAACTAGACACAGGTTCAGATCTGAATGTATTATCATTATTTACTTTTAATAAATTAGGATACTCAGTAAATGATATTAAACCATGTTGCATAAGAGCACAATCTTTTTGTGGTAACTATATACCAATACTAGGTTCATGTCAGATGTTGTGGTTATATAAGGATAAAAAATGTTTAATAGATTTTGTCATATCAAGTGATTGTTGTCAAAGTGTATTGGGAAAAAATACCAGTGAAGGATTAGGATTGGTCAAGAGAGTTTACACGGTCAAAGTAGATAAATATAATGATTTATTTCATGGAATTGGAAAATTACCAGGTAAATATAGAATCATTTTAGAAAGCAATGCAAGTCCTTCAGTTTGCCCAGTTAGAAAAATACCCTTGGGGATTCGGGATAAATTAAAGGCGGAACTTGATAGTATGGAGAAGAGAGTGTTGCCAGCTAAGAAGGATGGTAGTCTGCGAGTGTGCCTCGATCCGCGGCCGCTGAACCGAGCGGTGCGCCGTGCACACTACCCCCTACCTACACTTACTGAGATTGCGGCAAAATTAACGAATGCAAAGTATTTCAGTAAGCTTGATGCCCGGTCCGGATTTTGGATGATACAATTAGATGACGATAGTGCGGATATCTGTACCTTTGGAACTCCATTTGGGAGGTATCAATTTTTACGACTACCTTACGGCGTCAATTGTGCGAGTGAGGTATTTCACGGAAAAATACGCCAGCTACTAGAGGATCTCAATGGGGTAGATTCATTTGTAGATGACATAATCGTTTGGGGCAGGACTAAGGAAGAACACGACGAAAGACTAATAAGATTGCTAGATAGGGCTCGGGAAGTAGGGATTAAATTTAATAGAGAAAAATGCGAATTTTGTGTAGAACAGGTCACGTATCTAGGACATATTTTTAGTAAGAAAGGCATGCAGATTGACAAAAATAAAATAAAAGCAATCATGGATATGCCAGAGCCGAACGATAGGCAATCGTTAGAGCGATTTCTTGGCATGAAAAATTATTTATCAAAGTTTATACCACATTATTCGCAAACGGCAAGTCCCCTTAGAAACTTGCTAAAAAAAGGTAATGAGTGGGTGTGGGACAGTATCCATGAGGCTGCAATTCATAAGTTGAAACAGGCGGTGAGCAGCGCACCGGTATTGGCGCTGTACTCGAGCGACCGACCGGTCGTGGTTACGGTAGATGCAAGCTCCATAGCGTTGGGTGCAGCACTATTACAGGACGGCCGCCCGGTTGAATTTTCTTCCCTCACGATGACTGACACACAAAGGCGATATGCGCAGATTGAAAAGGAAATGCTGGCGATAGTATTCGCATTGGAAAAGTACCATCAATATATCTATGGTAGGAAGGATGTGGTAGTGGAAACGGATCATAAGCCTCTGGAAGCCTTATTTAAAAAAAGTTTGGATTCAGTGCCGGTTCGCTTACAAAGAATGATGCTTCGCGTGCAACGCTATGAGTTCATGGTTATATACAAACCAGGAAAATTAATGTACGTTGCAGATACATTATCGAGAGCAGCCTTACCAGAGCTAATGCATGACAGAGTGACATCTGAGGTGGAGGATCAAGCGTGTTTCCTCATAGCAAATGTACCGTTTAGCGACAGTAAATTCAGTATGGTCAGAGAGGCCACAAAAAGTGATCAAGAATGTAAGTCACTAAAGTATTATATTCAAAATGGTTGGCCAAGGTATAAGAAGGATTTAAAAGAAATGATAAAAATACATTGGGCATATAAAGAAGAATTTCAGCTAGTCGATGGTGTGATCTTCAAGAACCACTTAGTGTTCATACCACGCGATCTGAGAGGTGAAATGATATCCCGCGTTCATGAGGGCCATCTAGGAATTGACCGATGTAAGCGTCGTGCACGTGATGTCATGTTTTGGCACGGAATGTCACGTGACGTGGAGCAGACTGTGCGCGCCTGCGCCACCTGCACGGAGCACGCAGCGCGCAATGTGAAAGAGCCCATGATACCGCATTCGATTCCAGATTTACCATGGAGAAAGGTTGGCGCTGATTTATTCTTTTGTGATAGAAAAAACTTCTTAATTATAGTCGATTATTTTTCAAATTTTATCGAAGTAAGTGCCTTAACAAATATTGGATCCAGAGCTGTAATTACAGCGATGAAAGATCAGTTTGCAAGACATGGAATTCCTACGGAGCTAATAACTGACAATGGTCCGGCATTTAGTTCCAGGGAATTCAAGAAATACACTGAAGATTGGTGTTTCAAACATACAACATCATCGCCAAATTACGCACAGTCTAACGGATTAAGTGAGAGAGCTGTAAGAACAGTAAAAACTATAATAAAAAAAATCACTAGCTACAGGTACAGATTTTTATCTAGGGTTATTAAATTTTAGGGCAACACCGAGAGACGGCATTAGTGCACCGTCACAATTATTGATGGGTCGTCGACTAAATACTCGCTTACCTGTGCATACAGAAAGATTGCGACCACAACGTAACAATCATGACGATTATAAAAACATACTCTCAAAACGTGAAAAATCGAAAAAATATTACGATATGCATTCACGAGAGTTACCTGCATTAAAATCAGGTGAAAATGTAATTGTAACAGAAGGAGACAAACGTCGGCGACATATGCAAGTGCAGGCACCAGCGCCGCAGCCACGATCGTACTTCCTTACAGATAAGAGTGGTCGGAAATACCGCCGCAATAGACGGCATATCATAAAAGATACAAGCACAGGAGATACCACGACACATTCTGCTTCCTTGCATGGGAAGGAGGATAGTGACAGTGAAGAAAATGAGCACACAAGCACGTACAGCGATGCGGAAGGAAGTATAGATGAAGAGCTGTGTGACAATGACGGGGTAGTTACTAGGTCGACTGGTTCTTCTCCAGATTCTGTTGTAGTGCAACAAACCCGAGCTGCTTCTAGACGGGCACGTGAAAGACTTGCAATGTTATTTAAAAAATAATTCGGAATAGAGAGTATGATTATATAAATAATATGATCAAATGTAGAATTAATTTAATAATAATGGTGGTGGCTCTAAATTATAGTCTAAATTTTATTTTTATTTTGTTTTTATAAAGGGGAAGATGTTGTATATTAAGATGTTATCATTGAGGGTAACCCCAGAATATGTTTTGTTGATTTACCGTACGCGTGAAATAAAGCAGTCATTATCTAGCAAGATCGTGTTTTACTTCAACAATAACCGTGATTTTTCTGCCGTTTTTAAAGATAATGGCGTACGAATCTTGTAAAGGTCTTGCTCCAGCAGACTACCATTTTTGTCGTGATTTGGACAATTATCTACGTGACAAGAAGTTTTCTTCCCAGGAGGCAGTTCTGCTTTCACACAGTTTATGCAGTCTAGATCCTCAGAGTTCTATCACAAAGGCATAAACGACCTTCCTATATATTGATTATAAATGAATTATTTAAAAATTAAAAAATAAGCAATTATTTAGATTTTCAGTACTAATCGGCAATTTTAAACTTTAACGCCTATTATATTAAAAGAATTATATAAATAAGAAACTTGTGAACTTGAAATTAATTATAATGCGAAAAAACATCGTCGTAGTAACTTCTTTGAATATTATCGATAACTTTATATCGAAATGATACAAACCCTACCACAGTTTTTTGCATTGCCATTTAAAAATATTTGCAAACAAACGTGTAAAAAGAATAATTTTGCTAAAAACGAAATGCAAACGAAAATTGCAAAACAAAATGCGCTTTATGGCCTAAAAGGTCTATTACACTCAAAAATCGCAATAAACTGAGCGTTAAAATAATTCGTAAGCATAAAACATCTAAGGGTAAATGAATAGTAGCGAATAAAATTCTAAAACAGTTTTTGTTTGTACAAGACAAGTTTCACTTAATTTATTTACTTTTCAATATTTATTTACCCGATTTGAACTATACTAGGGTATTAAATCGGATCTGGCAACATAGACCACACTGGCCACCTACCGGGCAATAGCTGAATATATTTTATATAAACTTATTTCATTTTTACTATTTGAAGTCTCCAATTGTCGATCTAATTTTGCTATATTGTACTAGATGGCGGAACTGAGCCATGGGATCACAGTTTTTCTATGCCATTTTGATTCTCTATATATCTTAAATCTCTTTGCCTACAAGGTACTTCCCGTGAACTCAGAATCTTGAAATTCGGCACGAAGCAACGTTATATTATAGTACAGACAGATAACGGAAAAATTGTGAAAATGATAAATTTGAAGTTACATAAAATATTATTTTTGCTTACATGACATAAAATATTTTTTTAATAATTATAAACTTACTACCTACCCTTTTTCACATGAACGCGTAGAGATATTAAAGTTGAAATTCATATCAAACACTTCTTAAACCTAATTGCCTCTAAACTGTGAAAAATTCTAAATCAATGCTAGTATTATAAATGCGAAAATAATTCTGTCTGTCTGTTACGCTTTCCCGCCTAAACCTCTCAACCGATTTTGATGAAGTTTGGCACAGACAATCTTTAGACCCTGAGAAAGAACATAAGCTACCTTTTATCCCAGAAAAATTTGATGTTCCCGAGGGGAATTTAAACAGCGCGATATAACCTAACTCCACGCGGGCGAAGCCGCTGGCGGAAAGCTAGTACGTCATAAATTGTAAACCGCTACGTTTGTACAGCGGAACCCTCGGTGTGCGAGTCCGACTCGCATTTGGCCGGTTTTTTTGAGTGAATAGGCTCTTATTAAACTAGCGCGCTTTACCATTAACGATTGCAGCACTGCTTACAAGGGTAAGATTATCATCCAGAACAAAAAAACAATGTTTTTGTTTGTTCTGGATGGGAAATTATCAAATGACCTTTCCCGCTCTGGGAGGAGCGGAAGGGCGTGTCAGACTTTTACTGACCAAAACCCACCAGTGTTTCTTCACTTGCCTGGCGCCAGGGCCAAAGCTTCGTTTTAACCAATCCGCAACTCTAACTGCTTACCATCAGGCGGGATTGTGCTCAAGCACTAGTTTATAATTATAAAACAAAAAAACAAAACCTGGATTTCCCTAGACATAAAATATGTTTGTAGCCAAAACCTTTTGTTTATCACATACTTAAATGATGGCTACGACAGATCGATAACTGTTCTTTATTAGTGATCGATGATAAGACATAAGACATAAGAAAAGAGAGTAACCTCCTCGAGTTCCTTGTTAACCTTGTAATTGTTTTTATACATGGTTCAAGTATTTGCACCACCTGTTTCGACGTTTAATTAAATAATAAAATGTCAATATGTTCAGGTGTGATTGGTAATATCTTTATCGTCATGCTCCGCTGTATCTTCAACCACTATTGTTTTAGAAAGCATTATCTACTGCCGGCGACTTTATTGGCTTCGAACGGTGGAATTCAATCGTACCACAAAGCGTAATCCATTACTATTCGGCAATATTTTAGCATTCTAAGTAGAGGCGCCAGTACCTACATCAAGCTACTACACTGCGTCAATTTCTTTTTAAAAAGATTTTCAAGTTTATTGCTCGCACGTTAGGTCCAAGGTTGATTGGGATCATTACACCGTTTCGGGTAGATGGATAATTGGATGTGTCTCTACCTCTATAATAGTCTTTCCCAAAGTGGGCGATAACGCCCCCTCGTGGGCGCTGCAGGTCTCAAGGGGGGCGGTAAGAGACCCAAAAAGAAAATGGGGGCGTTGTGTAGAGGCGGGGGGAGGCGGAGGGGGGTTGATTTGGTGGTAGTAAACAACGACTGCAAGAGCTCTCGGCTCTCAACAACAACTTGTGAACATCAACTAATATGAATTAAAACATTGCTCAAACTCGGTTCTATATTTCTTTTTCATTAACACTGTTAACTACTTCTTCCATTAATGTATTGCTTCATAATTATAGTTCGAAAAATTGAAATATTTGGTTGGTCAACAACTTAAATAACGCAATTAATCTTGTTGAATTATTATGTTAACATTTTTTAACATATTAATTACTGTTTTAAGAGTGAATGGATTTTCACCTTCATTACTCGCAATTTACTAGTTTACCATAACAATGTAATCAGCCGATTTAGCGTTAGCGATAGTAACTTGTGTGGGTGTAATATATTGAAGTCACTGCGTGTGTATGTGTAACTAGAATTACCAACTAACCTGCCCCATATTCGGCGAACACATTTTTGTCAAATGATTGCGACTAGTTGGCATCAACTGGGATCGTTCGGACCGCCCATTGGTCCGTTCGGTCCAAACGATCCCAACTAGTCGCAATCATTTGACAAAAATGTGTTCGCCGATTAGGGGTCAGGATTCCATTCCGACCGAAGGACCGTGGGACCGCGGCTTAAAGCCTACTTACGGGCGGAATGTACCCGCGAATTTTACTGTTGTGGCCTCTAGCATAGCATGCCCTATCCCACGCACGCGTCGCGCCTGTTTTGAACCGCGATGAATAAATAGGGCGCTCCCGGAAAACATACTCATTTTCAATTTGCAAGGATGTCACTGGTGGCGAGTAATTTTTTGGAGTTTGACAATGACACTAGCCTTGTTACCTGCTTTCGCATCGAACGACAGTATGTATTTTCATGGTGTAGATCCCTGATCTCGACCTCGACCTAATTAGTAACATGGACCAATAAACCCCATGCTCAATGGCAATCAAATATTTTATAGAAACATTCGAAATTACTTGAAAACGGATTATTAACAATATCAACGTAAAAATTCAAATCATTGTGTTGTGTTGTTATAATATTGGTGTTAATTAAGGATTTATTCACAAAATAAGGTCACCAAACCCATTTTTAACATATTATATATATAGTTGTTTACAATAGTTCCTCGACTTTCAAATTTAAATTAAAAGAATATCTTTTATGTCATCAAAATTAATTCGAAGATTTCCAAGCAGACGTATCTGCCATATAAGCCATCTTATTTAATTTTCTATGTTTGGTGGGAAGGGGTATTTTCTATTTTTAGTATTTATTTAGGTATTAATATTTATGTAACTTATTTGTTTATAAAATTAATGTAAATAGAATGCTTATTTTTTATTTGATTAATTACAATATATTTAACATACATATACACACACTCATTTATGCATGTCACAACATTTTCATGAGATTCTGTTTAGTTTTTCTACCATTTGGATAACTATTATTATAATATATCATTTATTATTATTGTGGACTGTGTTTTCGTAATTCTAGCATATGGCACTCGTGAGTTGCAGCTGAAAATCAGCGTCAGATGGTACACTTTGTGTTGTTATCTGACATTATGCTGAGCTGAGGCCCTTTTGGCATTACACGCCAAGTTTTATAGTTTTAAATTTATGTTTTTGCTGTAATGTCAATAAATGCATTTTTCTTTCTTTCTTTCTATAATTGATTGCTGTTTTTATGTAAGTAATTTGAATTAACTTGCACATTATTGTTTGTGATCAACTGACACAAATAGAGTCCAGTGCATTTATAAGTAGGTGTCTTTTTTTGCACAAAACAGACTCCAGTATTGCACTCTGATTGGCGTTTGGGTGAAAAAAACATTTTGTAGCAGTAGGGACAATTTTATAGAGGATTGCAAGGAACCCTTTGTGTGCCAGGCTGTCGCCCTTTCTACTGTTTTTCTTTTACATGGAGCAATTGCCTAGTTGACCTCCACAGCTCAGTTACTGATTGGAAATGTAGTGTGATATACAACTCAGTAAGACTGGTTGTTAGTTAATTAATAAATCAAGTACTTAGTATACATAACACTACCTTCCTTATATCTCATTATTTAATAATGCTAATATATCTTCTGATAACATATTATACATAGTTAGTTGTTTACAATAATTGATTGATGTTTTTATGTACCTTGAATTAACTTGCATAATATTTTGAGAAAATGTTCATTTTTTTTTTTAACTTTGCCCCATACTAGGAATTACTCCTATATTGTGGGTGCGTTTACAGACATTTAAACTCACATATACGATCGCCCAGACCCGGAACCACTACTTGTAGGTCATACAAATATTTTATTAAGAGCCTATTCACTCTAGCCTTGAAGACACTTAAATTGTAGTCCGACGGAATAAGAAAGTAAGAAATAAAAAAAGTAGAAATAAGAAAGTAAGTGTACAGTAAAAATAATATTAAGTAATATTTTACTAGTAGTGGGCTTATGATAAAATAAAGTAAAACCGTGCCAAAACTATAACAAATATTATGGGTATATTTGTATAAATAATATCAAGGTTTTTTTATAATATATATCATTGGACTTACCTTTAATACTTGTAGGTTCTTTCGAAGTAGAACTCTTCAAATCCGTGTTATCCGCGTATTTGTTTATTAATTGTCCTCAAGATATCACACTAAACTAACATTGTTAACACACATTTTATTGATAAATTAGAAAGTAAATAAAATATTTCTTCTATCACTCCTGACAGCATTTACACCACTTTATATAATTAATACTAATATAAAGATTTTAGAATAGAAGTCATTCACTCATTAAATATAAGCGTGTGTTTCTCTTGGTTGCATTATAGAAAATGAATATTATACGAATAATTTTGCACACACAAAATCGTCAACTGATCCACTCCATTCTTAAATTAAAATACATAGCCAATGTACATATCATAGCAGCAGTGTTATTGAAAGCTGTCACGCAGCTGTCACTGTCAGTTGCAATGATTATACAATTAGCTACTCGATTTTTATTAGTTGATTTAACAAACCATTATTCGACTATATGCCCCTTTGACACATATCTGTACAGGCCTGTCTACTCCATCACAGAACACTCATATTACTCCATACTTGACTAATTTTCATTGATTTATGAGATTTCCATGAATTGATATTATTATTTCTGACTTATTCAAGTGGACTCCAGGTTTTACCTTTGGTATTTAAGTGAAAAAAAGTATTTATTTATTTTCATACTGTCTAAAAAAACTTCCGAATATTCTAAATTTTTTGGCAGTTTAAGGTGCGTATTACAGAACGAAACTCAAGCATTGATCTCTGTTTAAGTATAACTTAAAACTAGTTTCAACCAATCAAATGGCTTGAAACGAAACTTAAGTAGAGCTTGAGTTTTGAGTCACGTTCTGTAATACGGACCTAAATGTAATAACTATATCTATTGCTTGCTGCAGTGGCCATCTGTCCACTGATGTGACAATGGCACTACAGGGGGTTTTTGGCGGGAAGCTAAGATGAGTGCCACATGCATTTTTCATTGGACTTTTAAATTATTTATAGTGTCGTTTACTAAATAAAAACGCATGATTTATGTAGTAAAAAGTGCATTCAGTGAATAATTCATAAAGAACAGTGAAATATTGTAGCATAGTGGCCACATCATGGCTTTGTACCAAATCTTTCTCCTAGTGTTCGGTTTATTAGGAATAAACCGAACACTAGGAGGAATATTCGAATTATTCATGTCGAAAAAGACGGCCGCCCGGGCCGTCTTTCTCGACATGAATAATTCATTACGTGACATTGGCTAAATGCACAAACCGTGCGAAGCCTTAGGAGAAAGAAAGAAGAACTTTTGAAGATTTTAATTTTACTTGAAATTGGCACAAAGTCATAACTAGTGCCACAAAAAAGGCACTACAAATTGTGTCATCATAATTGGTTTTTGGCGCAAAAGCGAAGTTGAGTGCCACCGCACGCTCATTTTTCATTGGACTTTTAAATTATTTATAGTGTCGTTTACTAAATAAAAACGCGTGATTTATGTAGTAAAAAGTGCATTCAGTGAATAATTCATAAAGAATAGTGAAATAATGTAGCATAGTGGCCACAGCATGTTTTTACGCTAAACCCCTCCTAATCAGCCGGGAAACGAAAGGAGTTAGGTTAGGTTAAGTTAAGCTCCGTCGAGGCGATCCGGCCAGTACTCGACGACTGGCTCGGGAGAAGGTACGGCTCCCTGTCGTTCAGGGTGACGCAGGTACTGTTGGGACACGGCTGCTTCGGCAAGTGCCCGCGTCGCTTAGCCTGGGAGCCAGACCCTCGGTGGCACCACTGCGTCCAATGCGGGGAGGACACGGCGCACCACACGCTCTCAAAGTGTGTAGCTTGGAAGGAACAGCGCCGCGTCCTCACAAATTAAGTAGGAGGCGACCTGTCGCTGCCGGCAGTAGTGCGGAGGATGGTCGGTATCGCAGTGTCGTGGGACGCGGTGGTGTCCTTCTGCGAGGACGTGATGTCGCAGAAGGAAGCTGCGGAACGGGAGTGGGAGATCTCAACTCCCTTCCCGGGCCGCAGAAGACGGAAGGGCGGATAACGCCCTCTTCCGCCCCCCATGAATGGGTCCAGGGACGAAGGACATGGGGAAGTCCACGCCCCCTATTTGATGGACCCCGAGGCGGAGGTGCGCGCTAGTGTCGGCGCGCGCCTCTGAGGCGATGCACGGGGTAGTTTAACACCCCACTACCCCGTGCAGGAGACGAAGCCCGGACAGACCGGGCTAGCACGAGGGTGTGGGGACGTGGAAGAATTTAGACTCCTACGGTCCCACGCGCGCTCGTGATAGAAGAAACACCGGGGTGATTTTAGTCAATACAAGTCTGACAGACCCCGTCGCCCACCCCATGGCGGCGGACATCCTATGAGGATTTCCACCCCGAAAAAAAAAAAGTTAAGTTAAGCTAGGATAAGTTAGGATTCCGTGAGCAGTTTCTGGCCTACCATCGGACACGTCCCCAGGTGGCGGATGGGGGAACGGCCCCCAGATATGAGGGTTACCGGTTTACCGCCACGGACCAAAACCAAAAGTGGGGACCGCTTCGGCGGTCACACGTGCGGCGGGTCGGCCACCACTCCAGGTGGCTGACGTGACCCGAACTCCGGGTCACCGTCGGGCAACCCGGTCTCCTCACTGAGAGGAGCTGGGGGCCCCGTTTGCTTCGCCCTTCGGGGTATGGTGCCTAAATGCATTAACAAAGCGTCAAAAAAAAAAAAGAAAATGTGTCATGTGATCATGTCATAACATAATTATGTCTTATGGGTCGTTTGGCGGGAATGTCAAGATGAGTGTCACGCTCATTTTTCATTGGACTTATAAAATTATTTATAGTGTTGTTTACTAAATAAAAGCTCGTGATTTATGTAGTAAAAAGTGCATTCAGTGAATCCATACTAATATTATAAATGCGAAAGTAACTCTGTCTGTCTGTCTATCTGTCTGTCTGTTACGCTTTCCCGCCTAAACCCCTCAACCGATTTTGATGAAATTTGGCAGTGCACAGACAATCTTTAGACCCTGAGAAAAAACATAGGCTACCTTTTATCTCGGAAAAATTTGATATTCCCGAGGGAAACCTAAAAAGCGCGATATAACCGAACTCCACGCGGGCGAAGCCGCGGGCGGAAAGCTAGTAATTTATAAAGAACAGTGAAATATTGTAGCATAGTGGCCACATCATGACCTCACCCAAACTTCTTCCTTCTCGGCCGTACGCGGGAAACGAAAGGAGATAGTTTAGAGCTAGTATAAGTTAGGATAAATTATACTCTGTTTTTTAATCTCGTAGACTAAACTGACATTACGAGTGTTGGCAGTTTATTGCAATTCTTAAATAGTGCCGAAACTTAGCGTTCATAAAATCAAGTATCGTTTTTTACAATAAGTTATCCTGAAATAATGTGTAGGTACTTATTAAAAACGTAATAATACAAAATTAATAATGTAAATTTGACATTTGCATGTGTCAATTTAGTCTACGAGATTAAAAAACAGAGTATAGGATATAAAACTCAAGAAAAAACATACTGAAGACTAGGCTGTATGGCGTACTATGCCTTTGCCTTTTCCGTTTGAATCATAGACTTCTAGTATATAGACGTGAAATACCTACAGAAAAAACGTGCCATCGTTTGACATTTGTTCGAACATAATATGGCCGCCTCTTTCTAGGGCTGTCACTGTGTATTTGTTTCCAAAGATTTTAATATATTATTATTTTTTATTATTATAATTTTTTAATATAGTCTGTCTGTTATATAATTATTTTAATTCTCTCGTTTTCTGTCGGCTTCTTAGATAAAGTACTTATTCATTTATTCATAACGTCACGTCTTTATCCCTTACGGGGTAGACAGAGCTTGAGGTTATAAGAACAAAAGCCACGTTTAGCGCGTTGGTAGGTGCATAGGCATAGATAGAAAATGGAATCAAAATAGTGATGGGTTGCTAACCTCATCGCTTAATGAAATGATTCTTAAACTTGGCCAATTCCCTCGACCGGTTTTTACAGTCTGCATGGGATGAGAAGCAGCATTAAAAAATTCATATTTTACATAATATGCACACATTTCCGCACCACCTATGATTAACTCATAAGTGGTGCGGAAATGGGTGTACTTGGCGCATTTTTATAACGTGGTTTCCCCCGTAGCTATACTCCACGATCTATTGTAATAAAGAAAGTTTGAATTTTGGCTAAGTCAAATGTCTATTTTGATTGGGTTACTAGATAAAAGGGTCCTCTCCCTCCCTCCTCTCAATTATGATCCTTGTTTGAAAGTATCTAAGTGTAATTATATTGTATAGACATTATTAAGTGCAAAAGGTGCAATAATAATAAAATACATTTATATTTTTTAAATATATTCGTTTATTAAACTACTAGCTTCCATAAGCGGGTTCGCCCGCCTTTAAAAGGTGATCTATGACGTCATTTGTATCCCGTCGTCATCATCATCATCATCTCAGCGTTTATCCCGGTTGCATCCGCGGCTTTCGCGTTGGAGCCCGGGGTCCGCTTTCCTGCACATTCTCCTTCATTTCGCACGATCTTTAGCATCCTGTGGTAAGAGCTTGTTGGCAAGCATGTCATCTCTTACAACGTCAAGCCAGCACTTCTTTGGTTTAACCCACTTGTTCCGGCCCGGCGGAGGCGCCATGGCAAGACATTTGTTACCCACGTAACATGCCGCTTGCACAATGTTCTTGCATGTGGTAAACATGTATTATATGTTCTTCTTCTCTTTGAATCTATAAACAAAAGATAAAATCAATATCTATTATCAAAATAATTGAGTAGATAGATAATTAAATTATTTTTATTTAAAATATCATATTTCTTCCTTTAAAGTGACAAATTAAAAAATATATTTTAAATAAAAATAAAACCGCCTTCAAAACACACCCAATAATAGATAATTGAAATCGGTGCTAAACCAAGTACATATGTTGGTCCCCGCTACACCCTGCGCATCTAACATATTGGCACCGACTTTGAAATCTGTTTTATTTTTATTTAAAATAATTTATTTCTTCATTTTAAGCGAAATAGTTAAAATTCCCTATCTCAAAAACTACTGAACCGATTTTGATGAAACTTGCAGTATTCACTAAGTTGAACAATGTCTAATATATAAAAAAGAATACCGAAATCGGACTAATAGTTCCAGAGATATGCGAACACAAACATAAAAACATACATACATATTTACATACTACACTTATACAATTCGGCACATTTGTTCAAACGCTGATATAGACTAACATATCCGAAAACAAGGCATTTTTGAAAATATTATATACATAACAGTTCGAAATGAAAACCTCCTTTTTATGAAGTCGGTTAAAAAAAAATTTTGGACAACCCTAACATATGTCAGCAAATTACGTAAACAAATAAACATTTACAATAAAGAGAAACGTGCTTATATAGTGTAAATAAGTGTGTATTTAGTAATTTAACGACTAATAAGTAATCATGGTTCATTTTAGTTTGAAAATTAGAATGATAAATGGTGATTTAGCTAGAAAAGAGGTAACTAACCTATGAAACGTCAATTGAGCTTGATTTCTGTTGTTTCTGGCACCACACATAACAATACAGCACGCAGGCATATTAAGTAATAGTTTTGTCACACGGTACACTACAAATCCACTTTAAAATGTCTTGTATATTATCAAAAAAATTAATTTTCGTTAGGTTACGTATCCCGTTGACAGCACAACTACCACGAAATTGTAACCTAAGATGGCCGGCGTTGGCACGCTGCCAACAACTGTCAGTTCTTTTTTTTTTTTTTTTTATTTATTTCTGACCTGGATTCAAAGTCCTTTAGCCGTATACATTATAATATAAACCCTAATACAAAAGCAACAAAAAATGGAATCTTACAAACTATACAGACAATAATACGAGGGATAACAATGAATATTAAAATTAAAGTTAATTTCTAAAATAAATGACGAAACTTTTACAAATAAACAATTAAACTAAGCTAAATTTTTTCTATTGTTGTTGTAATGAATTTAAAGAGATGAACAAAAAACTGCGGTCTATTTAATAAATCTTTGACGTGGCGGGGTAAACTAATATGTATTGCTGGACGAGTACTGTCACTATCACTCTCACTATTGTCAATGTCAGTTATTTCTTGGAAGAGTAGCTGTCGCTGGTTGTTGAATTTTGGGCAACAGAAAACAAGATGTTGCAAATCGGAAGATTCCTCAGGACAATGTTTACAGTGACTGTTCTGATAGATATTGATTCGATGGAGATGTGTAGGAACAAGGCAATGACCAAGCCGCATTCTTGATATAATCGTTATGAATTTCCGGCTTCTTTTTGCGTCAAGTTTATCATACCACGGTCTTATTGGTAAGTTTTTCTGCACCTCAGCATACCACTTTCCTTTGGTCTCAACTGTAGTGTCCCAGTGCTCTTTCCAAAGCTTTCGCAAATTGATTTTGAAGTAAACATAGTAATCGGAGAATGGTACTCGCTGTGATTGACTGTCATCTCGATTAGAATCTGTATGTGTTATAGTATCAGCAATCTCATTACCATCTATACCACTGTGGGAGGGAACCCATATAAATTCTATATTAATGCCCCTGTTGTGTAAATTTTCTATGAGAGTACATATTTTAAATAAAATGTAGTTAGTTTTGTAGGACCGAAGTCCATAAAACAATGAACTTAAAACGCTTTTAGCATCAGTGGCTAAAACAATATTTACATTACTTACACTACTAGTTATATACATTAGACATTTAAGGATAGCATAGCTTTCTGCAGAAAAAATACTAAAATTGCTATTTAACTGAATGCTTTCACTGTAATTGGCTTGTGGATCATAAAAGGCTGCTCTTACATTTTGTTCTTTTTTAGATCCGTCTGTATATATAAAATAACAATCAGGTCTTTTATGTTTGAATTCTAAGAAATCTGTTTTATTTTTTATTAAATCTAAATGAAACTTATTTCTATCATAGTTTATGAGACTGTTATATGAGCATTCATAAATTGGCCATTTCTTACATTTATGTACATCTTGCGTTTTACTTTTAACATGACTATAAATAGTTATAATTTCAGTTCCAGAAAGAAGTGACTGAGGAGATATAGTAGGCATGGTCATGAAGTGCATAGCCTCTCTCATGTTGTGAAGTTTAGTGTTGAGAGGATTATCTGAAGATACTAACTTTAAAAAGAATCTTTCTGCTAGTTGAAGCCTTCTAAGGAACAAAGGAGGTATGCAAGTTTCCACTTCTAATGAGTTTATAGGAGTAGAGCGCATTGCTCCACAAATTAGCCTTAACCCTATGTTTTGTATTACATCCAGTTTGTGGAGGTAGGAATTATTAGCATTTAAGTAAGCCAAGCTACTGTAGTCAAAGTGGCTTCTGACTATGCTCTTATACAACATACTCATAGTTTTGGGGTCTGATCCCCAGTAAGTACCTGCTAAATGGCGTAAGATATTTATACTTCTCATAGCCTTCTTACTAATATAGTCTATATGTTTATCAAATTTTAAATGTGAATCTATTACTACACCCAAAAATTTATGGTGGTCAACAATGGGAATTTCTGTGTTATTATAATAAATTTTCATTACTGTATTTTCTTTACTGAATATTAAAAGTGAACTCTTTTCTGGACTCACTTCTAATTTAAGTTTGTTATGATAATATCTATACAATTGGTTTAAAGCATTATTTATGTTATTTTTAGCTATATCTATATTTTGATTTATACTATATAATAGTAAATCATCTGCAAATTGTAAGATGTTGACCGTTTCAGTATTGACATATTTCAAAATCTCTGAAGTATATAGATTGTACAGCAAGGGCAACAAAGTGGCACCTTGCATAGTTCCTTTATTAGCAAATCTAGGGCCATGTAGTTTATTATTGTACTTTACAAAAACAGTTCGATTACTTAAAAATTCAAATAACCATTTCAAAGTACTTCCTGGAACGCCAATGTCACATAAAACTTCAATAAGCTGTTCTATATTTACATTATCGAAAGCACCTTTAACATCTAAGAAAACACAAACCATGTTAGAATTACTGAGTTTGACTTGTTTAATGTCATGAATCAGAGACACAAAGCTTTCAGAGCAACTTTTACCTTTTCTAAAACCATGCTGAATTTCAGGAATTAAATTATTACTTTCTGAAAAGTATTCCAAACGTAGCTTAAGCATATTTTCAAATAACTTACCCAAACATGAAGATAGCGATATAGGCCTGTATGAAGAAGCAGTGTTTATAGGTTTATTTAGCTTTAATATTGGAATGACACATTGAGTTTTCCAGGATTTTGGTATAATATGACTTTGCCAAAGTTTGTTATATATACAAAGTAGTATTTTTTGAGCATTTGGATGTAACCTTTTAATAAGTAAATAGGGTAAATTATCTAAGCCTGGTGTAGTATCCTTTCTACTTTGTAATGAAGCAGTCATTTCGTTAAAAGAAAAAGGTTTATTAAGAAAAGAATTAGCTGCATTTTCTTGAGCACTATGAAACAATGATAACAACCTGTCTACATTGAAGCTGTGGTTGTCTGATAGATTATCTAGAAAAGTTGGAATCCATGTATCATCAAAGTTCTTATTGTGACTACTATTTCCAATTCTCTTAAATTTTTTGACATAATCCCAAATCCTTGAAACTGGAGTCATTCTATTAAAGCTGCTACACAAATTTTTCCATGACTCTGAGCTCTCAATTTTAATAGTTCTTTTCTTTTGAGCATCTAGTTTTTTATATTCTATAAAATTAGCTATAGTTGGACATGACTTATATTGCTTTAAAGCTTGTTTAGATGCATTCACGGCTACCTCACACTTTGCATTCCACCATGGGGCAGGTTTTCTACGAACAACATTACTATTTTTTCTCTTACTCTTAGGAATAGTTATATCTCTTAAATCATTTAAAGTATTTACAAAACGATTATACAATTCTAGGTAATCTTCAGAATCAATGGTTAAATTGGAAAACAAATTTTCAGATAGAGCATAAAATTCAGACCAGTTAGCTTTACTATAAATAAATCTTTCTTCCACAGGACCTACTTCATACATGCATGGTTGAATATTTACATAAAGGGAAACTGGATAGTGGTAGCTGCCTAAAGGATCATCTTGAACCTGCCAATTACACAAATGAGCAATTGAAGGACTGACAAGAGTGACATCTATTGCAGAAGCCTGCCTGTTGGGATATGGACATGTTGTTGGAGTACCATCATTTAATATGCAAAAATCTAAGTCATCAATTAAGTTATATATATTATTTCCTCTATTATTATTGCTATTGCAACCAAAACTGATATGATGTGCATTAAAGTCACCCATAATTATGCAAGGTTTGGGAATACTGTTAAAAATATGCCTAAGTTTATTAGTATTAAATCTGCCACTTTTAGGTGGACAATATACACAAAGTATACTGATATTCCCCGACTTTGTCTCAAAATTTATGGCTATGTTTTGGATATTTTCATGAAAGTTAGTGTTCAATACAGAATATTTCAACCCATGTTTAATTAAAATACCTACACCATTGCATCTATTTGCCGAGTTCTTATAAATAAAATTGTAATTTGGAATATAAGGGATAATAGATTTATTACTAAGCCAAGTTTCATTAAGTAAACAAATGTCTATTTTCTTATCTTCAAGTAATTTATGTAACAATGTTTTCTTGCTCTGTAAACTTTGTATATTAAACTGAACTATATGTAAATAATCCTCCATTAAACTAAGTTTGATATAAATATTTCTTTTATTTTCTTAGCTGTTAAAGGTTCTTTATTTTTGTTATTACCTAGGGCCAATAATGATTTTACAATAGCATTTAGGATAATGTCATTGTTGACAATTGTATCTACATCTAGAGACTTCTTTACATTATTTACATTCAGAGGTGGATAGGCTTTCAAATCATTAGATGGTGGAGAACTCACCACAGTGGCATAGGTTTGCTGAGTATATTTCTTCATATTTTCATCTATTTTCTGTTTTTTTATTGGACAATCTCTGGATATTGCTAAATGAAATCCACCACAATTAATACAAGTTATTTCTTCCACATCACATTCTTTATAAGAGTGATTTCCACCACATGAGGAGCACATCTGCTGAGGACTTCTGCAAACCTTGGCCGAGTGGTTAAACTTAAGACATTTAAAACATTGCAAGACTGGAGGTATATATTGATGTACAGGATAACGAAATAATTGAATGTAAGCATGTTGTGGCAATGTTGTAGTGGCAAAGGTTACGGCAACTGTGGTCAACGGGGTTAGTATGTTATCTATCTTTTTCATGAATCTTTTGATAGATATAACTTCGACATCGCACGTGATATTTTTATAAATTTCTTCATTGGACATGTCTTTGGGTACATATTTTATAATACCTATTTTCTCAGTTAAGTGTGACGGTATGAATGCCTTCATTTTATTTTTTAATAAAAATTCATCCATTTTAAGAAAATAATTAGCTGGTATGGCTTTCCTAAAAGAGACTCCAATTTTGTGCGCATTGACACGGTGGACACCAGTAATGCCCTTAACATTTTCTGTAAATAGTTTCGTAAGTGATATCGGATTTCTGTTGCCTAGTTTTTCTTGTTCGGTTGATTGAACAAATACTGTGAAATCACCAGTACTGCTTTCTAGGAATTGTCTTTTATAATTGGGTTTGGTAAATATTTTGTACTTATCTTGCTGGTTGCTTGGGCTGGAGAAAACATTGTCGTATTTCCGTTTCTTTTTTCCGTCCCCAGGGTCCTCCCCATCACTAGGGGGGCCCATTTTGGTTTATTTTTAGTTTTCAGACGTTTATGATAGGAAAGGCAAGGAAAATTAACTTTTATTTAAATAGAAAATTTAAAGCTGCCGCTCAGGTCGACTTCCCGCCAAAAAGTCCACTGTCAGTTCATTTTAATAGTGTTACCATAATTCCGCAGTAACAAAAATATATTTGTCTCTTTTGCCAAATGCAAATGTACTGTTGAAAAAAAGAGACAAAATAATGTATTACGGTTTTGTACCCTAAATTACATATATATGTATAATGAAAAATTGTATAGCTTGACAACAGCATCTCCTTATATTTCTATCTCAATGGTTTGAATGAACGGAAAGCATGAAACCAAAAAAAAAAAAATTATGTCATATGTTGCACAGTCAAAAGTGTCAAATATCCTGTTTTCTTTTAGTTTTTAGTACAAAAAGGGAAAAACAAAATCCCGTTTTATTGTTATACGTTCCTACAGCTACAGTATTACTATACCTAATCTTTGTGTGACAATTGTCAGTATCAGTCCATTTACTTTTCTAATTCGATTTTCTAGTATACAAAAGTACGAAAATAAAACCCCAAATAATAGATAAATGTTTGAATTATAAATAATTTCGTTATTTATAACTTATCTATCACATAAACAATGGAAGAACGCAACCAAAAGCCCAAGAAGAAACCGTCGAAAATCGACGAGATGACTAAGGAGCAAATACGTCAAGCAATTATGAAGAAGCGAGAGTGTAATGCTAGAGCTCAACGGATTGTAGAGAGCCTCTTGGAACCGAACGTTACGGAAACATATTTACTGCAGTGCCTTCCAGACATCAACCAGGCACACTTTGAAGATATTATAGAAGAAAGAGTTATAATCCACCTGTGTGGCTATCCACTATGTAAGAAGTCTTTGTCAGTGAAGGATATACCTAAACAGAAGTACAGAATATCAACAAAGACTAACAAAGTGTATGACATTACTGCTAGGAAGAATTTTTGCAGTAACTCATGTTATAATTCTGCAATGTATATAAAAAAACAGATGTTGACAAGCCCCCTATGGTTCAGGGAATATGAAAACATACCAACTTTTCATCTTTTGAAATTAGACGATGTTGGTACTATGGGTGAGGTGGTAGATGTCACATTGATTGAAAGAGTTAAAATATCAGAAACAAAACCGTTTACTTCAATCAATGATTTTGCTAAAGCAAGCTTAAATGAAATGCCTACTAATACTGAAAATGAGGACAATAAAGAGTCAAATAATGAAAAACAGGAAACTGAACAAAGGGAATCTGACAACCAAAGTAATATAGACAAAACAATTAAATCAATCAATGAACAGATAGCCAATATTAACTTAAAGTGCGATAACAACACATCAACCAATGCAGTTGCTACTCAAGATCAAGAAATAAAAGATGGTAATTCAAAAACACTTCAACCAGATTCTGGAAAATCTCTTGACTCAAATACTGAAACGGAAACATCTATTAAGAAAAATCTTACACCAACACCTAATCCATTAAACATTGTCGGTGACATTATAGAAAAACCCGAAAAGAAAATTGACCCAATACTAATGACTCATATTCCTACAACTGCTGACAAGGAAAACAAGGAAACTAATAAAAATAAAAAGTTGCCACACAAAAAGCAACCATTAGTAATGGCATTAACTATTGAAGTTGAAAAACGCCTAGCTGAGTGGTTTACGTTGGACACCATCCTCCTGTTATTTGGTGAAGAGAAAGTGCGTGAAATGGTGGCGGACAAAGGAGAACATATAAAAGAATATCTGAATAATTTTGCTAAAGGGATATTCTACAATTCCAATGTATATGATCAGTATCAAGCACTATGTAGGAAACTTAATATGCTAGAGCTGGAGGACAGAAAAATTGACATTCAGACACTGAAACACCAGACCAAACCGTTACCTAACTATGCGATGTTACAGGAGGAAAGCAAAAAGATGCAATTAAAAGTAAAAGCTTTCTTCTCAGGAGAGACCGAAATAATGCAACCTGTGACGGAAGAACTTACACAATCCCCAGAAAATGAAGAGGAAAACCTAACAAACCTACCTTTAGTTGACAAAAACTCACAGAATGCTCTGCGCAGACGCATAGTATGTCAACATTTAAACAAAGTATTACCTGACATTCTCCAAACGTTGGGTCTACTCAGTCTTTCAATAAGTTCGGACATTCGTTTGCTGGTAAATACATTTAAATTAAAAGCAAATAATATCATGTTAAAGCCGATACAATGGATGTTGATAGCTATTATTTTTATAAAACTCTTGTCTTTGAGAGATAAGAGACTTGAACATTTACTCAAGCAACCAACTGCGTATCAACATATGCAATTGTTACTGTTAAGTTATAAGCAAGATGAAGGTTACTTAGACAGACTTATAAGTTGGCTAACTGATGTGGATCGGCTGCTAGATACTAGTGACACCCAGTTAACAATAAAGTAAGTTGTACATAAATGTAATAATTATTTTTTTAATTTATTAAACTTATGAAATATTTAAATCTGCATCTTTTCTTTGTGCTGCTAATGAAATGGGTGAATGATATGAACTTTGATAAGAACTTCATGATGAATATGGCTAAGAATGCACCTTATGTCGATGGGATAAGGTTCAATATTGCGTGACATGCAGTACACAATTTTTAAGCCCTATATCTTGAGACCGAGGCATTGTAGAGGTGCGATATCAAAACTCATTGCTAGACCTAGGATAGCCACGAAGTGTCGACATGAAAATTACTAGAATCTCGTCTTCGGTACTGGTAAGTACCGTACCTGTAAGTACCTGCTGAAAACGTACTCGAAATTATGCGCTATTATTATTACGTCCAGACAGATCTGGAATGTTCGATCAGCTGACCTATATAAGGCGCCGTGACAGTCTGCATTTGACTATCGGCGCGAAACAAGCGACAGTTAAGAAGCGATCTACAGCGACAACCCAGCGAGAACTTTGAGGACCACATCGAGTAACAACTAACATCTGTAGTGTTCTTGTGTGTGTACGACACGGACTACATAGAAATAAGGGAAGACTTCGGTACAACATCAGCTACGTTCTGCTTGTCATTGCCTACAATTGACTGTACCTTCGTTGCCTTTAACTTCGAAACCCTTTTTTTTTTTTGTTAGGATGGGAAATCATCAAATGACTTCTTCCGCTCTGGGTGGAGCGGAAGGGCGTGTCAGACTTTTACTGACTAAAACCCACCCGTGTTTCTTCACTTGCCTGTGGGACGGCCAGGGCCACGGTTTCTTGTTTAACCAACCCGCAACCCTGACCCAGGAGGCATCGGTCTTCGTGGACCCCGTCACGATGTGCTGACATCTCTTTGAGGCGCGCGTGAAACACGACGCGCCGTCGACTCGGGCCTGGTCCTTACCGGGCGGCGAGCTGCCCATTGCTCCCCGCCCGCAGGCCCGCGCCTACGGTGGCTGGGAGTTTGGTGTCATCTCCCGACCAGGGCGTCTCCTGCGGTGGCTAGTGGCGTGAGGGCGCTGGGATTCCCGTTGCCTCACGCGCTCCGCCTCCTCCTTTGCCAGCATTACTGCTTCGCAGAAGGAGGTGACGGCCTGCCATGCACTCTCGCTCCGGACCATGGCCTGGACCAGGGTCGGACGCGAGAGATCACCGCCGATCGCCGCTACGAGGACACGGCGGTGCTCTACCCAAGCCGGGCAGACCTCCACCGTATGCTCCACCGTGTCCTCAGGGCGATCCACACAATGGTGACACCCTGGCGTTTCCTCCCGCCTTGTACGGAACAGGAACCTCCCGAAACAACCGTGTCCGGTGAGGACCTGCGCCAGGCGGAAGGTGAGGGCGCCGTGGCGCCTCTCTAGCCACTCCTCAAAGAGGGGACTTACCGCCGCTATTGTGGCGTACCCAGCACTGGGTTGCGACAATCGCACTCTCCATGTTGCCATGAGATCCCGCCGGAGCTCTTTCCGCCGTACCGCAATATCTCGCGGCAGCGGAGTTATGCCCCGGCCGGCGTTTTGCCTCCTCTCGCCACTCCCACATGTGGGCGAGGACTTTGGCCTCCAGATCCCATGGCGCCAATCCGGCAAGAAGGCTCGCCGCCTCAGCGGAGACCGTACGGTATCCCCGTATCAGCCGAACGGCCATGACCCTCTGGGACGCGGTCAGGCACCGGGCTGGTCGCTTCCTTAGCGACCGCGCCCACACCGGTGCCCCGTAAAGGGCCATGGACCGCACGGCCCCCGCATAGAGCCTCCGGCAGGAGGCGTTTGGTCCCCCTAGATTGGGGAGGAGCCGCCTTAGGGCAGCCCCGGCCCGTTCCAGTCTGGGTGCCAAACGTCGGAAGTGCTCCTCGAAGTTCCACCGGCTGTCGAGGACGAGTCCCAGGTACTTCATCGTCGACCCGACGCCGATGTGAACCCCTCCTACCGTTATGTGGGAACCCGACGGTGGCGCATTCCGAGGACCATGAAAGCACATGGCCTCGGACTTCTGCAGGGCCACCTCGAGTCCCAATTGCCGGATCCTGTTGACGATTGTCGCAACCCCGAGGGTCGCTGCGTCAGCCGCCGCCTGGTGCGACCTCCCCTGTGCCAGAACTAGCGTGTCGTCAGCGTAACAAACTACGCTGACGCCGGTAGGGAGGTCGGCGCGCAGCACCCAGTCGTACCCGATGTTCCACAGATGCGGTCCCAGGACCGATCCCTGTGGAACACCGCACGACATCTCTCGCCGGTTCCACACTCCTTGGTGACCGGGGTAGATTATGGCCCTGTCCGTCAGATAGGCCTCGACCACTCGACAGAGATAGGTCGGCATCCGGTGATACCGGAATGCCTCCCTGATGCAACTCCAGGGTAGGGTGTTGAAGGCGTTGGCGATGTCTAGAGACACCGCCAAGACAACCCCACCCCGGGCCACAGCATCCCCTGTCGTAAGGGCTCGCACGCGCATGATGGCGTCCACCGTAGAGCGTCCCCTGCGGAAGCCAAACTGGCTCTCCGCCAAATCCGGGCCCGCTCGCCTGAGGTGCCCGACGAGGCGGTCTGCAATGACTCTTTCGAAGAGCTTGCCCACCTCGTCGAGCAACACAATGGGCCTGTAAGCGGACGGCGAGTCCGCAGGGCCCTTCGAAACCCTTAACCGGCATTTTAATACCCCTATCCCGTAACAATAATAAAGAGAATTGAAGATTTTTTAATGAACCTGGTATATTCAGCAACAAAATTCAATTAACATGAAATGATTCGAAAATGTACATTTACTTTTTGCCATTTTATAATAGAAACTAAGAGTTAGAGAGAGAGTATCCGAGTTCTGTTCTCTAACAAAAACTCAATTCGGTTTCGATCAGTAAAAAAATGTTGCGCTTAGTAATTAAATTGAGCAAAATATTTTATTTCGTTGAAAATTTGTGTTAATCGACTTTTGTTGCTGACTGTACACCTACAGTCGCGATAATTTCAATTTTTTTTTTCAAAAATTGCTAATGACAAGCTTTGTAATCGGGACGAAGGTTAAAAAAGAAAGCAAAATTATCTTCTAAAATTAAACTTTAATAAAACTCACTCAAAATTCAACTACTTAAATTAGGATCTAATATCGACAATGCAGCGCCTACTAAATGTAATGACCCTGTGATCAAAACGGACGACCCATCGGTAATCTTTTCTTTTTTCAAATTGACGAGAACGTCCGCCACACAGCTAGCAACTGTCACATTGTTACAACCTTCTTGAAAGCGTTGCCAGATCTCTGCGTGTTTTTCGCATCTGGCAATAAGTTCTTCTTGTTCTACTAAGGAATAATTGTCACTGTTTTGGCTTATATTTTTGTGGGCGGTCGGGATTACGAAATAGACTGATTTAAAGCCTACATTTTTTAATGGTTGCAGTAAGATTTCAGCGTTTCTGTCGCCTGTCGCACTGAATATCAAGACTTTGTCATGTAATCTGTAATAGAAATGGATTGTTAGTACACTTGACATAAATGCACAAAAACTATGATCGCGAACGACATGAACTATGATGACGTTTCAGAATTAACCTTTTGATTCAGTATTTGTATTTACTAAACCAAGCTGTTAATTTTATACAATATGTAACGAAAAGCCCATCCGACCGGTAAGGATAATAAAGGTTTGGTAATTACATGACCAAATTTGAAACTTTACATAATCACCATACTAATGAATTTTGAAATAATCTTTTTTTTTCCCGCGATTTACCTCCAACTTCCCCAATATTTGGTATTAATATAAGCGAATAGCGATGCGACCACGTCACAGGTGCCGCGTGCCCTGCCCCCCGCCACCCGCAGAAGGGGTTGCGTACCGCACATGTATTAAGTTACCTCTTTTTGCGAAATAATATTTATATTTTTAGGGGGATTTTTTTTTAAGTTTAGCCAGGCTTTGTAGGCATTAGTAGAATCAATTATCGATACCTAACAATGCCTTCACGGATCGGACAGAGTTTCCTTTACATATTGCATAAAGAACTGAATTTCTATAATAGTTAGGTGCATAATTCAATAACATTTAAGTGCTTTTAACCTGATCTATTTTTTTTTTTAATAACCTGATAAATTTATCCCGAATTTGTCAGATTTTTATTATCTGCAAGATGTTTGGGAAAATAAATACAAGGACCATATTAATTTTACTTGACAAATATGTATCAAATTGACGTTATTTCGGGTTAAACGCAAGTATATCAACTTTTATTTTACCAAAAATGCCGCGCAAATCGCGATTTTTTTTTATCAAAAATGTAAAAAAATATTAATCAATGAAAAAGTAACTTTAACTCCTGCATGATAAAATTCAGTTTACGCACAGATCCAAATATTTTCATAACTTCCGGTAGTTGAGAGGTTAAAGTACTAGTTACTCTAAATCAATTTAACTTTCATTTAAATTTAAAGTTAATTTATTTATTTATGTATTCTTTATTGTATATCAAAAACATACATCGAAAAACAAAAAACAGACGGTGGTGGGGCACGTAAGTTGGCAAGACATTTTGTAGTAGGGGAAATTCACGCATGTAAAAATGCATCGACATAAACTAATGGACATGCCTTAGAGATGAAAATTGTGGCACTTTGAAAGAAAGAGAGGGAACGAAGTTTCGGTCTGTAGCAGCTGCAACATATTCGGACGGGACGACCCGACGAGGCGTTGTGAAGGGTTGCCTTTAAATCACATTAGGATCGCTGCAGTCAAGGCGCCCGTCGCTACCGCCCATCGCGAAATCTCACCCCCGGAAGCACAATATCTGCTGACCATCGTCGATGTGCGTGGAAAACGTTTGCGCGCTGTATTGCACGTGAACTGTGAATAGGGTATTTGACTAAAAAAAATTAATAAGTACGTCAGTCAGATTTCCAAAAAATACTAGACACGTATATTTTGTTTTATCATAGCAATAAAAATTGACAAATATCAAAGGCATCAAAGATCAGGAGTGGTGGCTGGTGACGTCACTGGCCGCTAAAAAGTGTAGCGTGCAGTGACGTCACACGAGTTTTCAACGCGCTGTGTCGGCTTCATTTTTTGGTTATATGAAAAAAGAAAAATACGTGTCTAGTATTTTTTGGAAATCTGACTGACGGACTAATTAGTTTTTTTAATCAAATGCCCTATTGGCGCGCTCTCTACACCGACCAAACACACGCCACGGCCTCCCTCGATCAACGAATCAACATCGAGAACGCACGCGCCTCCGCGTGGATCTCTGCAGCACATCAAACTGTTTTCCTATTGATTACCCCACTATTGTTTAGATTTAGCTAAGTTTATTTAAGTGAGTGCATAGCTTGTAAGAGACATTCTTATTCCAACCTCTGCGCTGCTTCCAACCTCTCCCGGTAAAGTGCGAAAAGGACAACTCAGACTGATTTTACCTACAAAAACGTTGACCAAAAGACGTTTTGTATTCAGCTGTTTTCTTTTTTAAAACACGACAGATCTCAATCATTTTTATATTAAATTTTCTTTTATTAATTTAGTTTCGGAAAATATCAAAGAGGCAGTTATAATCACGGTGTAAAATTGTAGAAGAAAACAGCGGAATACGTTTGTATTTCTCTATAGAAAGCGCCACTAGAGTTCCCTGTTAATTTCTAAATAGGGTGAGGGATAACTGTAAAGCGCCTTACCTATTATGATTTTTGAACCATTGTGCGCAAATCTCCACAGATTCCTTAGTATGTGCTCCATCCAGATAAAACTTCGCATATTCAGAATCCACAACCTGGTATCTTCCCGGCCATTTGCAAGAACTCAGCCCTGTCAGAGTCTCATTCGTCACACACTTCACTATAGTTTCAAATACTGGTTTGGTCAGGCCATTTTGACCATTAACGGCATGTTTCATAAGGCCGTTTTTCCTATGTACTGGCTTGGTGATTCTCATCCATGCATGAGCTAGTTGTATGGCAAGGGAAGCGTTCGTTTGGTACGCTTCTACATCTATCGGTAAATGGGCTCGCTCTGTGGTCGGGAATGTGTATGTATTGTAAGCAGGAACTATTGTTAGGGGGCACTGGAAATGAAAGACAATCATCATGATCCTTATCATCATCATAATCAACCTTTTAATCGTCCCACTGCTGGGCACAGGTCTCCTCTTATACAGAGAAGGATTGAGCGTAATCACCACGCTTGCTCAATGTGGGTTGGCTATTTCAGAATCATTAAGTCCAGGTTTCCTCAAGATTTTTTCCTTCACCTTCAGTCATTGGTGTCCAAAATATACTTAAGTACCTACATATAACTTTAGAAAAGTTACATAGAAAGATAATAATGTTGAGCAATGTGACTTATTTTTTGAAAAAATAAAATAACAGAAAAGATTATAGAATCGTTGTAGAGAAAGAATGTGTCATGCTGGCTATGCAAAAATATTCGCGGTGTATTGCTTACAAAAAATTAACTTAACACCAATAGACTTAGGGTATATTTTGCATTGCCCTAAATTGTAAGTACATAGAGACGAAAATTTTAATATGCCAATCAACGGCCCGGATTCCCACATTCACAATAGTTATTTATGCCACTGTCAAGCAATGATAGCTATTGTAATATGAGTGATAGTTCAGTGCCACGAAGCGAAGCTGAGTGGCACAATAGATCAGCATGAGTATTACAATAGCTGTTTACGACAGTGGCATACAAAACTTTGGCCTTGAAATAAATAAATACAATAAACCGTCAATGTTGTTTTGTTGTTATGATACCACAAACGAAAGGCAAAGATAATTCATCCATACAGCCTAATAACATATTATGTTTAGTCGTGACGTAAATACACGCGCTTTTTGGCATAACCTTATGTTGATTTTTTGATGCCATAGCCATAAAAAAATATTAAAAGTTACATTGTAGTACGGCTTACCCGTGTGAAAATGGTCATTGTAACACGACTTGGCAGGAATGAGGACTATTGAGATATGACTTATGGTTATGTATTAAGCAAATTACCAAATGGTCGTAGAAAAACTAAATTTAATTTTAATGCATCTTATTCTTTCTATTTCTTCTTCTATCTCTACTTCGTATGGCAACCGGGACCAACGGCTTAACATGCTTTCCGAGGCACGACCAGACGAGGATAAAAATTCATATTCATCTCATTAAAAGTTGATTACCTTAAAACTATTAGCAACATTTCTCAGCACATCCATTGCTTCTGGAGGCTGTTCCACTGTGTAAGCCTCGCAGCCAGTCTTCATGATACCAGCCTTGGCTGCCGCGATCTCAGGCAGTGTCGTGCCTAATATCGATGTATGGTCCAACCCTAGTGCTGTTATACCGACGACAGGAACTTTTCTGAAAAATAGAGATGTTACTTTTAAAAAAACTACGAAATCAAGACAGCCAAGAACACTCCCGATGATGATTCAGCTTTCAAATAAATCCGTTTTGGAGATACGATGCCAAAGAAATGCACACAGACATGTCAAACCGATAACATCTTTTTTGTTTTGGATGGGAAATCATCAAATGATTTCTCCCACTTTGGGCGGAGCGGAAGGGCGTGTCAGACTTTTACTGACTAACCCACCCGTGTTCCTTCACCTGCCTGTAGGGCAGGACCACGGTTACTTTTTTAACCAACCTGCAACCCTGACCGTCGTTTTAGCATCGGGAGATAACAGTAGTTTATGAAACTGTAACATAATGAGGGGTATTAAGCACGAGTGTGAGTTTAAAAAACGAGCGAAGCGAATTTTTTAATAGTATCACAAGAGTGTGTAATACCTAATTATGTACAGTTTCATACACTACTTTATCTAATCTCAGTGCGTCTAACGCCAAAGCAACACAATTCCATATTCAGTTTCATAGTTGTAATATACAAAATGTTAACACTTCTGCACCCTGCATCACAGCGCACGCGCCAAAGCGCGCGCAGCCACAGATCAAAAATGAAATAGTGCTGTCTACATTGATATAATATTAAACAGATATGATATTTTGTACGCTTCAAGTTCAATGCGCTAGTGACTTATCTACCTTAGTTTAATATTATATCAATGGCTGTCTATGTTTTGTAGGGTAATGAAAAAAAAATATTAATAAAACATTATTTTGTTAGAGAAATAATGATATAATTTATTTTTTTAATTTCCTTTCGATATACTATTGGTAAAGTACGTCAATATAAACTCCTTTTTGGTTTTAATTTTTAATTTTTTGATAGAAAATAGTAGTAGAGTAGATAAAAAAAAATAATGTAGCGAAAACACTTGTGACACTTAAACTTTTGCATATCGCCACTTCATATACAACGCTAGTTTTTCTTTTTACGAAACCTGATTAAAGTTTGTTCAGCATAAGCAACTGAATCAATTCCAATCATTTTTACACCATGTTATGTATTTTTCCAAATATATTACAAAAAAAAAGCCAAAGCATGTATTATTCATGGCACAATTCCTAATAATATTATAAACGCGATTTGTTTGTATTTTCCGTTGCTTCATATCGCTCACATAGTAATATATTGGCACATCGGACAAATATGTGAAACTGAGTTTATGACATATCCATACTAATATTACAAATGCGAAAGTATTTCTGTCTGTCTGTCCGGCTTTCACGCCAAAACCACTGAACCGATTGTAATAAAATTTGGTACACAGATAGTCTAGAGCCTGAGAAAGGACATAGGCTCCTATGTTCTTTCTCTCTCTATGTTTTTTTTCCAACCTGTTTTTTTTTACCAATAGGAGCAGAGCAGTAATGAAAAATGCTGCGAAAACGGGAGTGAACGCGGGCGTACATATTGCTCCCATTATTTTAACAGGCGCTTATATTATATATACTGAGCTCCTGTAAACTGATGTCCACGCGGACGAAGTCGCGGGCAACAGCTAGTACTTAATATTTATTAGAGTATATACTAGTATCTCGATCCAATTCAACACTGCATTTAAATATATACACGGAAAATCACACAGATTGAGCTAGCCCCAAAGTAAGTTCGAGACTTGTGTTATGGGATACTAACTCAACGATACTATATTTTCTAATAGATACATATATAGATAAACATCCAAGACCCAGGCCAATCAGGAAAAGATCGTTTTCCATCATGACCTGGCCGGGGATCGAACCCGGGGCCTCCACGTCGCATGCAGGCTTGTAGACCGCTGCGCCACGGAGGACGACAATTTGATTACCAGTATACATAGACATGAAACTGTAATAAAAAAAAGACTAAAATTAACTCATAAATTAATTTCAAACATTTATAAGATCTTTGATCCTTGTTTATTTATTTATTTTATTATTTATGTGGTGATGGCCAGGTCAAGGTCACCCAGTGGTCAAGGCTTTAGTCAAGGTTCTACCATTGGAGGACAGACTGGTTCAAAGGATGGCAGTTCCTTAAGTCATGGCAGTAGTTCTCATGGTGCTCACGCTGGTTTGTCTTCACATTCGACTGAGAATAGATTCGGAGTTCAACCTACATACAATAAAATACATAAAGATACGACAAATCAAGCTGCCCTAAACTGTCAAATATTCCCAATCAACCTTGAGCCTTAAAGCTTTAGAGATAAAGTTTAAAAATAATAATGAAATCTGACAGGTTGTAGTAGCTTGAAGTGCTGTCGTCTGTGCCTAAATAAAGCAGTGAATGTTATTGAATTGTCAAAATGGAACTCATAGCAACTGATAGTATACGCAATTACCCCGAAGGACATTCTACCTTAAAACATTAGTGTAGTCGACAATACCGCCGATGCCCACCTCCACGATGGCCACGTCCACCTTCTCCTTCAGGAATACGTTGAAAGCCATCACGGTCAGGAACGCGAAGTACTTCGGCATGTCACCATCAAACGTCTGGGAAGAAGGTGCTTGGTGTTACACATTTCAATATAAGCGCAATTTAATGAGTCATCATCATCAACTTTTTTATCGTCCCACTGCTGGGCACAGGTCTCCTCTCATACAGAGAAGGATTGAGCGTAATCATCACGCTTGCTCAATGCGAGTTGGCGATTTCAGACTTAAAGTTCAGTTTTCCTCAAGATGTTTTCCTTCACCAATTACAAAGTGTCAGTCATTGGTGTCCAAGATATACTTAGAAAGTACATATAACTTTAAAAAGTTACATTGGTACTTACCTGACCTGGAATCGAACCCGCAAATACAGACTCTCAAAGTCTGGTGTTTTAACCACTAGGAAGCGCTTTACTTTGTTTTGTTCCATCACCACTGCTTTCAAAACAGTGAAGGAAACCATCGGAAAACGGCATGTTCTAGAATAAAAAACTTTGAAGACATGTGCCATCTACCAACCCGTACTGGGCCCGCGTGGTAGATTAGGGCCCGTTCCCTCTCACCGAGACGAGGCCTGTGTCCCATTATAGGCTGATTATGTATAGCTGAGTTCTAATAACCTTTTACCTTAGTATTATCCAGCATATCATAGACCTGGTGGAAATATCTTGCAAACTGTTCTTCAGTAATGACGCGTCCATCGAGCCGGATGCGTTCGCGGACCGCCACGAGATGTGGCGACGAGTAGAAACCTGTACGGAACCCGTGGTGGCGAAGGATGGACTCGCACATCGCACTTGTTGAACCCTGAAAGTTTTAACGAGGCGTTTTATTGAACGTGGCGAGTCTATTTTTTTTTTTTTTTTTTAATTAATACGTTGCCCCACTCTAGCAATTTCTCATGTCTCACGGGTGCGTTTACAAACATATAAACACACATGCACAAACATCTAGTCCCGGAACAACTACTTGTAGGTCACACAAATATTCGTTCCGTGCGGGAATCGAACCCGCGACACGCAGCGCAGTAGTCAACTTGACCACTGCGCTAACCGAACAGTCAAAGTCTTCTGATGACGAGAATCGATAATGGTCTATATTTTGTGAGAATTAAGATAGATATTTGCTCGAATGTTATCGATACAAGGTCATTATCCACACGCTAGAAAAAGATATGTCTTAACATTTTTTTTTTAATTTAGCATAAGTCTTAGGTACAGACGACAGCACATCAAGCTTTGGATTTTTTGGATGATTTTGAACATTGGAAATATGTGTTACTAGATTTCCGCCCGCGTGGAATTCGGTTATACCGCCCTTTTTAGATTTCCCTCGGGAAAATCATTTCTTTTTTCAATAAAAGGTAGCCTATGTCCTTTCTCAGGGTCTAAAGATTGTCTGTGCCAAATTTCATCAAAATCGGTTGAGAGGTTTAAGCGGGAAAGCGTAACAGACAGACAGACAGACAGACAGAGTTACTTTCGCATTTATAATATTAGTATGGAAGTATGGATTTTCAGGTAGGTTAACCTGTTGTCTTCCGTACGTAGCGTAGTGAACTAAACTTCATTTATGTTCAGGTCATCTTTTTCTCACCATTTCATTAAGAGAAGGACAGGAGATAAATAGTTTGCTCCTGTCAAATTAACATACTCATTAGATAGGCGTGATTAAAAACAAGGAGACTAAACGAAAGAAAAACTAAAGAAAGTTGAGTCCTTGAAATTGCTGGAAATTATGGTATGACATGCACCTTTGGAGGCGTGAGAAACAGGGAGTAAAGTTTACTCATCCTCCATGACAAGGGAGGATCCTCCGTCCAGTCGGGTGTTATGTCTGGTGGGCACTTGCCCAATGCTTGAAATTGGGAAGTTGTATGTATGCTAGTTGCACGGTAAACTTTGATTGCGAGATGTAGAATTCGTGTGACGTCAGTATGACGCGTTGTTTATTTGTGGCGTTCGTAGGTACCCTAATTGAGTATAATAATACATTCATCATCATCATCTCAGCGTTAATCCCAGCAGCATCCGAAACTTTTTCAGCTTAGGAGTATGGGGTCCGCTTTACCAGTCTAACTGCTGATTTTGGTTAAACTTCGATATTTTCCGTGAAGCGATTGCCGTTTAAGCTCCACAACCCAAAGGCGATATCGAAACATTGCGGCTAGACCAATTTTTTGGATTTTTGATGGCTCTAACAACCTGTAACGACTGCCATTAGATGTTCGTATGGCAACCGGGACCAACGGCTTAACGTGATTTCCGAGGCACGACCATACCAATGCAAATAGATATTCATATTCATGCATACAAATATTTGCACTGCGCGGGGATCGAATTCGCGCCTCCTTGTGCAGCGTCCGCGTTCCCTACCACTACGCCACGGAGGCTGTTAATTGAGTAACACACTATTACTATCAATTGGAATCATGTTGATGTATATTTCTAATCCATTGCTACATATGTTAAAAAAATGTGTCTGCTCAACAACATAAACAACGCAATTCATGTGGTTGATCTATCAAAATGAAACCCATAACCACTGATAGTGTTTTAGAGTTTTGGCGGGAAAGTCAAGCTGAGTATCTCGCTGATTTTTCATTGAACTTTTAAAATTACTTAGTGTTGTTTACTAAATAAAAGTGCGTGATTCATTCAGTAAATAATCATAAAGAACAGTGAAATATCGTAGCATAGTGGCCACATCATGACTTTGCCTCAAACTTCCCTCGTAAGACGGTTCACGCGGCCGTCTTTTTCAACATGAATAATTCATTTGCTAATTCACAAATGGTGCGAAATCAAAAAAGAAAGAAAGAAGAACTTTTGAAGATTTTTATTTTACTTGAAATTGGCACAAAGTCATAACTAGTGCCAACATAAAAAAAAAAAAAATAGTGTGTCAGTGTCACGCAATTACCCTGCTGGTCACGAAAACGAAATTTCGTTAACAAAAGCATACCTTACATGTGGAATATGTATGTTTAATGTTTACTGAACTTGTTCTTGGAGCCAGTTATTACTACAATCGTTACAGTGTGGCGATTACTTTATCACATTAATTGACACCCAGGTATGCACATCGTGTAAGATCATTAAGTATTATCAACATACACAATTAAAATAATCAGTAAGTGTCTGAATATATATACCAAGTAGGTTTGTACAGACGACAGCACATCAAGTTACTACAATCTGTTAAATTTCTTTATTAGATTTTCAATCTTATCACTAAAGCATTAAGGCTCAAGATTGATTGGGACTATTTGAGAGTTTCGGGTAGCTTGACCTATGTCGTCCGTACAAACACTCATCATCATCTTAGCGTTAATCCCAGTCGCATCCGAGGCTTTTTCAACTTTGGAGTCTAGGGTCCGCTTTACCAGCCTAACTGCTAATTTTTGGCTAAACTTCGATAACCGTCCGTACAAACACTAAGTAGGTACATAAAATAACAAGTTTACATTACGTTTTCTAATGAAAATTACCTTTCCTTTGGTCCCAGCTATGTGTATCACAGATAATTCATCTAACTTTGTCAGACTAACTCCAGTTCTCGACAAATAGTTCTGCATGTCCTCTAGGTTTGTGCATTTCTGAAATATTTGTTAGAAAATATTATACTATTACAGAAGTAGGTAGATGTCTGGTGAAGCCGTACGGTGAACGGGTCTGAGCAGTTGTGTTGCGATATGTGCCGGGTACGATGTGCCTAATGTTGTTGTGTCGGGAGTTTGGTCGTGAAGGCTCTCCAGATCATCCTCTGGCGCAGCATCGTTGGTCGTGTTGTTGGGTTAAACATTGCATCACCTCGCTCAACTGCCGTCTTCCTTCCTATTCACTCAGTTTTTTTGAGTGAATAGGCTTAATAAGCTAGTGTGCTTTACCATCAACGATTGCATCACTGCTTACCATCAGGCGGGATTGCAGTCAAGCACTAGTTTATAACTATTAAAAAAAAAAAAAAAAAAAGTAGGTTTATAACAATATGGCTAAAATGCAGTATATCATAGACAAACAAACGCGTGTTGGTTTATGGTCATTATATCTATTTAAATAACATTTTTTTGGTGTGGAGAGGTCATCTGATGTTTTCCCACATCAGATGAGCTCTCCTGTGGAGCGGAATGGCGTGACAAAATCCCCGTATACCCGCGTTTCTTCACTTGCCTGTGCACCAGGGCCACAGTTTCACTTTCAATCAACCCGAAACCCTAACCCAGGCAGCGGTCTTCGTGGACCGTCACGATGTGCTGACATCAAGGTATTTGAGACGCGAGGGAAACACAACGCACCGTCGAGTCAGGCCTGGTCCTTACCAGGCGGCGAGCTGCCCACTGCTCGCCACTCACGCGCCTTTGGTGGCCGGGAGTGCGATGTTGTCTCCCGACCAGGGCTTCTCCTGCGGCGGCTAAAGGCGTGAGGGCGCTGAGATTCCCGTTCCCTCACGCGCTCCGACTCCTCCTTTGCCAGCATCACTGGTTCGTAGGAGGTGACGGCCTACCATACACTCTAGCTCCGGACCATGGCCGGATGCGAAAGATCGTCGGCGATCGCCGCGATTGTCATTGGTACGCTATATTTCTTCTGTTGTCTTAGTCAGAGGAGGCGGAATGACCATAATGCATTAGAAGGTAGGTAGGCCTTTGGTGTGAGATACTTATAATGATAAATGCGTGTGTGACCCTTGCATCCTTATGACCCTTGCATCATCACATCTGCCAAGTCTCACCTCAAGTTCTGAGCAATGATAAAGTTTGTGACACGCATACACTCTGGTTTTGTATGGAAAGCACTGACAATGTCGGTATTTGTAAAGGGTTGTGGTGGGTTTACTTACCTGTCCCGTTCTTATATCTTTTCGGATCTGTTCTATGGATGCCTTGTTTGATTGCAGCAAGTTAAGCTTTCGAACAGCCTCCTGGAATACGTCAACGGTACACAGGTTACTTTTGTATCAGTAAAACTAGGATGACTTTATCCTCTTTTAATGTTCATTGAACATAAATATGAATATTTTACAAATATACCTATACCCTATTTATCATGGGCGTACCGAGGGGGAGGGGAGGGGAGGGGCAGGGAGAGGCAGCTGCCCCCCCCCCCCCCTTGAAATCTTGCAGAACATGTACCTATGAACTCCCCTAATTACTAAACAAAGTATAAACGAGACTTAATAGACAAACCGCGTGCGACTATAGCGCACACAGATTTACCACCCTAAAAATTTGACTTGCCCCCCCAGGCCTGTCTTGCCTTCCCCTAGGCCTGACTTGCCCTCCCCTAGGCCAGAAGCTAGGTACGCCCATGCTGTTTATTTACTATGTACTACATAGGTATGTAGGAGGTAGCGAAAATATCGAAGTTTAACCAAAATCAACAGTTAGACGGGTAAAGCGGACCCCAGACTCCAAAGCTGAAAAAGCTTCGGATGCGACTGGGATTAACGCTTAGATGATGATGAGGTATGTAGGAGGTAACTGCCAGTCAGATTACATTATACTTAAACAAAACTTATAGCATTTGATAGCCCAATTGTTGGCGAAGGTTATAGGATGCTAAATAACATCATCCTACGACCATTAGACGGTGAGCAAAATATAAAAACTGAGAAAGAACACTAACCGAAAACGTGAAGTGAAAGCGCGAGAAAATTTAACGCGGGCGATATCGAACGCTGAAGCTAGTGTTTACATAAACAGTAGCTACTGCAGAGATTGGCCAATGAAGGCATACATAGTGCAGCAGGGTAACTGCGTAACACACTATCAGTAGCAATGGGTTTTCTTTTAATTTAACAGTTCAACAACATTCATTGCGTTATTTACGTCTTTGAGCAGACACATTTTCGAACATATGAAACAATGGATTGGCAATTTGCTTTGAAATGATTCCATCTAATAGGAATGGCGCGTTACGTAATTAGGGTGCTGGTCGGGAAGCGCGGGGTGGATTCGAACATCCAACAAGCGCGGATCCAGGGGGGGGGGGGGTCATGGTCATGACCCCCTGAACTGGGTCCAGGAGGACCCAGCATAGGAGGATTTTATTTAAGTACTTTGAATATTTCATCAGTTTATATAAGTTTACTTCGTTTGACGCAAACGTATTATTCGAGAATGAACGCATCCAAAATTTGAATTTTACCGTGCTACCGCCGCCACGGCCGCCAACATTCAAATGTCACATATCGTATGACACTTGCGCGCGGTCTGTTTAATAATTAGTAATTTCTTCATTATGCCAGTGTGTGTGTGTTCAAACTCAAATATTATTATTGTAATGTTCTTAAAGTAACTCGTAGGTAATTAAGTAGGTGCCTACTTTACTTAGTGAAAGAGGGGGTTTTATATATGGACGATAGCAGGTCAAGCTACCGGAACCTGACAAATAATCCCAATCAATCTTCAACCTTCACAGTTTAGCAATAAGGTTGAAAATCTAATAAAGAAATTTGATAGATTTACCTACGTATTTTTATTGGGCGAGGGAGTTTGAAGGTACTTTTTTCCGAAGGTGGAAAAAGCCTCATAGACTATCCTCCGCTCAGAGACGCGGAGGGGTGTGCCGGCTAAAAAACCACCCAAGCGTTCGTCATCTGCCTTTCCGGGGTTCTGGGTTCTTCCCATTCTACGGTAGTCCTAAGCTCACTTTTTGTTTTTGTTTCCGGGGTGGAAAATCTTCATGAATGTCCGCCGCCCTGGGGTGGGCCGCGGTGTCTCTCAGACTCTTACTGACTAAAAACCACCCCGGTGTCACACCTCACAGGTCACACCGCAACCGCCGATAGGTGGTGCAGGGAGGGGAGTGAGGTGTATGACTCCCCTCTGACGTCTAAGAGTGGCGCGCGTGGATCACTTCGCGCCGCCACCTCGGGTTCTGATGTTTGGGGGCGACAAATGTTCCCGAGTCTATCGCCCCTGGGCCCATTTAAGGGGGCTGAAAGAGGGCGCTATCCATCCTGCGCCTGCTGCGGGTTGGGTGAGGAGACGAGATCTCCCTCTCCCTTTCCGCAGCCTCTTTCTACGAGACGATTGTATCGCAGAAGGAAACCACCGCATCCCAGGACTATCGACTCGATTACGGCCGGTAGCAACAGGTCACTGCCTACTTCAGAGATAACGTCACAGCGCACCCCACCCAAGCGGCACACTCTGTCAGCGTATGCCGCGCCATGTCCTCCTGGCTGACGACGCAGTGGTGACACCGGGCGTTCGGTTCCCTGTTTATGTGATACAGGTACTTCCCGAAGCAACCATGCCCCGAAAGTACCTGTGTCATCCGAAACGTCAGGTAGCCGTGCCTTCCCCCGAGCCAGTCCGCCAGTACCGGCCGGATCGCCTCGATGGTGGTGAGGCGTGGTAGGGCGTGAAAGCCTGTTCCGCCCTTCCGCCACCAGGACCTCTCGGAGCTGCGACCGACGCTGCTCGAGCTGACAAAGCATCGGCCGTTCGCCCCGCTACCGGAACAGTGACACGAGGACCTTCGCCTCCAAGTCCCAAGGCGGGGATCCAGCCAGTAGGCAGGCCGCCTCATAGGAGATCGTGCATTATTCATCACCATGTATAACTCTGATGGCCATCTCTGCGGTTGTCGCAGTATAGCGATACTGCCGGTCGTCAGGTCAGAGGCCCACTTCGGGGCCTCATACAGGGCCATCGATCGCACGAATCCCGTGAAGAGCCGCCTGCAGGCGGCGCTCGGGCCTGCCAGATTGGGAAGCAACGTTGAAAGCGCCCCAGCTTTCAACGTTGGCGCTAACTTGGGCGCCAGCCGCCGGAATTGGGGGCCGAAATCCCACCGGCTGTTGAGCACCAGTCCCAGGTACTTCATGGTGGACTCGACAGCGATTCGGACCCCCCGACTAGGATGTGTGAGCCCGGTGGCGGCGCCCGCCGGGGACCATGAAACACCATGGCATCCGACTTGTTAAGGGCCACCTTCAGGCCTATTCGACGTATGCGGCCCACCACCTGTGATACCGCAGCCATCGCCAGCAACGTTGCTTCCTTGTGCGAGCTCCCCCGGGCGGTGACCAGAGTGTCGTGCGCATAACATGTCAGGTCTACCCCCGGTCTGAGCTAACCTCTCAGCATCCAGTCGTACGTCGTCGACGTTACGAAAAATCAAAGCATGGTAAAGAGCTTCAATGGTTGAAGAACGTCTAAGCGGACTGGCACTTCTCCACGTCTATAAACACGCACCTATCCATTGAAGTAGATGAAGTGATAAGACGTTTCGGAAGAAGACGTGAAAGAAAAATTGATTTCGTTATTTAATTAGGTATTTATAAGTTCAGTACTTATTAATTAAGTAACTTCTTTTTAATTGTCCCTATTATCAAAGTTTAATTAAAACTTCTTATGACTTGACCACGACTATGTGACCCTCCCCTGGCGCCAAAGCTGGATCCGCCCTTGACATCCAAGCGTATTTGGAATATGGTGTCAAAGAGTTTGAATAAGATCTTTGTTTGTTTTTGCCAGTGCTACTTTTGTCAGAAATAGGTCAAGACATTCTAACAACATGGATACAATGTTGTTTTTTCCTTTATACGGAACCTGAATACAGTTTGTTCAGAATAAGCAACTGAATCGATTCCAATCATTTTTATACCATGTTATACTTTTTCCCAAATACATTTAGAAATTGTTGCAGTGTGGTTAGTAGAGAGCGCGCAACACAGCTGACGGATTACTCAGCTGAGATCGTCATAGTACGAGAGTGTAGGCGCGGGCGGACGAGCGGTGCGTTGACCATATTTTTGTTGGGACAACCGGGTAAGATAACAAGCCCATAACTTTGTGATTTTTCATGATACTTTACTTAAAAATACTGGACACGTTTTTTTATACTGGACACGGGTTTCGCATAAACAAAAAAATAATAGTGTTGCATATTTCTAAAATATAAATGTAATTCTAAAGCAATGCAATAGACTGTTGATTCCTCCAGCAGGCTGAAACACCTACACTATTTATGTACCTACTCAGTTTTAATGTATCAAGATTAATCAAGAACTACTAAGAACTAACTACTAAGATCTAAGAACTTTGATATAATATTTTCATGGTTCACTTTAATACTAATATCAAATCCATATGTCATTTTATTTACATAAATAACTAGCATTGTATTGTCACAATGCAGAGGCCTTCTCAGTTTTTCACACAGCAAGCTAAAACAAACATAACAGATGTTACCCAGAAAGTCACTAAACTTAAGTGTGGGACTAGGTTGGACATGTTTGCCTCATGTTACATTAAAATTGGGCAAAAAACTACCAATTGGGTCCCGCTTAACGCATGATGCCACAGACCTTGACTGAAATGTCAATTGACTCCTACCACAGGGGATAAGCAGCACTTGCAAAAGACTATTTACTATACTTTTCCAATGCACAAGTTTTTACATAAAACAGTCATCAAAATTTTAACATTATTCTTTGAATAAAAGTTATCTGGGATTGAAAAAATCAGTCCTTACAGGAATTATTAACATAGCTACAAAAAAGTAAAAAAGGAATTAATAATCCAATTATTTAGAAAGTATCTGTGTATTTATTATTCTTAATTCTAATATAACATTAAGAAAAAAAAGAAAGAAAGAAAGAAATATAAAAAAAAGAAATAGAAATTATAAAAAAAAATGTGTATATATTTAATTATCAATTATTATTATTATTAAATTTTAGAAATTCTGTACACTTATTCTAAGTTTAATATATTAGACTTAGAATAAGTGTACAGAATTTCTCTTCAAGACTCAACATCAAAATGAAAAACCACATTAAAAAATTTAATTATCTAGGTATGTTACAAATAGGTGGTTGGACAGGGCCTGGCCAGAGATGCTCAAGATAGGGAGCATTGGAAGAATAAAGGGAAAGACTTGTGCCCAAAAGAGGTACACAAAAGTGGCTAGCAAAAAAAAAATGCTAACCAGAACTAAAGTTAATGTTTACAAACATAATTGTAATAACAATATTAGTAGGTATAATAGTCCTAAAACTTAGGAGAATATAAAATGCAACAACAGGAAACTTTCTAAAATACAGTATCTGTGATGTGGCAATATTTATTGAATGATTAAAAGTTTTGTTGCAAGTATGCAGAACTTACGCAGTTAGTGCACTATAAAGTAAAACTAAAAAATGTACTGTCAGAACTCGTACCTCGTAACTTGACTTTGTCGAACACATCCTAACAGCTAGACTACTGACTAAACCACTACGGAATAAGCGGACGCTGTTCATCAGTGCGTCATGCGTCTTATAGACGGCGCAATTATATTGGAAATAAACGAAAAAACTATGACCTCGTCGCGAACGACGAGCGAGTGAAATCACATGGCGTTTAGGTCTGTTGTTACTTATCGATGAGGCATACGACATTTGACCCTCATACCGGCTATTGTCATAACATCAAACCGAACACAGCCGGTAACTAGCGTTAATAGCTTCCTTGGACGAAACAAAAGTTACGCAAACATCTGTTAATGTAACCTCACAAGTACATCAAACATGTGGGTCGTGGGATTGACAATGACACATGCCAGTGAGCTCTGAGCTGACAGGTGTCAAAACGTTCAGAAATGCTACCAACGAATTTATGTTAACACTGACAAATCTATCATAAATGTACAAGCCACGAGTAATATTCAATTATGTCTAAACTCCTTAGTGGATTGCAGTTTTGGATATAAGAAAAATAATTTGTGACAAACTAAGATTGACTCAGTCTTTTCATAGATGATTTATTTCAATAATTTTCAAAGTGTGCAGAATCACTTTGCAATCGATATAGTTCATTTCTATCGCACTAAAACTACTTAAAAAGAAATCTGTTGACTTTACTTTTACAAGAGTTTTCAATAAACACATCCTCGTGAAAAATGACTGAAACCGACGCCACGAAACGACCGCTGGAAATGCCCACACATTTCTTGCCAACCCTTGAGAGATCGCGAGTTTACCTAATGATGAAGGTTTTCCAATATTCTTATAATCTAAGCCGTTAATGGGATAGCAACTTTTTGTCTGGCTGTGACACTTACAGACAGAAAGTTGTTACTTTTTCTCATCAGAAAAACTAAAACGAGTGTTTATCAAAGACGTCAGATAAGCTAACCTGGGACTTGAAGACTACACTCTACTGACGCCAGCATGGGCGTAGTCGCATTGGGGCAAGCTGGGGCACTTGCCACACCCTGGCTCTGATCTCTAAAGTGCCTAATTATACAAAAAAAAAAATAACAAAAACCGGGAGAAGGGGGGCGGGGAGGGGGGGATAGGATGACTGCCGCCCCACCCTGAGCTCAAGGCTGGCTTACTGGCTACGCCCATAGACTCCAGCCCATCAATCTATTCCAATCAGTCAGATTTCTTTAATAAATTTTCAACTTTATCGCTAATACGTTATGGTTCAAGGTTGATTGGGAAGATTTGGCCGTTTCAAGTAGCTTGACCTGCTGACAGCGTCTATACATTTTCTAGTTTTGACTCTGAATCGCAAATGAAATGTGGGCAACAGCTTTTTAAAATATATATACAATATGTAAAGAAAACCCTGTCCGATCCGTGAAGGTATTGTTAGGTATCGATAACTGATTCTACAAATGCCCACAAAGACAGGCTAAACTTAAAAAAAAAATCTCCCTAAAAATATAAATATTATTTCGCAAAAAGAGGTAACTTAATACATGTGCGATTAGCACCCCCTTCAGCGGGCGGCGGGAGGCAGGGCACGCGGCTTCTGTGACGTGGTCGCGCCGCTATTCGCTTATAATAATACCGGTGTTGTCACTTTTTTAAAAATTACCAAATTTCGGGGAAATTGGAATTATTTCCCGGGAAAAAAGGATTATTTCAAAATTCATTACTATTGTTACTATGATGATTATGTAAAATTTAATATTATATTTGGTCAAGTGTTTACCTAACCTTTATTATCCTTATGGGTCGGACAGGGTTTTCTTTACATATTGTACCTATATATATTCAATATCAAAACTAAAATTGCTTTTTTTTATACAATTATAAACTAGTGCTTGATCGCAATGCTTCCAGGATATGGTCAGGAATCTCATCATACATCTGCCAAATGATCATATTCAACATATGAAGATTTTCGCCTCCCGTCACCTGTATACTATCGAGGCATCGCGTTTGATGTTGCTTGTAGAACCAGAACTGGATATAGGTAAACTTGTTTGCCTTTTTCCGGCAAAATAGAGCCCTGCAATGATGAGTAGTTGTAACTCGTGTGTACGAACCCCAACAGGCGCATGACTTTTTGTAACAACACCACTGCTCTCAAAACAGCGAAGGAAAAGATTGCGAGGAAATCCTAGTTGGATCCAGCCCTCTTAGAACCGAAAAAAAATCGGCACTCTCCTGCCCCCTGAGAACAGAGACTAGTGAAAGTGACTATTGACCTTGGGCCTTGTCTTCCAGCAGACTGAACTTAGACAGCTCAATCTACACAGTTGCTAAACTTGGAGATTTATATAAACGTATTCAATACCCATGTTTTCGAACATTCTGTGACTGAGTATAAATTAATATAGTACAGACGACAGCACATCGAGCTACTTACTACAATCTGTCGGATTTCATTATGATCTTTATCGCTAAAGCATTACCTAACGCTCAAGGTTGATTTCGGGTACAGTTTACACTTTACGGTTACAGTTTAGGTAGCTTGATCTTTTGTCGTCTGAACCATAGTCATTGCCTTCCATAGTCCTATAACATGTAGCGTATGTACCTACTTACTTATTACTAATTAGGCTACTTAATTAATAATTTTTTTCTGGACCTGGATTTGCTCCAAGAGAATTCCCGGCGGAATGCCTTTGTCGTTTTATCCAAAGCAAAACTTATACAGGGTTCGGCACTCGAAGTGTTACTAATTTTACGTTGCTATAGCAACTGAACTGTTTACAATATGGCGCCCATTTTTTCACATTACTTAGTGTATGGTATTGTTAAAAACTAACAAAAGCCTACTATTTTTCGTCGTTATTAAAAAAAGTTTTGCAGATGGAAGTCAAACGAAACAGTGTCATTGCTTTGTATTTAGCTGGAAAATCGCAGGCTGCCATCGTTAATGAGCTAGGACAAATGTCCTAGCTCATTAACGATGGCAGCCTGCGATTACACAAACATTTTGTTCAAATGTAAATACATTTGAACAAAATGTTTGTGTATCGGACCATCACGCGTTACAATGATACGGGTAGCATCAAAAAACGCCATGGAGGTGGACATCCAACAACAGCAACATCATCAGCAATGGTTCGAAAGTTAAAGGCTAGAATTGAACGAAATCCACGACAGAGCGCAGTTAAATTGGCGAAAAGTCCTAATGTATCTGCCCGGAGCATAGGGCGCATATTAAAAAATAAACTTCAACTGAAGCCCTACAAATTACAAAAAGTGCAAGATCTGACACTTGCACAAAAGACAGTTCGTCTAGTAAGAGCTAAGAACTTAAAGCACTTGCACGTTGATACTTGCTTGAAAATTTGATATTTTCCGATGAAAGAATTTTTACCGTTCAGCAATATGTGAACAAGCAAAATGATCGCGTATGGTTAAAGTGTAAATCAAATGACAATTTAGACCAACGAATTGCCTTGCGAAAGCAAGCACCAGCATCTGTGATGGTTTGGGCGGCGGTCACTGCCATGGGACGCTCACCTCTCGTTTTTATTGACCAGGGTGTAAAGATAAACCAGCAGATCTACCGTAAAAAGATTTTAAACGATATTTTGTTACCTTGGGCACGTAAGCAATTTGGTAGAAATCATTGGACCTTTCAACAAGACTCGGCACCATCTCACAAAGCTCGTGAAACCCAAATTTTTTTTACAAGAAAATATTCCGAGCTTCATTTCTTCGCAACAATGGCCACCATATTCCCCGGACTTAAACCCAATGGATTTTTCCATATGGTCAATTCTAGAAGCCAAAGTGTCAACAAAAGATATCGGTGGACACCTTAAAGATTGCGCTTCGCCGAGAATGGAACAAAATACCAGCAGACCATATTGGTGCAGCGTGTGAAGCCTTCTCGGTCAGACTCGATGTGACTGTTATCCGCGCTAAAGGTGGCCATATCGAACAATAGCTTCTTTTTTTATTTATTGTATATGTCTTTTTTCGATACTGAAGTTTTAAAATAAATATGCTCATGTTTAACAGAAAATTACAGCATTTTGAATTGGTAACACTTCGAGTGCCGACCCCTGTATAATATCAAGAACAAAACCAACAGTTGTGCGTGTGCCCGATTACAACAACACGCTATCAATCACAATTTTAGTCATTTCGAAGGCAAGATCCAATTTAGTTTCGTTTTATGATCTTCCTGTCCGAGTCACAATAAATACTTTTTCTTTCAATCTATTGCTTCATATCTTCGAAAAATGTGTTTTTTTTTTTTTGTAGTGCGCTGAGCGTAACGCCACGTAACGCTCAGGTTGACTTTCCCGCCAAAACTCCGAAAAATGTATGCTCAACAAAGTAAGTTTTATTTTTGAAAAGTTCTACAACATTCATTGCGTAATTAATGTTGTGGAACTCTCAAAATCAAAACTATTGCTCAGCAAACTATTGCTCAAATATTGTCAGCTAACACATGAAGAGAGAAGCTCTTCAGATCAACTCTCTTATCATTTCTAGTTAATAAATAATCAAATACTTTCTTATTATTAGATATCAAAGCTGTGGCGAAAATGATGATGAAAGATTTCGGTTGCTTTGTCATAACACGTCGCTGCGTGATGGATCGCTATGAAAGAGTAATGTGTCCCTTGCACAATTAATCGATATCTATTGATGAATTTATTACGTGATGATAATCGATTATTAACACAAATGTCTTCCACAGCACGATAACTACGTTCCTGGTTGTGTGGACCCAGCATTGATATCGGAAATAACTAAATCGTTTACGCAAAAGGAACCTGTACCCCAGGCCGGGTGGTTGATGTTTGGTAATCCTTTCCTCGTACCTACGCTTTTTCATCTTATCCATTTATCATATAAAAAAAACTGTCATAACTTCTCCCAACTATAGTGTCAGCTTCCAGTCTACCCGGGAGCAGCTAAATACCAATATTTTATATGGCGCAGCTGCCTATTTTATCTCCACAAACGAGTCAATGAGTACTTAATACGTAAGACACTTGTAGTCGGATTTGGGCTTTCTTGTTACCCGTAATTTCTGTCAAAGATAAGACTAATAACAGCATTATCACTATCGTCATATTCATATTCATTTATTTGCATAAAACATTGTATATGGTTTATTACATATTCGGAAGGCCAAAGTTTAGCAGCTTTTGCTATATTGAGCTGATCGAAGGATTTCCTCAAAACAAGTCTAAATTTATTGGTCTCGGGCCTCGGCAATTTCTAGTGCTTGCATTTGCCGCTGTTTTAAAAAGACTTTTGTGTTTCCGGACAAACATACATGTTTCATATAAATATGGTGAGGGTAGTGGTAGCAAACCAAATTTTTTAAATATTGGTCGGCAGGATTTGTCCGGCGGAACACCTTGAATAGCTCGAACGCATTTCTTTTGAGTTACAAATGCTGTGTTAAATTCTGTGCTGTTACCCCAATCCCCATACAATAAGTCAATAAGTGCATATCGCAATGAGGACTCAACATAAGCCCGATAGCACATTACAGCTATTTTGATGTTCGTTACCTTTTTAATCTGCCTGAGAGCATATACAAATTTATAAATTTTATTACATACACTATCCACTTGGGTTTTCTAGTCTAGATGTTCGTCTATGATCGTTCCCAGAAACTTAGGTTGTGTTACTTGTTGAATTTTAGGTATATCGTCATTCAACATACTAATTTTGTTACAAAGCCCGCAAGGCCACGGTATTTTACTTATTTTCATACTAATGTATCTTAAAAACATGATTTGCCCATTCATACTGCCTACATTCTACGTAGCCATTGTGCAGCGTGATAAATAGACCGCGAGCATTTTTATTATCTGCATCAGTATTATCTGAAGCATGATAAAAGAAGACTTATGAGGGTTTGAAAACAGCATTTTGTTCATCATCTAGATCACCCATGCACATTGCGCGAGGCTCGTTGTCTTCAGCAGGATGCCGTCCTGCCCACGGTGACCTTGGTGCTGATGAGGACGCCGCCTGTCGCGATGAAGGCCGTTAGCAATCACACTCCTCCTCGGAACTTCTTCCAACAAGACTTTGAGGGGCTCAAATATGCGTACAAAGCTACAGCAAAGGTACCTAGAATATCTTTATTTCCTTTGATTGTCGTCCTCCGTGACGCAGCGGTCAACACGCCTGCCTGCGACATGGAGGCCCCGGGTTCGATCCCCGGCTAGGTCATGATAGAAAATGATCTTTTCCTGATTGGCCTGGGTCTTGGATGTTTATTTATACAGGGTTCGGCACTCGAAGTGTTACTAATTTTACGTTGCTGTAGCAACTAAAATGTTTACAATATGCCATAATAACCCATTTTTTCACATGCCTTAGTGTATGATATTGTTAATAAACTAACAAAAGCCTACTATTTTCCGCCGTTGTTAAAAAAAGTTTTGCAGATGGAAGTCAAACGAAACAGTGTCATTCATTGCTTTGTATTTGGCTGGAAAATCGCAGGCAGCCATCGTTAATGAGCTAGGACATTTACATTTGAACAAAATGTTTGTGTATCGGACCATCACGCGTTACAATTATACGGGTAGCATCAAAAACGCCATGGGCTAGAATTGAACGAAATCCACGACAAAGCGCAGTTAAATTGGCGAAAAGTCTTAGGTCCGTATTACAGAACGTCACTCAAAACTCAAGCTCTACCTAAGTGTCTTTTGAAGTCTTTTGATTGGTTGAAACTAGTTTTAAGTAATGCATAAGCAGAGATCAATGCTTGAGTTTCCTTCTGGAATACGGACCTTAATGTATCTGCCCGGAGCATAGGGCGCATATTAAAAAATAAACTTCAACTGAAGCCCTACAAATTACAAAAAGTGCAAGATCTGACACTTGCACAAAAAACAGTTCGTCTAGAAAGAGCTAAGAACTTAAAGCACTTCCACGTTGATAGCTTGCTTGAAAATTTGGTATTGTCCGATGAAAAAATTTTTACCGTTCAGCAATACGTGAACAAGCAAAATGATCGCGTATGGTTAAAGTATAAATCAAATGACAATTTAGAGCAACGAATTGCCTTGCGAAAGCAAGCACCAGCATCTGTGATGGTTTGGGCGGCGGTAACTGCCATGGGACGCTCACCTCTTGTTTTCATTGACCAGGGTGTAAAGATAAACCAGCAGATCTACCGTAAAAAGATTTTAAACGATGCTTTGTTACCTTGGGCACGTAAGCAATTTGGTAGAAATCATTGGACCTTTCAACAAGACTCGGCACCATCTCACAAAACTCGTGAAACCCAAATTTTTTACAAGAAAATGTTCCGAGCTTCATTTCTTCGCAACAATGGCCACCATATTCCCCGGACTTAAACCCAATGGATTTTTCCATATGGTCAATTCTAGAAGCCAAACAAAAACATCTCAACAAAAAAATATGAGACGGTCGACGCCTTAAAGATTGAAGGCCGAAAATGGAACAAAATACCAGCAGACCACATTCGTGCAGCGTGTGAAGCCTTCTCGGTCAGACTCGATGCTGTTATCCGCGCTAAAGGTGGCCATATCGAACAATAGCTTCTTTTTTTATTTATTGTATATGTCTTTTTTCGATACTGAAGTTTTTAAATTAATATGCTCATGTTTAACAGAATTACAGCATTTTGAATTGGTAACACACTTCGAGTGCCGACCCCTGTATATGCATCTATTATAAATATAGTATCGTTGAGTTAGTATCCCATAACACAAGTCTCGAACTTACTTTGGGGCTAGCTCAATCTGTGTGATTTGTCCGTAGGTATATATTTATTTTATTATTTATTGTCTTTTTTATCACGTCCCTTGAAAACAAGACTACATTTTTTCAAGGTGTTGATAGAGTTATTTTATACATAAAACGCAGGACCTACGGCTTAATGTGTTATCCGAGGTACAGGTAAAGAAGTCCACTGATCAATATCAGTGGTCTTCTATTTCAAATTCTTTAATTAATGTTAAAAAATAAAAGAATTTTTTTTAATTTATTTACACAAGAGACCAGCCCCCTAATCGGCGAACACATTTTCGTCAAATGATTGCGACTAGTTGGGATCAGTTGGTATCGTTCGGGCCACCCATTGGTCCATTCGGTCCAAACGATCCCAACTAGTCGCAATCGTTTGACAAAAATGTGTTCGCCGATTAGGGGGCTGGCCAACACATGATATTGTTACAAATGGACCTTATGTCGACGGCATAAGGTTCAATATCGCGTGACATGCAGTGAGTCACTTTTAAGCCCTATTCCTCCAGATCTAGACATTTTCTAGGTACAATAATAAAACGCATTACTAGACTTAGGACGGCCTGTCGAATGGTACAGGTCTCAACAGTTTTGTCAACAAAGTGTCGACATCGAAATTTCTAGAAACCCGTTTCCGGGAATTATCGTAGGTACTTACTTGGCCGGTGACCTCGAAGTTATGCAGTATTATTATTACGCCTAGAGGATTCTGGAATGTTCGATCAGCTGGACAATATAAAGCGCCGTGACGCCGGCACAGAGTCAGTCTACACTCGACTAGCGATACGAAAACAGCGACAGTAAAGAAGCGATCTTAAAGAAGACCTACTGCGACAATTATAACGAGAACGTCGAGTACTACGAGAAGTAACATCTGCAGTGTTATTTTGTGTTTACAACACCGACTTCGTGGACATAAGGGAAGACTTCGGTGCGACATCAGCTACGTTCTACTTGTCATTGCCTACAATCGACTGTACCTTCGTTGCCAATAAACCTCGTAACCCTTAACCGGCATTTTAGTATCCCTAGCCCGTAACAATTGGTGTCAGAAGCGGCATGCCGGTCACGCCAAGGGAAGACGAAGGAGTTCGCACGCGACGACAAGCAGCGATGGATTTGGCGCGTCAAGAGGAAGAATCGCTTGGTGTCCCTGCACCCGAAACAGAAGCGGCCGTCGTAACACCTATTAGCGCGCCTACTACCACTACTATTCCCGGAAGCAGTGGATGCGATTTATCGGCGTTGCTGGCTCAATTAACGATGCAAATAAAAGGTATGGCAGAATCCCAGGCAAAATCCCAGGCAGAAATCCAGGCACAAATCAAAAGTGTTGCAGAATCTCAAGCAAAATCCCAGGCAAAAATAGACAGATCCCAGGCAGAAACCCAGGCTCAAATAAAACAATCCCAGGCAGAAACCCAGGCACAAATTAAAAATGTAGCAGAATCCCAGGCAAAATCCCAGCAACTAGTATTGGAACTAAACGGAAAGTGGGAAAAAACTAAAGAAGAGGTCAACGAGCTCAAAATAAAAGCAACACAATAAGATGCACGTATGGACCAGCACGATACGCGCATAGACAAACAAGAAGCGCGTATGGACCACCAAGATACGCGTATAGACAAACAGGATGCTCGTATAGACAAACATGATGCGCGTTTCGAGACACTAGACAGCACCATCATGGAGTGTGAGAAAGAAATAAAATTCCTCCATGATAAGGTACAGAAAGGAGGCATTAAAGGGGTGATACCTAGTGCTTTGCCGACGTTCCAAGTACCTCATTTTGATGGAACAACGTCATGGGTGGCCTTCCGTCTACAGTTTGAAAAAGTCGCAAAAGGCAACAATTGGGACGACGATCAAGCGGTAACCGCTCTTACGCTTGCTCTGCGTGGTGATGCGGTACAAATTCTCGAAAATATTTCCGGCGATTGCAATACCCTAGCCGGTCTGCTAGAAGCGTTGGAGTCTAGATACGGGGAGAAACACCTCGAACATGTCTACAGGGCTCAACTCCGCGACCGCACACAGAAGAGCAGTGAGGGTTTGCAACAATGGGCAACGGAAATAGAACGTGTTGTTCGGAGGGCGTATGCATCAACACCGGGATTAATTGATGCTACTACGGTGCAAGCTTTTACTGATGGAATCCGAGATGCAGAAGTCAGGGCTGCAGTTCGTCTGGGTCACCATCAGACTCTGAAGGCAGCCTTGACACACGCTTTGGAGGTGGAAGCAGTACGTCAAGACGGTCGACAACACCACCGCATTCGAGAGGTAACCCAAATAATAAAAACTCGGCAAGGACCAACCTGCTATGAGTGCGGCGAAAAGGGTCATATTCGGATCAATTGTCCCAGGAAGTCTAAGGGAAGAAGTACTTCTGGGACACAAGTGGAAGCCGAGGATTTAAACTAGGAACAGCCAGGGCTATGGGGCGAGTACTGGCTGGTCGACATGTAGCCCCCATTATAACAGTATCACAAGTGGGTGACGGAAACAGTCTCATTATAGAAGGACAACTGAATGGTAAATCCTGCAGTTTCATATTGGATACTGGTGCATCAAGAACCATTGTACGACCGGAGCTATTTCCTCGGACCATAGTATGGAAAAGAGGATTTTCACAATGCCGATTACAAACCGCCACTGGCCAACCAGTACTCGTCCTTGGTGAAACGAATGTGACCTTGAAAATGGGTGATAAGACATTTACGCACCCTGTTTTAGTAGCGAATATTACAGATGATTGCATAATAGGACTGGACTTTTTGAAGAAACAACAGTGCGTCCTTAATGTAGCATAAGGAGTATTGAGTTTCCCAGAACAAGAAGTATTTCTTCAAGGTGGAAAACAAGGGTCAGTGTACTGTTTAAGGAGAACGGTATTACCACCAAGATCAGAAACCTTAGTAGATATTAGACTATCATCAATAGGATGCGGTAAACGTTGCATTATAATAGAAGATTCTGGAGATCACCCAGACTGGATAACAGCAAGGACACTGATGATGATTTCCGATAAACCAAAAGTGCGCATTATCAACGTTAGTAACAAAGAAATAATTCTTGAAAAGAATTGCATGGTGGGTGTGTGCGATCATGTAGCGTCTTTGAGAAAAACAGAGGCGCACGAAAAGGGACGTGATAAGAAGTGGCAGGAACATGTATCGACACTACTCGAAAATTGTAAGGATAATTTAAACAAGTTCGAAAGTCACAAAGTTAAGCAACTGCTGCATAACTTCCATGACATCTTCTCGAAGACCGACGGTGACGTGGGAAGGACCGGGCTCGTCAAACACCATATAGATACGGGTGATACACAGCCGATAAGACAGAGACCACGTCGTATCCCCTTTGCACGAGAACAGGAAGTCACGGATATGTTAAGAGATATGGAGAAAAATCGGATTATAGAAGCATCCACCAGCCCTTGGTCATCTCCAGTTGTCCTAGTCAAGAAAAAGGATGGCAGTACAAGGTTTTGCGTTGACTACAGGATGTTGAATGATGCCACGAAAAAGGATAGTTATCCTCTGCCACGTATAGATGACACTTTAGACTTGCTAAGTGGCATGAAATGGTTCTCCACGGTTGACCTCAAAAGTGGATACTGGCAAGTGGAAATCTCTCAGCAGGATAAAGAAAAGACCGCTTTCACCACTGGTCCTGGAAACGGTCTCTGGCAATTCAATGTCATGCCTTTTGGACTGTGCAATGCTCCTGCTACATTCGGGCGCCTAATGGAGCGCATTTTGGTGGGGTTGCTTGGTGTTGCATGCCTAGTCTATTTGGATGACATCATCATTATGGGACGAAGCTTCGAGGAGCACCTACGCAATTTGGAGAAAGTTTTCCAGAAACTGCGTGAAGCAAATTTAAAACTCAGTCCTAGTAAGTGTACACTATTCCAGAAAGAGGTTGGATACTTGGGACACATTATTTCGTCGCAAGGAATTCGAACAGACCCTGAAAAAATAAAAGCCGTGTCGAAGTGGCCTACCCCTCGTAATAAAACTGAGGTACGCTCTTTCTCGGGTCTGTGTGCATATTACCGTCGGTTTGTGAAGAACTTCTCCGAGTTAGCGAAGCCGTTGCATCGTTTAACAGAGGAAAAGTGTCAATTTGAATGGAACTCTGACTGCGAACAGGCATTTGCGCTACTGAAAACTCACTTGTGTGAGGCTCCTGTATTAGGTTACCCTAGTCGGGAAGGTCGATGTTTGGTAGACACGGATGCCAGCAATGTTGGTATTGGAGGAGTTCTCTCTCAAACACAAGGAGATAGGCAGGTCGATATCACAAATTTCAGCAAATGCCTTTCCAAGCCAGAAAGAAATTATTGTGTTACCCGCCGAGAACTTCTAGCCGTTGTTAAAACCTTACAACACTTCAAGAAATATTTGATTGGGAGGCAGTTTACCCTTCGTACCGATCACGCTGCCTTACAGTGGCTCCTCCAGTTCAAAGACCCAGAAGGACAAGTAGCAAGGTGGATAGAGCAGCTGCAAGAATTTGACTTTGTCACTGAACATCGGAAAGGCAAGTCACACAATAATGCTGATGCTTTGTCTAGACGACCATGCGAAGAATCTTGCCGACATTGTGCCAAACAGGAAAAGAAAGAGAACGTAAGGATTATCCAGGTGAACGCTTTGGACGAAGACTGGGATAATCAATCATTGGAAGACGCACAAAAGGAAGATAGTGACTTGAAGACAGTAATCGAATGGAAACAACGTGGCCAGAGACCCGCTTGGAGTGAAATATCGGCGCTTCGCCCAACAGTAAAAAGTTACTGGGCTCAATGGGACAGCCTGATAATTGATAATGGAGTTCTCAAGAGGAAATGGGAATCACCCAGTGGTCAGGAGGTCACCTTACAGATAGTTGTTCCCTGCGATAAAGTCGCGTCAGTGCTAAGACAGGTGCACGACGGAGTATCCGGAGGACATCTAGGAGTAAAGAAAACCCTGGAGAAGGTGAGAAAAAGATTCTATTGGGTGCATTGTCGCGAGGACATAGAGGACTGGTGTAGAAAATGTGTAGCCTGCTCCTCAGTAAAGGGATCGCAAACGAGAGCCAGAGGTCGACTTAAAGTGTACAATGTTGGTGCACCATGGGAAAGAGTTGCTGTCGATATAGCTGGGCCATTCCCTGTTACTGAAGAAGGGAATAGGTATATCATCGTCATGCAAGACTATTTTAGCAAATGGCCAGAAGCTTTTGCAGTACCTAACCAGGAAGCTCATACAGTAGCCAAAAAACTAGTTCACGAGGTGTTCTGTCGATTTGGCGTTCCCTTGGAGTTACACTCTGACCAGGGTAGAAACTTCGAGTCTTCACTATTTCAAGAGGTTTGCCAACTACTCGGGATACATAAGACTCGTACAACACCGTATCACCCACAGTCAGATGGAATGGTCGAAAGATTCAATCAGACGTTGGAGAATCATTTGGCCAAAGTAGTGGAAGAACACCAAAGGGATTGGGACCAATACATTCCACTCTTTTTAATGTCATACCGCTCAGCAACACATGATAGCACAAACTGCACACCGGCGAAAGTCAACTTCGGCCGAGAAATTAGACTACCCATAGATGCACTAACCGGAACACCTCCCGATACTCCTATCCTAGCCGTCGACTATGTGGCCGACCTGCGGCGTAAATTAGATGGAATACATGAGCTAGTGAGAGAGAATGGTCTGAAAACCAGTGAGAAAATGAAGATCCGATACGACCGCAAAGCTAACGTGCCCGGATTCGAAGAGGGAACTTTGGTATGGTTGCATAATCCCATTAGAAGAAAAGGAAAGAGTCCAAAGTTCCAAGCCAAATGGGAGGGTCCGTACACGATAGTAACCAGAATAAACGATGTCACCTACCGGATTAAGAAAGGACCTAGAGGGAAGCTGAAAATCGTACACGTAGACCGCCTAGCTCGCTATTATGGATCAAATCATGCTCGGGACGAGCATGACTAAGAAGGGGGCAATGTTACAAATGGACCTTATGTCGACGGCATAAGGTTCAATATCGCGTGACATGCAGTGAGTCACTTTTAAGCCCTATTCCTCCAGATCTAGACATTTTCTAGGTACAATAATAAAACGCATTACTAGACTTAGGACGGCCTATCGAATGGTACAGGTCTCAACAGTTTTGTCAACAAAGTGTCGACATCGAAATTTCTAGAAACCCGTTTCCGGGAATTACCGTAGGTACTTCCGAGTGACCTCGAAGTTATGCAGTATTATTATTACGCCTAGAGGATTCTGGAATGTTCGATCAGCTGGCCTATATATAGCGCCGTGACGCCGGCGCAGAGTCAGTCTACACTCGACTAGCGATACGAAAACAGCGACAGTTAAGAAGCGATCTTTGAGAATACCTGCTGCGACAACTATAACGAGAACTTCGAGTACTACGAGAAGTAACATCTGCAGTGTTATTGTGTGTTTACAACACCGACTTCGTGGACATAAGGGAAGACTTCGGTGCGACATCAGCTACGTTCTACTTGTCATTGCCTACAATCGACTGTACCTTCGTTGCCAATAAACCTCGTAACCCTTAACCGGCATTTTAGTACCCCTAGCCCGTAACAATATCATCAACAGCGCGCGCCTATAGTCGTATTATGAATTAGACGAAGTCAAATGACGTTCACTGTGTTGTCAGTTTTTGATGAAATAAAAATATTGTTGTGCCATAGTGAATAAAAGACAAAGCAACCACATCGACATTTTGTCGGTACCACAACGCAACTGCAAAAAGCCGCTGCGACTGCGACACTAATCACAAATCACACGTAACCACAGCTTGACCACATTTTGTCGCTGCGACGTGGTGTGGTTGTGGTCGTGTGAATTGACCCTAAGTCCTTATTTTAGTTGGCTAAAATGTGTATATCAACATAAAAAAAAAAACATTTTATAGATAAATTAGTTTTAATCCTGTTTGGTTGCTGCGGATGCTACATACACGTAAAACGACTTATACAATATGTAACAAAAACCCTGTTGTTCCTTCTAACTACGTTTTAAGAATCGGTATACGGATGTAATAAAATACATCATTCATAAAATTTGTTCAACAAAAATTATAATTAAAATAAATATTTTATTTAAATGTTGTAACCTTTAACTGATTTGTTACCTCTGCAATTCTACATGAAGAAACTAGACATCAGTGGAACGTTCCCGCCAATCTCTTTAACTTATAAAATCAGATATCCTAAACGTTTTTTGGAATATGTCGATTTTATTAGTTATTTGATTTTGACCCCTCGACTAGACAATTATTACTTAAAAAAATATATTCTTTCATTAATGATGTGCTTATAAGTACCTAAATATATTATTGTTTTCTCGGTGGTAGGCCACAACATCAGCCGCCGGCGTAAGTTACCACCCACCAGACAAAGTCATGCCGCCAAGCGATTCATCGTGTTCCGGCATGATGTCTGGTGAAGCCGTATGGAGGACGGGTCTGAGCAGTTGTGTTGCGATGTACGTGCCGGGTACGATGCGCGAAATGTTGTTGTGTCGGGAGTTTGGTTGTAGAGGGCCTCCAGATCAATATCCCTCTGGCGCAGCATCGTTGGTCGTGTTGTTGGGTTTAACATTGCATCACCGCGCTCAACTGCCGTCTTCCTTCCTATTTACTCAGTTCTTTTGAGTGAGTAGGTTTAATAAACTAGCGCGCTTTACCATCAAGGATTGCATCACTGCTTACCATCAGGCGGGATTGCAGTCAAGCGCTAGTTTGTAATTTATATAATATATATATATATACAACGTGTAACAAAAAGGGTATATACATACCAAGGGCATGGCATCTTTAGATGATAACAAACGATATCGGAAGGGTTTCAACTCAAATTAAAATACTCAAAAAATTGGTACCAAATTTTCGGTCTCGTGTGTTTCTTAAAATCAAATCATAACAAACGTGGCAGCACACTACATACGTTAATAACTACTCGTTACTCGTCACGTTACTTGCCAAAATCCGATAAATGTCTTCAATATCTCTATGCGACTAGTATGATAGTAGCCTATCACAGGCGGTGTTTTTCCTCATAACTTCCTAACATAAAGAGATAGGATTAAAAAACCCTTCCAATATCGTTTGATATCATGTAAAGATGCCATGCCTTTGTTATGTATATACCCTTTATGTTACACGTTGTATATACACACATCAAAAGTGTCTAGGGATCAAGCATTTTTATGCGGATTTCTTGAGATTGAGATGTGGCTTTGTAATAAATTTATGATTTTATAAATTTATATGGATCCTTTTGGTGCATTTCATAATTTGAATCAGGAACTGTGAATCAAATTCGAGTAAAAGATGAAAATCAGCTGTCAATATTTTCCCTATAAAAACATACAACGCATTGAAGACATTATTAGTGCTACTGTTTTCCTACTACTGATTAAAACCAACGTTATTATGGAGCGGCGACGTCATTTAAGCAGGGAAGAAATGCTCAGAGCCGTGGGAATGATAGAAGCTGGTTCCCGGCAACGTACTGTGGCTTTAGCTCTGAATACAAGTCAGAGTGTTATCAGTCGACTTTGTACACGTTACCGAAGCACTGGTACCGTGGCTGAGCGCCATGGAGGACGGTATCGCTGCACCACACGGAGACAAGACCGATACATTCAAATCTTAACTCGAAGAGCTCCAGCAATAACCGCCATGATGTTAGCCGTGAGGCTTCATCACTCTTCAGGGAACTTAATTAGCGACCAAACAGTCAGAAACCGCTTGCATGAAGTGAACCTTCATTCCCGAAGACCGCTACGGGTACCACCTATAGCAATGCACAATCGTAGGATTCGATATCAATGGGCTCTTGAACACAGAAATTGGGCAGAAGAACAATGGCGTTTCGTGTGCTTTTCTGATGAGTCTCGTTTTGGTATGAGACCGGATACAAGACGTATGCGACACTGGAGAACCCCTGGACGCCAACAGCGATTAAAATCCTGCCAGGAAGTCCATCCTTATAGTGGTGGAACCATCATGGTATGGGCGGGTATTTGGATCGGCGGAAGAACTGAGTTGATTTGGATCAGAGGCAACCTCAACGCTCAAATTTATGCTGAAACGATTGTATCAGACGTCATCGTTCCTCTACAAGTGCAAATCGGTCCCTTATTTCAGTTAATGCATGATAATGCACGACCGCACACCGCAAGAGTTGTAAGACAGACTCTCGCCGCAGCTAACAGCAATGTCCTGCCCTGGCCTGCTCAGTCGCCAGACTTGAACCCGATTGAGCATGCATGGGATATGCTACAGAGAAGAGCTCTGCCGAATATGGAGGGTATCCAGTCGCAAGAAGACCTTTTTTTGTTGTTGCAACGAACATGGGCGGCCGTTCCACAGCGTGATTTGGATGAACTCATTTTGAGTATGCCAAACCGATGTTCTTGTGTTGTTAGTGTTCGCGGTAGAAACACGGATTATTAATTGTTTAAGTTACCCAATAAAATTTTAGAGAAAACTGTTATTTCAGTCTTTTTTCGAACTTTTGTGTTAGTGGTTCAAATGTCAAATATCCCTTTATTAGGAAAATGGCAAATTTCTTTATTAATGCAAAGGTGACTTGGTTTATCGTTACTGTGACAAACGAAAACACTTCATTTGATGAATCCTTAAAGAAAATTTTAATTAATATCAATCAGGAGAAAAGTTATTGCAAAAATATATGTTGATCCCTAGACACTTTTGATGTGTGTATATACAATATGTAAAGAAAACCCTGTCCGACCCATAAGGATAATAAAAGTTAGGTAAACACTTGACCACATATAATATAAAATTTTACATAATCATCATAGTAACAATACTAATGAATTTTGAAATAATCCTTTTTTCCCGGGAATTAATTCCAATTACCCCGAAATTTGGTAATTTTTAAAAAACTGACAACGCGACCACGTCACAGGTGCCGCGTGCCCTGCCCCCCGCCGCCCGCGGAATGGGGTTGCTTACCGCACATGTATTACGTTACCTCTTTTTGTGAAATAATATTTATTTTTTTAGGGGTATTTTTTTTTTAAGTTTTGCCTGTCTTTGTGGGCATTATTAGAATCAGTTATCCATACCTAACAATACCTTCACGGATCGGACAGGGTGTTCTTTACATATTGTATATATATATGTCCCTGAAAGGAACAACAGGGTTTATGTTACATAGTGTATAGGTATCCAAAAGAAGAGAAATAGCAAGTTTTGGTTCTAAGCTTATCCTGGGACCTCCCAGAGTAGTGAAGTTAACTGTTACGTGTGGTTTCCACAGGAAGTACATATCACACCTGAAGATAGCCTAGACGCTATAACAATGAAGTGCTTCAATGCGGTTCGCGCCTTCAACTCAGGGCTTCAAGGCATCAAGCAAGGCATCAATGCAGTCGGGGCTCCATCGGTGTATCGGGTGCTGCTTCTCGGACCTCGGGGCGCTGGCCGCAGTACCCAAGCCATCGCCGTTGCTAAGCATTTTGGATTGGTTTTCCGTATGTAGAAGCTTGCTGATTGTAAAGGCATAGAAAAGTGCAACCTCATCACCGTTACGTACCTACGTATTTTGAATACATTTGGGAAAATGTGTTTGAACACTAACTTAAATATCTTTATTGTCTAAAAATATCCTTGGTATTGTTTTTCTCCCCACCGTCGTGTACCTAATACCTAAAAAGAATAATCTGAGCAAATCCCGCATGAGTCATTTAATTTTGGGTGTCCCTCCAAAATGAGGACGTCTAGCCCAGGCAATGCTGGTTTGAAAGTTCACGAAAAATATGTCATTTAGTCTGGCTAGTGATGCGGCGCCGCCACTAGCCCACTTTTATGTTTACGTGGGAAACCTTCAAAAGGCAGCCGAACACTGGAATGTGACCAAAACCACCCCGAAGATCACCTACATAGGGGTCTCAATCGAGACAGGCCATCATATCGGCCGCCGGCAGAAGTAACCACCCACCAGACAAAGTCTTGTCGCTAAGCGATTCGTCGTGTTCCGGCATGACTTCTGGTGAAGCCGCACGGAGGACTGGTCTGAGCAGTTGTGTCGCGATGTGCGCCGGATACGATGCGCCAAATGTTGTTGTGTATGTAGTTTGGCCGTGGAGGGTCTCCAGATCAGTCTCCCTCTGGCGCAGCATCGGTGGTAGTGTTGTTTGGTTTAACATTGCATCACCTTTTTTTTTTTTTTTTTTTTGGAAATCCTCATAGGATGTCCGCCGCCCTAGGGTGGGCGACGGGGTCTGTCAGACTTTTACTGACTAAAACCACCCCGGTGTCTCTTCTATCACGAGCGCGCGTGGGACCGCGGGAGTCTAAATTCTTCCGCAGCCCCACACTCTCGTGCTGGTCCGGTCTGTCCGGGCCTCGTCTCCTGCACGGGGTAGTGGGGTGTTAAGCTACCCCGTGCATCGCCTCAGAGGCGCGCGCTGACACTCGCGCGCGCCTCCGCCTCAGGGTCCATCAATAGGGGGCGGGGACTTCCCCATGTCCCTCGCCCCTGGACCCATTCATGGGGGGCGGAAGAGGGCGTTATCCGCCCTTCTACGGCGCCCGGTGCGTCTTCTGCGGCCCGGGAAGGGAGTTGAGATCTCCCTCTCCCGTTCCGCGGCTTCCTTCTGCGACATCACGTCCTCGCAGAAGGACACCACCGCGTCCCACGACTCTGCGCTGCCGGCCATCCTCCGCACTACTGCCGGCAGCGTCAGGTCGCCTCCTACTTCATTTGTGAGGACACGGCGCTGCTCCTCCCAAGCTACACACTCGGAGAGCGTGTGCTGCGCCGTGTCCTCCCCGCATTGGACGCAGTGGTGGCACCGAGCGTCCGGTTCCCTGCCTAGGCGACACAGGTACTTGCCGAAGCAGCCGTGCCCCGATAGCACCTGCGTCACCCTGAACGACAGGGAGCCGTGCCTTCTCCCGAGCCAGTCGTCGAGTACTGGCCGGATCGCCTCGACGGTAGCGAGGCCGGCGGTAGGGCTCATAAGCCTCTGCCGCCAGTCCGCCACCAGGACCTGACGGAGCTCCCCTCGGCGCAGCTCGATCTGCCGCTGCGCCGGACTGGAGCCCCGTGTCCGCTCTTCCTCGCGCCATCGGTACAATGACGCGAGTACTTTCGCCTCTAGGTCCCAGGGCGGGGATCCGGCCAGGACGCAAGCCGCCTCGTAGGAAATCGTGCGATACCCGCGGACGACCCTGACGGCCATCGCCCTCTGCGGCTTGCGCAGAATGGCGAGTGTTCCGGCCGTCAGGTCCATCGCCCACACAGGGGCCCCATACAGGGCCATGGACCGCACGATTCCCACGTATAGCCGCCTACAGGCGGCGCTCGGGCCCCCCATGTTGGGAAGCAACGTTGACAGCGCGCCTGCTGCACCCATCAGCTTGGGCGCCAGCCGCCGGAAGTGGGGTCCGAATTCCCATCGGCTGTCGAGCACCAATCCCAGATACTTCATGGTGGACTCGACAGCTATCCGGGCACCACTGACCACGATATGTGATCCCGGCGCCGGCGCACGCCGGGGGCCATGGAAAACCATGGCCTCCGACTTGTCAAGGGCCACCTCCAGGCCCAGGCGCCGGATGCGGGTCACCACCTGTGACACCGCAGCCGTGGCTATCAACGTCGCCTCCCTGTGCGAGCTCCCCCGGGCAGTGACAAGCGTGTCGTCCGCATAACACGTCAAGTCGGCGCCCGACGGGAGCTCGCCTCTCAGCACCCAGTCGTAGCCGATGTTCCACAGGAGCGGTCCCAAGACCGATCCCTGTGGAACACCGCACGACATTTGGTGCCGACCGGCACCGTCACGTCCCCGATAGATGACGCATCTATCCTCCAGATAAGCCCCTACTATGCGGCGGAGGTAGGAAGGCACCCGATGGTATTTCAGGGCCTCCCTAATACAGCTCCAGGGTAGGGTGTTGAAGGCGTTGGAAATGTCTAAAGACACCGCCAACACCACCCCACCCCGGGATACCGTATCCTCCGCCAGGGCTCTCACGCGCATGATTGCGTCTATGGTGGAGCGCCCCCGACGAGAACCGAACTGGTTGTCGTCCAGGTTCGGCCCGTCTCCGCACAAGTGGCCGACGAGGCGATCTGCGATTATACGCTCAAAAAGTTTGCCCGCCTCGTCGAGCAGCACTATGGGCCGATACGCGGACGGCGAGTCCGCGGGGCGCCCCTCCTTTCTGAGCAGGACCAGCTTCCCCTCCTTCCACACACTGGGAAACTGACCCTGCCCGAAACATGCCGTGAAGAGCCCCCTCAGCTGGGGCTCTAGCTCCTTCAGGGCCAGGACGAGAGCTCGGCCAGGAACTCCGTCGGGTCCGGGCGCTTTATTCTTGGCCCGGAGCCGCGACACGGCCGCTCCCGTCTCTGCTTGCGTAACCTCGAGGACATCGGTGCCCTCCTCTTCTGGAGAGTCTGTGGCTGAGGGTGATACCATCGCCGGGGGAACATGGCCCGCCCGCTCAGGGAAGAGGGTGGATACCACCGCCTCTAGCAGCTGGGGTTGCATACTTTGCACCAGTGGGGGCGCCCAGGGAACATTGCATCACCTCGCTCAACTGTCGTCTTCCTTACTATTCATTTAGGTTTTTTTTTAGTGAATAGGCTATTAATAAACTCGCGCGCTTTACAATCAACGATTGCATCACTGCTTACCAGCAGGCGGGATTGCAGTCAAGCACTAGTGAAAAGAGGAATCCCTCTAAGCTCAACTCTGTGCAACGCCCACTATGTGCGATTTAAACATATAAAGCAACGGCTTAGCAATATCTTTCAAAATGATTCAGCCCCCTAATCGGCGAACACATTTTTGTCAAATGATTGCGACTAGTTGGGATCAGTTGGACCGAACGAACCAATGGGCGGTCCGAACGATCCCAACTGATGCCAACTAGTCGCAATCATTTGACAAAAATGTGTTCGCCGATTAGGGGGCAGGTTGTGATTGATAGAGGGTTCTTCAATTAGGGTGCAGTTTCCTCGAGAATATTTTCCGTTTACAGTGCATTTCGACGCTATATTCAAAGAGGCTTCTGCAAAGGACGACGAAACTGGTGAAAAGATCCGTAAGTACAAGACCAGCATCACGTTAAGAGGAGAGGTTATCAGAAAACGAATAGCAAAGAAGGTGCGTTATTCTTTTTAAAGCAAAAAGAAAGAATAGTAGATTGTTAACCGAGGGTGGAAAGAATCAATTCCCGAGGTATTTATAGTCCGAGTAGGAATTGATTCTTTTACCCGTGTTAAACACTCTACTTTTCATTTCGAATAAGAGGAAAATAAAACTAGTTGTTTATCTGAACTTTTTATGGATAACACTATATAAGAATGTTAGTCCTAATTTGACTATTTTAAATAGGTACTCTATTTAACTAAGTGTACTCTTGAGCATTGAATATCGGCTCCATAGCGTTTGCTAAAGGTTGTAGTTTGCTAGACAGTCCTTTAAAATATGTAAGAAATACACTTTCGGAAAATGTTTTTATATGTATTCTTCTCTGCTCGCCACTTCATAAAATCATTGTATGTGTTTATATATCTTTCTTTTGAGAAATGAAATGAAATTAAATAAAATCGTTTATTAAGCAAGTAGGATCACTGATCACTTTTACACGTCATGTTGATTTTTTATTTTTTGAGATTTCTCGTAAAAGATTGTTAATAACACAATTTGCCTCGTCTTTAATTGAATCTGGTGTCAATATTTCAGAATCGCTTGAACTCATTTTTAACTTAAAATCTTGGCATAAAAGATTTATTAAATTAACTATTTTTTTAATTCCGTCACAGATACATAACAGATTAGTATCCCGCTAATTTATGTCGAATTTTTAAACATGGAACTCTCTACGTTATTGTTGCGACCATAAAATTAATAAGTAAGTACTATCGTACTTCTTAATTCTATGGTTGCGACCTATTTCGCTCAATGAAGTTTGCGCTAAGTTCACACTGGCTGTTTAGAAACTCACATTGCCGCTGCATTTTTTTTATCAGTTTTTTTTTTTACACAAATTTCTTCACAGCTGACAGCAGTTCTATTTTTAAAGTTCATTCCGACTCTTAGGTGGAAAGTAATTTGTATGAGTTTTTCCCGCTCTAGGGAGGGAAATAGCACTTTCTACCCTATAATCAGGTCAAGAATACTACTTTCCGAATATGAGAAATGAAAAAGAATATGCGTTTATTAGCACTGTAGGTACAGACGACAGCACATCAAACTACTACAATCTGTCAGATTTCTTTATTAGATTTTCAACTTTATTTTTAAAGCATTAAGGTTGGTTGGAAATATTTGAGTTTTGGGTAGCTTGGTCTGCTGTCATCCGTTCCTAGGTAATAATAGACATTAGCCGCCTTATTACATAACATGGATGTTCTTTAGATCGGATTTTGAACCACCTAAACGGTTATTGAATTATACACCTACACATTATAGAAAAGCAGTTCTTTATAATAAAAATTACTGCTTAGTTCGGTTCGGTACTTCAATAAAGTTTAAAATAAGTTTGACTCGAAGGTTAAGTCTGAAACTAAAGTTAGATTTCGTTTTGTAATAAGGTGGTTTAGGTTTTACTAAGTACAGCAAGAGTAACCCCTAGTACAAGAGCCAGCAGCGTAATTGCATAATATACATTTCAGTAGCAGATTTTAATTCATTTTGACACTATAAACATTTATTACTTTATTTTGTTGAGTGAACACATTTTAAAATACCTATTTGTATCTTGAAGTGAAATTACAGAATATTTATTAAAAATCTCCCTGTTTCTTTAAGATACATTTATTAGGGATGTAGTCTTCATTAGGTGCGCTAAGCTCTACTTAAGTCTCGTTTCAACCCATTTGATTGGTTGAAACTAGTTTTAAGTAATGTTTAAACAGAGATCAATGCTTGAGTGACGTTCTGTAATACGGACCTAAGTCTTTGTTAATGTGATTTTTAAGAGTTGTAAAACAGGATTCAGTTAAAATTGTGTAATAGGACTGCATTGACCACGGCTGGGTGATGGTCGGCTACCCAACAAACGGAAACGACTTCGAACTGCTGGACGCAATGCCGACTCCCCCGAACCGGTGAGTGGCTTAACTCATTTAGGTACAGACGCCAACTGGTCGACCTCCCGAAACTGTCAAATTTTCCCATTCAAAATGAACTTTAATGCTTTGAATATCTATGATAGATTATGACAGCCTCTGTGGCGTAGCGGTAGCGAACGCGGTCGCTGCGCAAGGAGGCGCGGATTCGATCCCCGCGCAGTGCAACCATTTGTATACATGAATATGAATAGGTACTTGCACTGGTCTGGTCGTGCCTTGGAAAGCACGTTAAGCTGTTAGTCCCGGTTACCATATGAACATCTAATGGCAGTCGTTACGGGTTGTTGGAGCCTTCAAAAAGTTCTACAATTGGTCTAACTGCAATGCTTCGATATCGCCTTCGGGTTGTGGAGGTCAGACACCAGTCGCTTTACGGAAAATATCAAAGTAAAGCGGACCCCAGACTCCAAAGCTGAAAAAGCTTAGGATGCGACTGGGATTATCGCTGAGATGATGATGATGATCTATGACCTATGACAGATTATGATAACTTGATGTGCTAGCGTCTGTACACGCGCGAGAAATTCTTTTTTCGAATTCGGAGTGCTGTGCACGTGTAGCCTGACTACCATAGAAACAGGGTTTGTCGACGGAAGAATAGACAAAATGGCAGATTATAAAATTATTAATTAATGGAAAAATAACAATAATTCTTATACAACGTGTAACAAAAAGGGTATATACATACCAAGCGCATGGCATCTTTAGATGATATCAAACGATATCGGAAGGGTTTTAACTCAAAATAAAATACTCAAATATTTGGTACCAAATTTTCGGTTTCGTGTGTTTCTTAAAATCAAATCATAACAAACGTGGCAGCACACTACATACGTTAATAACTACTCGTTACCCGTCACGTTACTTGCCAAAATCCGATAAATGTCTTCAATACCTCTGTGCGACTAGTATGATAGTAGCCTATCACAGGCGGTGTTTTTCCTCATAATTTCCTAACATAAAGAGATAGGATTAAAAAACCCTTCCAATATCGTTTGATATCATGTAAAGATGCCATGCCTTTGTTATGTATATACCCTTTGTGTTACACGTTGTATAATAAATTTCAATTAACGCTACAAGTCTTACTGCGTTACGACATTATTGACACCGAATAAACTCCACTTTTTATACAATTTACAACTTGGTAACTAAAAATTGTACAATTGACAATACTGTCGACACCGTGCTAAATTATTTCGCTGAACTACTTTCGCTAGACCAATAAGACGAGTGCAACTTGCATTTTCATTTTCAGTTATTCTTGCTCTGATTTAGATCACTTTCTAAGTGAAAGTCGTAAAGCGATTGGTACCAGGTCTGCAGTGTAATGTAAGACTCTTGTAAACTAGTAGACAGCGGTTGAATTAAGGAGCAGCATTTAATGATATACCTAAATACTAGGTTTAGAACCGTAGGAGTAAGCGACAGGCTATTTTCATCTCGTCCTTTTGTTGCATTGAATGTAGTAAGCAAAAATAAATTTTATCTCCATGCTTGCTTGGAACCTACAACTCGTAACTTGTGGCCCTTACCAGTCTTCAAGGAGATCAAGGCCTTACTTGAATGATTCCGTTTCTAAATTGGATTGGTGTCCGGGCTGCTTTTTTAACCAAAACATAATAGTCTATCTATAACGATTAGGTACAACTATTCCTATCCTATTGCAAGTAGTACCTACGTTTTTATTTCATACCTAGTCATTCATTTTGGCAACGAACTAAAAGATATGCACCTTAATTGCGTAAGACACTATTGCTGTCAATTATAATAATTTTGAAGTAAGTATATTGCTAATCCATTGCCCCATATTATGTTCGAAAAATATCTCTACACGGTCCTAAATTAAGCAACGAATGCTGTTGCACTGTCAAAATGAAACCCATTGCTACTGATAGCGTCTTACGCAATTACCCTACCGGTTACTTATCTCCTTTGGTAACTGCACGTTATCATGTAAGTAAAAAAGTAAAGACGTCAGCACATCAAGCTACTATAATCTGTCAGATTTCTTCATTAGACTTTGAACTTTATCGCTAAAGCACTAACGCTCATCACTTGATTGGAAATATTTGACAGTTTCGGGTAGCTTGCCCTGCTGTCGTCCGTTCGATCGTGCTAGACCTAATGAATTAACGTGGATAATTATAATTCCGTTTCCATCAGCGTGATATTCTTGAACATGGACTTGGAGACTTGTCGCGAACGGACAAGGAACGCGGGTTTTGACATGAGTACCGGAAAGTCGGTGCCGATGGGTTCCGGGCCCCGGGTTGTAAAACATCCAGACCACGACGAAGTTCGGAGGGACTATGAGGTTAATATCACTTTTTTTAAATGATAACAAGTGCTGACTACCAGAATTTCGTGGTAGCTTATACACACATGAAGCTATACATTTCCAGTTTTAGATGACCTCACATAGTATAGTTTCTTCGTCCAATCGAAAATCATCTTATACTGGTTATGTATACCTTGATGTGTGGTCATACGATCAGTCTGATTAAAAACGATCAGTTTGTTTGTACACCTACACACACACACACACGGATATTTGGTGGTCCTCGTCACCAGGTTGCAGGCAGTCCAAGGAAGCTATGCCGTCCCTGGATGTTAGTCTAACCAAAAGACTTGTACCTGAATAGGAAAGGCCTGCGATTGATGACTGGGATCATCGACGATCACTGCTCGCTAAATAAACATTTCCACCCAATAGGCATAACAAGCAGCCCTCTGTGCAGAGCTTGTATGGAGGCTGATGAGATCGTTGCGCATATACTCTTCGAATGTACAGCTTAGGCGTCACCTGAATTAGAAGTAAAACCATAAGAGGCACCAAGATCTTACACAGATGTTCTCAACAAGCCAGGAGAGTTAATGGGCTTCTGGAAGGAGGTGGGCTGGTTGGAATAACCACCAACGGCCGCCATGGCCCACATACAATGGATGGTCCACTGGAAGGACTAAGTGCGAAAATCAAACCCGTAACATAGAAAATAGAACATCATACCACCGGCTGATACGTACCTATAATACATTGCATTTTCTCTGTGGATCAGCATTTGCGTTGTAGGTATGTTCCTGATAACTTGAATGTGGAGCAGACCCTGCCCTCCCCCCTCCAAAATCTATCTACTTTGTCAAGGAACATTCCCAACCCAGAGGAGTATTTGCGTAATACACTATCGGTAGCAATGGGTTTCAATATGACTGTTCAACAGCATTCATTGCGTTGTTGACGTTCTGGAGCAAACTCATTTTTCTAACACTTATGGAGCAATGCATTAGCAATTTACTTCGAAATTATTCCAATTGATAGATAGTAATAGCATAGAATAAAGAGAGGGAAGTAGGTTATCTTCATACAAACGGACCGCGCGCGGCTTGTATGTGTGCGCCATCGTATCTATGCGTCGCCGCACGCACACCTAAACACAATATTAGAGTGCTATCAGTGCGCTAGTCGCGGCTAGCACCGAACGAGGTTCGCGCATCACGGTTTTTCGGCACATTCGCTAAATCACAGATTACAGAATACTACGTAGCTAAATTAAAGAACAATGTGTGATTATCGCAGGAGAACGTATTGCTGTGTGTTTGAGTGTCATGTAATTCATCGATTTCAGAATTGCCTCTGTTCAGATTACCTACTGAGCAGGAAAGGTAAGCAAGTCACTTATTATTTTAGCATTATAATTTTTACTTGATGATGAGATATCTACCTAGGAACTTACTTATTTCTTGTTGTAAGTATTAGTTTTCTATCAGACAGGGGAAGTAGGTAGGCCTGTTTTCGTACTAGAATTTATTATTTACACAAATCAATGATTAAAGGTACTTTTGATCTGTCAGTTGATTTGCCGCTAGCGCTACTGCTTTGTTTACATTTAGTTATGCCGATTTCTCAGTACCTATTGTAGGTAGGTATAGTAACTACCTACTTACAGTTATAAAATCGTTATTAAAAATAAGTAAGTACCTAATTGACTATTTGTGAATCAGATAAATAAAGTTCAGATCTTAACAACAGAAATGATTAGTAAAAGAGGCAGTTGTTAGTATTTTTATGTTGTTTTACGATTTTTAGGGTTCCGAAGCTAAACAGCAAAAAACGGAACCCTTATAAATTCGTTCTGTCTGTCCGTCCGCCGTCTGTCTGTCTGTTCCTTTGTCTGTCTGTCTATCTGTCTGACTGTCTATCCGTGTGTCACAGGTCACAGCCATTTTATTCCGAAACTATTAGGACTACACTGTTGAAACTTAGTAGGTAGATGTATTAAAAATAAATATGGTCCTTTATGTGTACAAAACTACTAATAAATCAAATCACTAAATAAACGATGAAAAAAACTGACCAGTATATGACTATATGTATACTAAATACTAAGCAAATAATTTAAATATAAGCTCTTAGTCTATGAATATTTGTTAGCGGTTTCGGTGACAACCGAATCCGACGAAGCGCGAACAGTCGCCAACTTTTCGACCTTTGCCAATTTATAGACACTGAATTAAAATTTAGCTAAACGTGACAACCCTAAGAGAGTAGGCAATTAAATCGCGGATTGGGTCGGAGATAACCTACTTCCCTCTCTTTATTCTATGGTAATAGTGTGTTAGGCAATTATAGTGCACAATTTCACTAAGTTTTTTTTTAAATATCAACCGTTATCACTACAAGCAAGGTATCGTTGGTCGTGTTGTTGGGTAGGTATACATTGCATCACCTCGCTCAACTGCCGTTTTCCTTCCTGTTCACTCAGTTCTTTTGTTTGAGTGAATAGTCTTAATAAACTACTGCGTTATACTATCAACGATTGTATTTGTGCTTATCATCAGGCGGGATTGCGGTCAAGCACTAGTTTATAATTATTAAAAATAAAACAAAAATACATAATAAAAAAAAGTTTATCAATACTGACCAGCTAGTTCGCACATTTAGCCAAAAAAAATGCAAACAAGCTGTGTGCATATTTGACAAGTCGTTGACTTGCACGTGGTGACGCGGTATGCTCTGATAATATCACAGTATATATAACTGTTACTAACCGTTATTACTACGTTGTACGCATGATGAGAATTAGGAGTAACTCATAACTGTGAATTTATATTGGGCCACGTGATAATTATAAGCCCCGCACGATGATATTGCGACTGGCGGCCATCTTGATGACGTAGGCGAACTCGCACCGTCGGTACCGTTCGCATGTTCAGTCCGCGCTTAGCCACTTACGCACATCGAATATTTTTGTTAGCTTTTTGTTTTTGTTATCCTGTTTTATTGCTGTTTTTGAGTTTTGTTGTTTAGTTTTGTTAGCTGTTACTCGTTAAAATGAGCAAGAAATTAATTAACAGTCGTGCTCGTGAAATTATAATTAAAGTGGACAATTATTTTGTTAAAGAGAAAGAGGACTGTAAGTTAGTTCTTGAAATTATAAACCGTGCTTTAAAAAGTGCTTCGGACACTACTGAGGAAATTTTAATACCAAAGCAACTGCTAATAGTTATTAAAAATATTTGGCAAAATTTTACGAAAGTCACGAAGCGTGTGGCACGTACCACAGGCGTTGCAAAAAATACTGTGACGAAATTGCGACGAGAGCATGAGCCAGCAACAGCCAGCAAAATGAGAACTCCTACTAAAGGAAAACGACAAAAGAAGGAATATTTCGACGGATTTTCCTGTGATGTGGTGAGGAGAGAAATACCCACAATGCGCAAAGTCTTCAAAGTAGACCTTAATTATACTGGTAGTGAAACTACATTAAGAAAAATAATTAAATGTGATTTAGGCTACCAATTTAAACGATGCTACCAAAAAGACTGGCTATAATTGAAAGACCCCAAATTCAAGCGTGGAGGGCTAAATATTTACGACGTATGAAAGAAAATGACTCGCTTTGTAATAACAAAAGACTCGTTATTTATTTCGACGAAACGTGGATACACGCACACTACACGATAAAAAAATGTTGGCAAACAGTAACCGATGTTGGAGTGAGACGGAACGACAGCCCTGGCCGTTGATGGATAATAGTTCACGCGGGAAGTGAAAGCAGTTTTGTTGACACTTGACAATGCCCTATTAATGTTTAAAGCAGACACCAAAACGGGGGATTACCATGATCAAATGAATGCTGATAATTTCACCAAGTGGCTTACAGAAAAATTAGTACCCAAATTACCACGCAAGTCCATAATTGTGATGGACAACGCCCCTTATCACAGTAGGGAAGAGAATAGGCCACCAAGTATGAACAATAAAAAACAGTTGATGGTTGAGTGACTACAAGCTCACAACATCGACTTTCCCAACAACAGTACAAACTCAGATTATAGAACAAAAGGTTTGGTTAGGTTTGTTCTATAATCTGAGAGTACAAAACCTAAACTGTATTTATTAATTAAACGGCACAGACCGCCGAAAAATTATAAAATTGACAATTTATTAGCTGGCAATGGCCATGAGGTCGTTAGATTACCACCCTACAACTGCGACCGCAACCTCATTGAGTGCATCTGGAACCTGGTAAAGATGAGGATCTCAGAAAAGAATGTGGAGCAGTTGGAAAGTCGCATTGAAGATCTGACGTTGGAGGCGTTGGCGTCAATAACTCAATCAATCATGTTAAACGGCTTGAAGAGGAAATATTGGAATAAAGATCTAATAACTGACGAGTTATTTGTCATAAATACGGCAGACGACAGTGAATCGGAAACGACAGACACAGAAAGCAGTTCTGATTCGGAAGACTATATGAGTGGAATTGAATAAATAAGATAAGGTAAGGGTAAGATTATATTGAATTATATATAAACATTTTTTTTTTTCATTCTATCCTGGTTTTATTTATAAAGATGTAGGTAGTAATTAATTAACACATGACTGCTACACAGTGGACTCTGGTTCTATTCCCGCTCGCAAATTAACAGAAATGTAGTTAGAAAAAATTAGTATACATGTAAGAAAGATATACGAATAAGTATATTTTTCTTACGTCTACAAGAATTATTTCCTTGAAATTTTTAAAGTTTATTTGTCAGAATATGGGTGAGTAGGTATAAAGAGTGTATGTATAATAAAATTATAAAATACAAATAAACCCTTAACCCTAATATTAATTTTGCGTTAAACATTCTTTTGCTAGCTGTCCTTTTGTGTGACAGATGACGTCACAAAGCTGTTATTGTGACAAGGTTCCGTCGCAATATCATCGTGCGGGGCTTATACACGGGAGTAGTTGGCCTAATGGTATTGGCCCTAGGTCGTACGTTCGGGCCCCGTTAGCACTTTACTTTGTGTAAATTATGTCATAACTACTGCTCTCAAAACGGTGAAGAAAAACATCGGAAACCGGCATGTCCTAGAGGCAAAACTTCGAAGACTTATAACATCTATCAAACCGCACTGGGCCCGCGTGGTAGATTACGGCCCACGCCGTCTCACCGAGAGGAGGCCTACGTTCCTGAAGTGGGAACATTAAAGGCTGATTATGTACATATGTGAGTGAAAGTGTTGCCTGTAGGTATGACTAGAGTACTCCTAGTGTAGTACTTAGTCCTCATGTAAGAGTGAGGGTGTGTTTTAGATGTTTTGTTGCAACATCCACTTGTGGCAAAACCACTCAATGCTTTGGCCATTCTTAAGACTCACCACTGCTCCCTCTGGCCTGGTAAAAAGATTCGTTTGTTATTGCAATGCATCTTGACCTTGACGGGTTGCCAGCGATAGGAGTAGGTAGACTCCGCAGTGGACAGCCAGGCTACCAACGTTCATCTACCAACCCGCACTGGGCCCGCGTGGTAGTCTATGGCATACTCCCGCTCACCGAGAGAGCGCCTATCTCCCAGGAATCGAAACATTATTGGCTAATTATGTTATGTTATATGTTGATATGGGTAATTTCCCGTTATCGCCTTTTAATTCTTTACTAGTAATGAATATAACATTTAGATGTATCTATAAATGAAATCCGGTTTAAACTTCAACATTACCACAGATTACTACGTACATTACAGACTTTACCTACTGATGCGCAATCCTATCGCCTTGCTCAGCGGGGTAATTGCGTAAAAAACTATCAGTGGTATAGCAATGGATTACATTTTGACAGTTCAACAACCTTTATTGCGTTATTTAATTTGTCAAGCAAAGACAATTTTTCGCCACGTGGAGCAATGGAGCTTCAAAATGGTTCAATTGTGACGACACGGTTGCGTGTCGCAGGTTGGACTCCCGCACGGCACAAATATTTGTATGACCTAAAAGTTGTTCCGGGTCTGGTATGTGAGTTTATATTATGGTTGCAAACGCACCCACGATACCTATAGGAGAAATTACTAGTGTACTAACTTTTTTTTAACAACCAAAATAAAAATTAAAAATTAGTCTGCAAGTTCAATCCGCGATGGCAACTAAAACGTTTATGTAAAACGATAATTAAATTTAAGTAAGTAAATGTCGAATATGTATGGCTTAGCGGTCGTTAACTACTGATTATCCCACTTCCCACCACTGAACGACCCATTTTACCATTTCACACATTCTAGAGATACCCAGTCATACCTACCATAAGCATTATCTTCTGAACCCTGTACCTAATGTAACACAGATACATCACCTAGCTCTGCAGTCGGTGTTTCAACCCAATTTTATGAAAAACATTTCACCAATTTGGCTTTGTTTTTAGTTTAACTATACTATATATACACTCGCTTTATCCCAACAGTGGGACTTATTCTTCACTGAGCAACTAGCGGAACTGCGAGCATCGGCAGGGCTGTCAGCTATCGAGATTGACGCTACGGAAGCTTTCGGTACGTAGAGATTGACCTTAATGTAGGAGTCAGCCCTAGGAATTAGGTACTGTAGAAAACCCTAGTAGTAGGTTATTGAGTTAAAATAAAACCGTTTCGTTTTGGCAATTCAAAACACACCTTTCCTTATTTACGATGTTGAGCAAACACATTTTCCGAACATGTTAAGCATTGGATTAGCAAAATGATTCAGACAGTTTGACAGTAAGTTACGTAATTTTGGTACCGTTTAAACTGCTCCAAAAAAAACTGCGCTCAGTCACATACATAATATATCTGACATATTAAGGACGCTGCGACTTAATTTCAACGGCCTATATGCATAAAAAGTAGTTTGGTTTGAATGAATGAAAGCACAAGGAAAATGCCAGTAGCAGACGGGTATCGGTCGGACCGGTATCGTACGTAGGTACGTGACGCGAGTTCACCGTTCAAGATCAAGGGCAATGTTCGCACTACAAAGATGGCGACGTCGCGTCGTTGAAAAATTGAGTTCAATTGCCCATCAGCAATAAATAGATTTTGGGACTTATTTGTGGCCCATGACGACGCACTATGTTATGTACACGTCATGTAGAATCTTTCCGTGTACCTACGATACATTAGATTACTTTTTCTCGTTAATTCTAAAACCTCGATACATATTGTGAAGATTTTATCACGATGTTGTAGTTTCCTTCAAACGGATACGTGCTGAAGTAGTCTTGTGTATTAAAACTATAATACAACAAAGAATAGTGGTTGTATCACTTGTATCAGTGACAGTTTTTTTTTTCATTCAGATAAAGTTCAAGTGAAGGTGCAAGCAGCTGTCATCGCGGCACCGCACTTCGACATCGAGTACTGCGCTCAACTACGCTCAGACAAAATCCGTGCCGATTAATATATTTATTTACTTTGTGGTATGTATTTTTTGGTGATCCGAAAATAAAAGAGGATATCGTTAGAAAAATTGTTTATTTTTATGTACTCCTCCATACTTCAATTGAAATTATTTAATTACTACATAATTATTTAATTACAACATAATTATTTAATTATTCTGCTAATTATGAACTAACAATTCTGCAGTCTCAAAATAATTACATACATACAGTATAAGAACACTGAGGTAGTCTCAGATGTAACAAAGACTTATCGATTCGGTTGATGACAGAATTAAGAATCGATTATGAGAAAGTCATGGAACCAGTCCTCTCGCAATTCACACGCGAACTATTACTTTCACTAAAAATAAAAATGCATCAATTTTTACAATTAAAAAATTCACGCACCAAACATACGCGCGTGCGCAGCGGCAGAAACTCGATCAGATCTCGACTCTGTGGCAGGCCACCCGCCGCACACGCCACACGCACGCTACACACTCGCAGACATACAATAAATATACACAACACGAGTTAAAACACTCCGCATCCGTGTCCGGTGCAGGCTATGCGGCGTGACGTCACATGCCACGGTGCACAGTCTACAGCGGTCGGAGATCACATTTGGCTATGATCACACGCTTTAAGTCTGTTTGGTTACAACTCGTCCTTGAAGTCTTCCTCACCCTCACCGCCCGCACCGGGCGGGGGCACGCCTCCTTGTCCCTGGTACAACTTGGCGATGATGGGCTGGACAACGTCCTCGAGAGATTTCTTTTGCTTCTTGTACTCTTCAGAGTCAACATCCTGGTTGTCCTCGAGCCACTTGATAGAGGCGTCGATTGCCTCTTCCATCTTTGTTTTCTCATCATCGCTCAACTTAGCACCAAGTTTCTCTTTGTCCTGCAGTTGGTTTTTGATTGAGTAAGCATAGCTCTCCAGCTCGTTCCTGGCCTCAACGCGCTCCTTGAGTCTCTTGTCCTCATCGGCAAACCTCTCGGCATCCTTGATCATCCTCTCGATGTCTTCAGGTGTTAGTCTGTTCTGGTCATTGGTGATCACGATCTTCTCACGGTTTCCAGTACCTTTGTCTTCAGCAGACACTTGCAAGATACCATTAGCGTCGATTTCAAAGGTAACCTCGATCTGAGGGATACCACGAGGTGCAGGAGGAATGCCAGTTAAATCGAACTTTCCGAGCAAGTGGTTGTCTTTAGTCATGGGACGTTCACCTTCGTAAACCTGGATGGTGACGGTGTGTTGGTTGTCGCTGGCGGTGGAGAAGATCTGGGACTTCTTGGTGGGAATTACGGTGTTACGGGGGATCAACTTGGTCATGACACCTCCGACTGTCTCGATACCCATGGTAAGAGGATTGACGTCGAGCAACACGATGGCGTCAGTGTCTTGTTCACCGCTGAGTACGCCAGCCTGGACGGCGGCACCGTAAGCGACAGCTTCGTCGGGGTTGATGCCTCGGGAAGGCTCCTTGCCATTAAAGAATTCCTTGACCAGTTGCTGAACCTTGGGGATACGGGTAGAACCACCGACGAGCACGATTTCGTCAACATCCTTCTTGTTCATGTCGGCGTCTTCCAATACCTTCTGCACAGGTTTGAGGGTAGACCTGAAGAGATCCATGTTCAATTCTTCGAACTTGGCCCTGGTGAGAGTTTCGGAGAAGTCTTCACCTTCGAAGAAGGATTCAATTTCAATCTTGACCTGGTGGCTGGAGGACAGAGCCCTCTTTGCCTTCTCAACTTCACGACGCAGTTTCTGGACGGCACGGTTGTCTTTCCTGATGTCCTTGCCCTTCTTCTTCTTGTACAGCTTGATGAAGTGCTCCATGACCCTCTGGTCGAAGTCTTCACCACCCAAGTGAGTGTCACCATTGGTGGCTACTACTTCAAACACTCCATTGTCGATGGTAAGCAGAGACACATCGAAGGTACCGCCACCCAAATCGAATACCAGCACGTTCTTCTCGCCCTCCTTCTTGTCAAGACCGTAAGCGATAGCGGCGGCTGTGGGCTCGTTAATGATCCTCATTACCTGGAGACCAGCTATGGCACCAGCGTCCTTAGTAGCTTGACGCTGAGCGTCGTTGAAGTAAGCAGGGACTGTGACAACAGCGTGGGTCACTTTCTTACCGAGGTAAGCCTCAGCAGTTTCCTTCATTTTGGTGAGGACCATAGCGGAGATTTCTTCAGGGGCGAAGACCTTGTCGCCCTGGGAGGTCATCACAGAAACATGGGGTTTGCTGTTTTTCTCAACCACCTTGAAGGGGAAGAATTTGACATCATGTTGGACAGTAGTGTCACTCCATTCACGACCAATGAGACGCTTGGCGTCGAACACAGTGTTCTCAGGATTGGTGGTCAGCTGGTTCTTGGCGGCGTCTCCGATCAGACGTTCGCCGTCAGCAGTGAAAGCTACATATGAGGGGGTGATACGGTTACCCTGGTCGTTAGCAATGATTTCCACACGGCCATTCTTGTACACACCCACACTGCGGACAAAGAAAAATATTCTTTAGAATATAAATATTTCTATATCAGGGTCCATTCTAATTTTAATTGCTAAAAATTGGGATGCATTTACAATATTATTGAAATGAACATAAATATTGAAACAGATAATAATTGGTTTATCCCTTAAATCAGAGAATTCCGAAATGTGTATGACAAGATAGATCTTCACAGGCATCTAAAGCGACTAAGTTGCAATTCAAAGAAAGAAAACTTGATATCGACACTTGAAAGGCAATCATATCTAGGCGGCAAAAATTTATAAATTGAGTTATATGAGGTGTATAGTATAACTCAATTTACGAATTTTTGTTGCTTAGATATGATTGCCTTTCAAGCGTCGATAAGCACAGTTGCTATTATTAAAAATTCTCGATATTAAAACATTTGACTCAATAAATTAGTAGTCTAATTGAATTGAAGCAGTATTTATACCAACTTATGAGATGTGGCAAAAGTGAAAAAAATTCAAAAGAAAATGTTAATAATAATTCTTTTCATTTGATTTGAAGTCCCCATTCTGATTTGGCAAACTTGTACATAAATGAGTTCATTGACCCGAAATACGCTAATAGTTTATACAGAATAAGTTATGTTATTCTAATGACAAGTTCATTTCATTTCTTTTTTATAAACTGGATTTCTATAAATAAAATGTATTATTGTAATTGTTGAAATAATTTTTAAATAAATATGGATCTAATTCTGATTACTTTGATTATTCAGTGCCATATTGTTGCTAATTTTATAACAACCATAATTTAGTTTGCTGATTACACTTTTATTTAATTATAATCATTATTTATATTGTAATATTATTCAGTTTAGATGAAGAATATTCTATGGAAGTTACCGGAAGCTTTGATTAGCAACAAGTTAACATTTCATAATTTATTGTAGTCAAGCATTTGTAAAATTGGATTTTAAATAAAATTTAATTTTTGTCAGGTATGACTATGAAGTCTTAACTCTTTCCTGATGATACTAAATGATTCGGTTGATTTTTCAGGTATATTGTACAATTCAAGAAGTAGGTGGATCAAAAAGGTTCCTAGGTTTTAGAATTCAGTAGAGATACTCACCAAGAGTAGGTGGTTCCCAAGTCGATACCGATGACGGTGCCGATGTCCTTTTCTTTATCTTTCTTGTCGTCGGCGACTACCGCCGCGACCACGCAGGCCAACGCTAAAATACTCCACCGCATTTTCAGCATGCAATGTTACTTTTCTGAAACAAATCACAGTAAAATAAGTTAAAAGAATTCTCTAAATATGCAAACGCGTCAGTATAGGCATACGTACTAAAGCAAAAATCTCTAAACATCTACCAGATGACACTTTTTGTAGAGACACGTAATCGTTATGGGGGACACGTCACTATAGGGCGCCGGGCCAAACGCCGCTGGGTTATGTGAGTTATGTCTTATGAATTATAGAAAAGGACAGGGTAACCCACCTATAGCGGCTTAGGACCTAACGGTACAATAAAACGGCCACGGGATTATGTAGGACGCGCTACCGGCCCACAGTCTTGCCTCGACAAATTGTGCTGACGTTCCACACAGATAAGCTGAATTCTATAGGAATCCTATGGGAATTGACTTAGGAAGGCACTAGGTTTACAATTTGAAAGCTATTAATAAAGCCAATTAACGGAAAACTTCGTAATTATTGTCAGTTATTAAACCATGACGGGGGAGGTTAACGATTTCATGGCGATCCAAGAGAAAGACAATACGAAACGTAAAGAAATATAGTTTTATAATTACCGAATATTACAGATGAATAAAGTAGGTCGAATCCCAATAAATATAATTCACAGCCACGATATAAGCACTGAATGGGCACTTCAATTCACAATTATGTTGATGCTTCACCTTCGATTTTTCAAGAAGAACTGAAGTTTCACACGCAGCCATCGTTAATATTTAGCGCTAGTATCCATCGTGGGTTAATGTGATTGGTCCACAAAGTGATGACGTTTCAAATCATTCTCTACGATTGATCCAAATATGAGTATTTGGCGCAACCCGATTGGCCCACGTTTATAACTGGCCCTGATAGAGCATTCCCCATGCCGCCAATTTCGAAAATACTAAATAGGTTTTATTCATGTATATTGCGAAAGCGATATATTTTTATATTTCTCATTGTTGCGAAAGGAAACGGATACTGTATTTTAGTGATGAAGTAGCGATAAAGTAATGCATGATGTATTATTGCAATTTGCAACCAACAGCAAATATTTACTATCATAAAAAAATTAGGTACAAGACCTTTCTCCTTAGAAAACGGATAGACATATTCTAGAACATCTCATCATGAATTGGTTCTGGAACTCGAACATTTATGTAAAAAATTGGAATTATGCATAAAATAATAAATTAAATGATGGGGGATTTTCTCTATATAAGGTAATAAATAATGCAAGGTTTGGAAACATCTAGAAAAACATAGAATGTTCTCCAATATTCTCCTTCCAGTGTTTTGTAGATTTTTCGATACCCGGTTTATCTAGAATCTTGTGTTATTTATTCTAAGATACAATACAAAGTTCTAGAACTTTACAGCCTGCAGTGAAATTACTTTCGAAAAGCAATCTTTATAGTGGTGTTTACCCACCTGCTTCGTAAACTCTGCAAGATTTCCTAAACTTAATGAATACATCTAGTTTCACGGACTGGAGCCTTTCGTTGTAAGTACGCAAACTTCTCTGTGAAACTACTCCCAGACAGTATTCCTATAGCAAAAAGCAAGATGAGGCAATTTATAACAGACCATAGCAAAATAAAAGTTACCACTCTCACTAGCGCAACTCTCACGGTGCACTGCATTTCCTGAGTTATGGTCATCATATAAACATAAACTCGCATCTACAATATTATAATTTTGTCGGACACCAAACACGAACAAACTTGGTGTATTTTATAACAGGGAAAAACCTATGGGAATTTGGAAACCTCCATTTAATGATTTAACCTTCAACTTCAGTGAAGGGACGTATGCAGAGGGTGCCAATATTATAGTAAAAAAAAGTTTGGGACCTATTTTGTTATACTTTTTGCACCCCCGTGATACCCTTTTGATAAAAATTGCATCATTCATAAGTTTACATTCCCGCGATCCGTTAACTTTTTAAATGAATGTCCATTAGGCCACGTCAGCTCAGATAACGAATACAAAAAAGTTCTCTTGCGAAAATTACTTTTCAATAATGAAAATTTATGACCATTTGTTTTGATAGTAATTAAATGGGTGGAAAGGCACAATGCCATGGTAACAGGTTCTATAAATAAACAAAAACTGAAAAGACCAATTATTTATTATTCTCATTGTTCCTATCATAAAGTGATAAGAGCTTATAAGATAACTTATACAACGTTATTTTTTATTTATGCGAAACCTGAATTAGTTTGTTCAGAATAAGCAACTGAATCTATTCCAATCATTTTTACACAATGTTATACAGGGTGTATCTGACATCGTAACGCAAACTTCGCGGATAGGCTACACCGCATGCCACTAATAAAATTATGATAGTCATTTATGTCGCTAATGAACGGTTACAATATTCACAGTGGTTAAACAAAGTGTCGGCTCAGCATTTGAACGTTGCAAGCGTGCCGCCGTGCGGGTTTGTAGGTATGACGTTGATCCCTGATGTAAACTCTATCAAATCAGCTGATAAGACAGTTTTTCGAGTTTTGTTTTCATTGCGCTTTTTTGTGTAATTAGCGAATTAATTAATTTTTACTTTAAAATCTTATTGGGTTATAAAAGTATAGCAATTATAAAAGGTCTAAAGTGAAAAAAAACGTCATATATTTTTTTTTAAATCATGAAAAAGCCATTCGTTCAAAGGTTCATAATCATGTAGGTACTAGATCCATGGTACTCGTTTGTGCGTCGATGTCAGATACACCCTTTATGGTGTCATAAATACAATATTATGTCTTTAAATGTCGGTGTGTCGGTGCAGTAAAATGAGGACGAAAATAACATACTTATACAAAATTATAACCAAGCCCTTTTATTTTAAACTTAAAAACTATAACAACAGTTTGTAGTATATCTATCTGTACTTATTAAAAAGCTTGAGATAATTTGAGCAAACAATAAACACTGCTACAATATGTTTTGGCGCTTGAATGACGTAGACAGGGTGGCATAGTTGGTAGAAATTTAGCAATTATTGTTTTGTGAAATGTTAAGAAACTTATAGGTAAAACTGGAAGCCAAACTTGGAACATTGTGATGAAGATAAGAATTTTGACCGCGAGTAACCTTTTACGGTCGACGTTGACCACCTCTCTCTTTCTTACACACGCTAAAACATACACGTTGACCCCGTGAAATTAAGTATGAAAGAATTAGAAAGAGATAGCGCGTCAATGTCAATTTTCAAGGTCATTTATTTTATCTTCACTTTTTAATTCAGAGTGTGGCTTCTAATTTTATTTATAAGTGTCTTGGCGAAATGAAAAAACAAAAAAAAAATGGCGGCGTCAGTAGGTATCGATTTCGGCCACGCGCCAAACCAACCTTGTAGCGCTATAACAGTGTTTGTAACTATGTTGCAGGTTGTCCAGTAACCCGAAATTATAAAACATCCATAATCCCGCGCCCGCAAATCATAACAATATTTTAAAATAAAACCGTCAAAATTTATTGTTTTTTTGATATCAAGTCTAAAATCATTGGCGCGAAGTAGGTGATGATGCAATCGGCACCTGAAAAAGACAATAAATGTTAAATATACATAGTTGTTACGCCATTTTTTTTTTTGCTAATATCGAAGCCTTTTTTCTAAAAACCTTTTACCTCGGTTTTTGTTCTTTTTCTGCATAATTTTTGCCTCAAATGAACGTAATATCTATCTTTCTACATTCATGCCATAGAACTCGTTTTTACAACATTAAATAAAACACAAACCAGCTCTCCGGAAGCAGGTAAGCGTCTCCATGAGGATAGTGGAGACCTCGGTGCTGTCTCCACTTCGGCAGATCATTGCGTATTCACCGGACACCTGGCGAAAAACAATTGAAGAGCATGATTTAAATTAAACTTCACAACAGCAGGGTAATTGCATCACTCACTATCACTACAGTAGCAATGGACAGCTTAAACAGCCTCGGTGGCGTACCGGTAGCCAACGCGGCCGTTGCGCAAGGAGGCGCGGTTTCGATCCCCGTACAGTGCAAATATTTGTATGCATGAATATGAGTATTTGCACTGGTCTGGTCGTGCCTCGGAAAGCACGTTAAGCCGTTGGTCCCGGTTGCCATACGAACATCTAGTGGCAGTCGTTACGGGTTGTTGGAGCCCTCAAAAGACCAACAAGTGGTCTAACTGCAATGCTTCGATATCGCCTTCGGGTTGTGGAGGTCAGACGGCAGTCGCTTCACGGTAAATATCGAAGTTTAGCCAAAATCAGCAGTTAGACTGGTAAAGCGGACCCCAGGTTCCAAAGCTGAAAAAGCTACGGATGCCGCTGAGATGATAATGATTTAATTTGACAGTTCAACAATATTCATTGCGTTCTGTACGTTGTTAAACAGACACACTTTTCGAACAAATAGAGCAATGGATTAGCAATAGGCTTCAAAATGATCCCAACTGATAGTAATAGTGTGTTACGTAATTAAGGTGCTGGCCTCCTTGAATCAGAAAATCCTATCCTACCCTACGTCATACCAACATTATAAAGGCGGAATTTTGGTGAGGAAGCATGGATCTTGTTGTACAGACGACAGCACATCAAGCTACTACAATCTGTTAGATTTCTTTATTAGATTTTCAACTTTATCCCTAAAGCATTAAAGCTCAAGGTTTATTGGAAATATGTATTTAATAGTTTGGGGTAGTTTGACCCGCTGTCGTCCGTACTGTCCGTACTATCAATAATTGGAATAAATTAAAATTTGAAGCATATTGCAAATCTATTGCTCAATATTTTCGAAAGATGTGTTTCCTCACCAACATAAACAACGCAATGAATGTTGTAGACCTGTCAAAATGAAACCCATTGCTACTGATAATGTGTTACGTAATTACCCTGCGGGTCATCTTTCGACGAATTGACCGCGGCAAGATTAACTTTGATTCATCTGTACGGATAATCGACTTCCAGATTATCAAGCGTAGGTACTCATTATCTTAGCGTTAATCCCAGTCGCATCCGAAGCTTTTACAGCTTTGGCGTCTGGAGTCCGCTTTACCAGTCTAACTGCTGATTTTGGCTAAACTTTGATATTTTCACTGAAGCGACTGCCGCCTGACCTCCACAACACGAAGGTAATATCGAAGCATTGCAGTTAGACCACTTGCTGGACTTTTGAGGGCTCCAACAACCTATAACGACTGCAACTAGATGTTCGTATGGCAACCGGGACCAATGGCTTAACGTGCTTTCCGAGGCACGACTAAACCTGTGCAAATATTCATATTCACGTACACAAATATTTGCACTGAGCGGGATGGAAACCGTGCTTCCATGCGTAGCGGCCGCGTTCGCCACCACTACGCCACGAAGGCTGTCAGAAAGCGCAAGTACTACTGTAGGTAAATTATGAAAACTATACCTGATACACGAACAAGGGATGATACGGGTACTTGTCTTTGGTCTGCCTCACGATGTCCAAGTACGGCAGGCCTGGCTTCACCATCAGGAAATCTGCGCCCTCAGCCACGTCTCGAGCCTGTAAGCAAGTTGGAATTACATTAGCATCCTATCCGAAAAAAAAAAATAATCCATATTGAAAATCTTAGAAACATATAAATGAATTAATTTTTATAGTACGTGTACATACTATAAGTACATATAAAAAAATATTTTACTTCGTAAAAACAGGATCGCGCACTACGGTTTACTCTGAATACAATTTAAAACTTGGTGACGTTGCAATAAGGTTTATTTTCACCCCAGCACTTCCAATCGCGGCGACTGAGATAGCACTAGAGTAGTACCTAGTCGACCTTTTCTGCTGGGATACCAGGATATAAAAAAAAAACTTTGCAAATATTTGGTAGCCTTTTCCAGTAAATTTATACAATATGTAAAGAAAACCCTGTCCGATCCGTGAAGGTATTGTTAGGTATCGATAACTGATTCTACTAATACCCACAAAGACAGGCTAAACTTTAAAAAAAAATCCCCCTAAATAATAAATATTATTTCGCAAAAAGAGCTAACTTAAAACATGTGCGATAAGCAACCCCTTCCGCGGGCGGCGGGGGGCAGGGCACGCGGCACCTGTGACGTGGTCGCGTCGCTATTCGCTTATAATAATACAGGTGATGTCACATTTTTAAAAATTACCAAATTTCGGGGAAATTGGAATTAATCCCCGGGAAAAAAGGATTATTTCAAAATTCATTAGTATTGGTTCTATGATAATTATGTAAAATTTAATATTATATTTGGTCAAGTGTTTACCTAACCTTTATTATCCTTATGGGTCGGACAGGGTTTTCTTTACATATTGTATTTACTAAAACTTTTAGTTTTAGTACAAAATATAAAAGTTTTTGGTAAGCCAAATATAAATGAATAAAGTCTTTTGAAATAGCAGACATACAACAAAATAAGCAGTGTAAAGTGGAGGAAAAAATACAACAGAAGAACTTTATATCTCTACATGGTCACATTGTGCTTATTTTTTCTCTCTGATGGTAAACCGCGCTAGTTTATTAAGATCCTATTCACGCTAGCCTTGAAGACACTTAAATTGTAGTCCCACGGAAATACCGCCGCTGCCAAAATTGTTCCAGTCTCACGATGTACTTATACGGTATAAGAGAAGAGGCAAAACACTTGAATTCTCTCACTCGGTTTGCTTTTTATTTCAACTGCGCAGTCCAGCCCCCTAATCGGCGAACACATTTTTGTCAAATGATTGCGACTAGTTGGGATCAGTTGGGATCGTTCGGCCCGCCCATTGGTCCGTTCGGTCCAAACGATCCCAACTAGTCGCAATCATTTCACAAAAATGTGTTCGCCGATTAGGGGGCAGTTAAAGATATAGGGTTCATGGTATTAAGCTACTACTGCCAGAGACAAACAAATATCTAACGCACTAAAACCACAAGCATTATTTTCACCAATTTTGAAACACTAAAAGAAGGAAGGAAGGATTTTAGTCATCATCATCATCTCAGCGTTCATCCCGGTTGCATCCGCGGCTTTCGCGTTGGAGCCCAGTGTCAACTATCCTGCACATTTTCCTCCATTCCGCGCGATCTTTAGCATCCTGTGGTGAGAGATTGTTGGCACGCATGTCATCTCTTATAACGTCAAGCCAGCACTTCTTTGGTCTACCCCGCGCTTGTTCCGGCCCGGCGGAGGCGCCATGGTAAGACATTTGTTACCCACGCAACGTGCCGGTTTTCGTAAGACTTGGCCGTACCAGCGCAGGCGGCCCTCCTGCAGTTTGTCTGCTATGTCACGGACACAAAGACTGCCCCGGATGCAGGAGTTCCTGATGCGGTCGTTCCGCGTAACTCGCCACATCCACCGCAGTATATTCATCTCCGTGACATGCAGCTCCTGCTTGTGTCGCTCAAGCACAGGTAACATCTCACTGCCATACAGAAGGACAGGTCTAATGATAGTCTTATAGCCCTGTCCCTTAAGCTTAACCGGCATTTTGGGGTCACAAATGACACCTGTCACCTCACGCCATTTTGCCCAAGCTGCGGAAATGCGTGCCCTGACGTCATAGGACGCGTGAAGCACAGACCCCAAGTACTTAAACTGGTCTGTGCACTCGGCCATGTCTCCGCCTATGCGCAAAGACAGAGATGTCGTGTTGCTGGCCATGTATACGGTCTTCGCCACATTGAATTTCAGACCTCCGTTCTCGAGCGAGTCCTTCCACGCAATCACACGCCGCACCAACCGTTCCCAGTCCGCATCCGCCAGCGCGATATCGTTAGCATACATGAGCTACCAGGGAGGTTGCTCATGTGAATCCTTAATATTTTTGTCCCTTACTCTATGTTGAATACTGTACCAGTAAAAGATAATCTGCAATCTAAATCAATTTTCTTATTTTTAAAATTATAAATTTAACATTATAATTTTAAATAAAAAAAGATACATTTATAATTGAAAAATGTTTACGTAAGCATGGGGGGAGGGGGTAAGAACTTTGCTTACTTTTGCTGACATGCGGGATGGGAGGGTAAATGATTGTAATAAATCTGCTTACGTAATATTTGAATGGCCCCTTTGCACCCTAAGTGCGTAACAAACTATTACTGTCAATTGGAATCATTTCCACATAATCCCCTTATTCATAAACACTGCTTAAAGTTAACTAGTGATTAGCGATTGTTTAAGCATACATTTTGGACGTTTGCACGTCATTGAACTTTAATCATTGTTTATGAATAAACCCCTTAAACTCTGTGGTGTTTATTCATAAAGAATGATTAAAGTTAAGTGAAGTTAAAAGGTCAAAAATGTATGGTTAAAGAATCGCTAATCACTAGTTAACTTTAAGCAGTGTTTATGAATAAGGGGGAATATGTATTGCTAATCCATTGCTCCATACGTTCGAAAACACGTCTCTTCAACAACGTAAACAACGCCATGAATGCTGTTGACCTGTCAAAATGAAACCCATTGCTACTGATAGTGTGTTACGTAATTACCCTGCAGTACCTATCATGTCGACAGCCTCCGTGGCGTAGCGGTAGCGGACGCGGTCGCTGCGCAAGGTGGCACGGGTTCGATCCTCGCACAGTGCAAGTACCTATTTGTATGCATGAATATGAATATTTGCACTGGTCTGGTCGTGCCTCGGAAAGCACGTTAAGCCGTTGGTCCCGGTTGCCATACAAACATCTAGTGGCAGTCGTTACGGGTTGGAGCCCTCAAAAGTCCAACAATTGGTCTAACTGCAATGCTTCGATGTCGCCTTCGGGTTGTGGAGGTCAGACGGCAGTCGCTTCACGGAAAAATGTCGAAGTTTAGCCATATCAGCAGTTGGACTGGTAAAGCGGACCCCAGACTCCAAAAGCTGAAAAGGCTTCGGATGCGACTGGGATTAACGCTGATATGATGATGATGACCTATCATGTATATGAAATGTAGACGATATTTACATTACATACGGTATAAACCCGAGAAATTACACAAGCCATCAGAATTCGGATCTGCACCCGAATTGCGTTAAACTGTCAATCTCAATCATTTTGGTGCATATTGCTAATCCATTGCCCCCTATATTTGAAAAATGTGTCGGCTCATCAAAGTAAATAACGCAATGAAATTTGTTGAACTGTCAAAATGAAAACCATTGCTACTGACAGTACCTTATTCATAAACGATGTTTAACCTTTTGAACGCCAATCACTTCTATACAAGTTCGAGATTTTCGTGCCCTCAGCGCCACTACTTGATTAGAAGTAATCACAGTATAAAATAAATTTACGACTTTTACAAGACCTTTTATTTTGTTTTTATGGAAATTTGCCCTGTTATCAACCATATTTTTAACTTTTTCACCCATAATAAGTTCTTATTTGTTTAATTTTCAATAGAAACAAAAACGCCAGAAAATATTTTAATGCCCCCAGCGCCAATTACTTGATATCAAGTAAGCCAGTGATGGGACACGGCGAAGACCTCGCTATATTTCATCTTGTCGAAATGATCGTAAATACTATTATTGCAAGAAAATGACGTAAACATATAATATTTTATAAATATTGTACACTTTAAACTAGGTTTTATTCACCTTAATCAAGAATTAATAGGTTTTCTAATCATTGTCGATAGTGAAACCCCGTTTGAAAAACTCATCCCTACAAAGTTAGTTAGTTGTCGGTCCGCACGCGCCACCGACTTGTATAGAAGGAAATCTGTGACGTCATAAGCGAACGGGTTTCAAGGTCATAGTGACTTTGTGCATTTTAGTGTAGTGCAACGTTTACATCTTGATTTAGCTTCTATTAATTGTATTTGTTGTAAGTAAACGAAATAAATTATGCAGGAATCGGTTGTGTTTATGCACGTGTAACTCGACCACAGTGAATATAAAATATATACCATAGAAATCTAGACATCCTTATAACAGAAAGGATTTTGACGTGCCTCGAGCGCCAACTACTTGATATGAAGTAGAAGGATTACATTTGGAGACAAATAGGGATGTGCCTTTTAGAACACACGTCTAATAAATTTAAAATTCTTTTCTTTATTATGGGGAATATATCCAGGTTTTCATATGATTTTTTCATAAAACTAAAATAAAATATGAAATTACGGTTACAGTTTTTATTTAGCTTCGTAAATTGATGAATAAACATTATTTTAAATGTATAATATTATTTGTCGATAGGACATTAATCCCATCCCTACGTTTTACTATAGATACGTTATACATTTGTAGTGTGGCGCAGGAGGACACATCGCGTATTAGGTATATAGATGGGCGTTCAAAAGGTTAAAGTTAGCTGTGATTAGGGATTCTTTAACCATACATTTTAGAAGTTTGCACGTCACTTAACTTCAATCATCGTTTATGAATAATCCCCTTAAACACTGGTGTGTTTATTTATAAACGATGATTAAGGTTAAGTGACGCGCAACCGTCTAAAATGTATGGTTAAAGAATCTCTAATCACTAGTTAACTTTAAACATCGTTTAAGAATAAGGGGGAGTGTGTTTAATTACGCTTCTGGTACACACACAAGCAGCAAACCGTATGGGACAAAACCCGCCACACTGTTCCCAACCCACTGCAACTCCTGAAAGCCAGAATCAACAGTGGAGACCGCCAGAAAAACGCCGAGCAATGAAGCTCGACGAGTCCCGGAGAAATGTTTCAACTGTCTTGGGTCCCGCAACGAAATTAATCAGAAAAGAATAACGGAGGAGTAAGAAAAAAGATATTTTTTCCACTTCCCTCCATAATAAGCAGGAGACAGAATAGAACTAGGCCAATCGGCACAAAGGGACATTATTGCAACTGGGAGAAGCCCAGATTGCCAAGCACCACGGAATAACATTTGATCAAGTTAATGGGTCCTAAGTAGGCATTTGCTGTTACAATTGATTCCAATAATAGGTATGGCAAAAGCGCCTGAACGCACGGAAATTAGTTCTAGTTTCAACAAGGTCCGTATAATAAACAACTCCGGATGGAACTTGTACACTATCCAACATAATATTGCGTTCATTCTGCCAAAGAATACACTCCCACAAGATGTGATGTGCGGATTGTTCAAATTCACAGTTCGATGTAGAACACTGACACAAAGGCGAAGGAACAAGTTTAAAAGAATACAGTTTACTTTTAAAGTTGCCATGACCTGTGAGAAATTGGGCAACGCAGTGGTCAACCTCCAACCATGTCTTAGCCAGCCGATCGCCAACGGATGGAAAGAACAGATGGAGGTGCCGGCCCTTGATGGAATTATCCCACCTACTTTGCCATTCGGATAAGAGGTCCTCCCAGACGTCAGTCTGAGGTTTAAATAATCTAGAAATTCTATTGAGGTCGCGTTGTGTAACAAAGTTAGTGTCCATGGCCTCCACTCTCGCGGAGTAGTACATTGAAGCACGTCGCTGTACTTCAAGATCGACTGGAAGTACACCTGCCAGAACGGGTAAGGCTTCAGTACTGACTGAAGCCTTACCGTACCACCGTATACCACTTACTAGGGTTGCTGAGGATTCCTCTTCCGCTTCCTCATAATGCGGAAGTTCCGCAATATTTTAAGTTCCTCAACCGTTACCGCATCCTAATTAATAAAAATCAAAAATTCCTCTTCCGCTATCGCTTCCTCAAAATTTAAGAGGAATTTCAGTGCGCTTGCATTAATACCTATGCATGAAGATAGTCTTTTATGGTGGACACCGAAATATTCTGAGCTTTATGGAGCTGTACGGCAACATCTATCTTCTCCTCCATCAAGTGTCCCCAGCGAACGACTTTTTAGCAATGCTGGATTGGTTTATGACGAGTTAGAAAACCGCTTGTCAGGGGAAACAGCGTCCAAATTATTTTTTATAAAAATCAACCTCCCTATAGTAAATATTAATTATTAATATTTATTAATAATCATTTTTTAAAATTGGTTAATAATATCTACATAATTAATTAATAAATAAAGGATTCATTATAATTTTCTGTTCAATTCCTAAATAAAATTATATCATTCTGTCATATATATATGTATACATATTTCTTGAGTGCGTGTGTATGTCACTGAACTCCTCCTAAACGGCTGGACCGATTTTGATAAAAAAATATTTGTTTGATCAAGGGGATTCGAGAATGGTTTAGATTCAGAATTTGATCCACTGGAAAATTCTTTTTCAATTAATTTTTGTGTGTGTATAGGACAGTGTCCGTTGGGTCCGCTAGTCATTCATAAATATAATCCTCTTCCTCATCCGATTCCTCTTCCGCTACCTCATCCGCATCCTCCTCCTCAAAAAATGTCCTTATCCTCATCCGCATCCCCTAAATTTGTGATTGACACTTCCTCTTCCTCTACCTCATAATCACTTCCTCAACAACCCTACTACTTACTTAAGACCGTCATCGCTATGTAACACTTTCAGAAAGAGAAAAAAAGGTATATAGTCTATACTCTACAACTTACAGCAGCCCTAGCAGCGAGGCCCGCACTGCCCGGAGGCAGCTGGTAGCACTTCCTGTCGCCCTCCATGGGGGAGCTGTTCATTGTGTCACGGAACGGGCCATACATTGCCGAAGCAAACTTGCATGAGTATGACAGTAGTGACACCTGAAATATTTAAATTAATGTAAGATGGTAAAGTGATGCTTAGGTAAGGTTAGGTAAGGTGAGTAGCGGTGGCCTAGTGGTTCGAACCCTGTCAGGCGCTTTACTTTGTGTAAATTATTTCATTACCACTGCTCTCAAAACGGTGAAGGAAAACATCTTGAGGAAATGGGCATGACCTAGAGCGCACTGGGCCAGCGTGGTAAGATTACAGCCCACTGCCTTTCATCGAGAGGTGGCCTGTGCCCCAACAGTGGAAACATTGTAGGCTGATTATGGTTATGATAAGATAACATAATAAAAAAGTAGGTGTATTAATATACCTATATTAATACACCTACATTTTGATTATAGTACAGTTTCAGCGTCGCTTTCCTTGCCACCCTATAATATTTTCTTCTACATGGTCCATCTTATTTCAAGTTCAACAAATATAAACTTTATTACAACATTGAATAAGTTACAAAAATGTTTGAAGTTATAGCGTAAACTGAACTTTATTGTCTTGCAATTAAAGCTATTTTTCCATTAATTCATATTTACCATGTTTTCATTCTGCATCGCCTCAGGTTGATCGGTTGATGACTTTTTCAAATTCAAATAAATCTTTAATTCTGCTACGCATGTGCGGAAATATATGTATAGGTACTATAACTTACCGTATTCTGTAATTTGCAGGCCACTAAAGAGTCTTTTATAGCTTTTATCCTGTTATCCATCATGTCGGATGGAGCGATGATTTGTGCGCCTGTCCAGAGACAACCAACATTAACATACCAGCATTAAAATGCTAGCGTAAAAATACAAAGTACCAGTCAAGACAAACTATGTAAACCGTTATGTTTACATAGTTTGTCTTGACTTGCACTTTGATTTTTTGTACATTATACATAATATACTTTGTACATTGCTCAAGAAAAGACTCGTGCTTTACTTGTGGTACCAAGTATATTAACACGCTGTCTTAGCAACAAAAACTGTGACACGAGAATTTTATATATAAGATAATTTACCAGCTTTTGCATAAGCCAAGGCTACTTCAGCGATTCTCCTGACTGATGCAGCATGGTCTATGGTCCCACCGGGAGAGAGTACCCCACAATGTCCGTGCGATGTGTACGGACACAAACAGACATCACAAGCTATGAGGAGATTTGGGAACTTGGCCCGAAGTTTAGGAATAGCCTTCAATACTGGATTCTCTGGGCAATCTGCACTTGATCCATTAGCATCCTGTTGAAAGTTATTGGACTTTTTAAAGAAGTTATAAAAGGGCAATTAAGGGCAGTTTGAGCTAGCTTCAATATCACATATTTTTTTCCATATAGGATATATTGGTAATTAATAAAAAAAAATTGATGATTTAATACAGACTTCCAAAAGAACAATTTTTTGCAAGACGGTTGTTATTGATGAATAAGAAGAACAATATAATCAGCACACATTTTAGCAATGTCCAATCCAGCCAGTGGTCTCGAACCTACCAATTTTTCGGTATTTCTACCGATATGGGCTCTGTCCTGCCGAAGAAATGCCGATTTTAGATAGTGATCTACCGATTTTTACTGTTGGAGCAGTGGAAAAATTAACGGATATAATTGAAATATCGAGCTTTTTTTTAGAAATACCGATTTTTATTACCAATGGGTACTAATGCCGATTTTAGATAGTGATCTACCGATTTTTACTGTTGGAGCAGTGAAAAAATTAACGGATATAATTGAAATATCGAGCTTTTTTCTAGAAATACCGATTTTTATTACCGATGGGTACTAATATACCGATTTTTACTGGCAATTCTACCGATCTCGTTTTTTGACATTCGAGACCCCTGAATCCAGCATTTTATTAACATACAATAAGGATTAGGTTTGCAAATCAATTAAATTTTTTTTAGAGTAAGATATGAATCAAATTGTGAAGGGTGGACGTTTTGGGCGACTGTCTTATGTAATATTGACGTTCAAAAGTCCTGATTCTCAACCTAATTTGAATAAATGACTTTTATTTTGGATACTTGTTACCGATAATTTGACCATTAAACAAATGAAAAGTATTCATCATAATCATCCTCTTTCCCTCATTCCAATATATTCAGCAGATATAGATTTTTTCTTGCTATTCTATGGCAAGCCTTGTTTGTTGATAATTTTAGCAGATGAGTTGGAGATAAACATTGGTAGGAAGCAAGCAAATTCAGCAATTTATCTAGTCAATATTTGTGCTAAGGCCCATACCGTAATAAGAAAAAATTGAAAAGAAAACACACTATTTGTTTTTGTTTCTTAAAATTCTTAGTTACCTTTGCCAAGGTGCGTACAATTCCAAAGATGAGTATAGACTTCAGTCCCTTTTTGACAAGATCATCTAGGCTTGTGATCAGCTGATTGATACCATATCTGCACACATTCGGCATGCTAGGCACTGTTTCAATGCGGTTCTCATCTTCCCTGTTTGTAAATATAGAAAATAGGCACTTGAGTACTATATACACTACAGACTGCGCAATTATCCTGATTTATGAAATAACAAACTGCTGGAAATTAACAATTTCATTACATTTTTTTCTTGATTAGAACTTTATAAGAAGGTTATCCGGCGGTGCCGGTGTTCCCGAGTACTTACAATAAGAACACGGGGTACATAATATTGTGCGGCTCAATACTTGTATTTGGTTCCTGTAATTTCCTCAGAGTTGAGTGAAAGTACCCTCCTTGCAGGACAGCTTCGGGACTCAAAAATAATTGATTCATTTTGTTCAGACACAACAGAGCAGAGCCCAAGACTAGCAGTCCTTGTATAATAGTTGTCTAGTATAGTAGTTTAATCGGCAATTTCTTTAGTTACGCTAAACTGGTTTTTATCAGTAGGTACTTAATTATTTGATAGTGTAACTATGCATGAAAGTTGGAATACACGTATCACGTATGTCATTCATGTCATTGTATGTACTTTGTAACAAATATTAAGTATTCTGTATTAATTATTTGATTTCAGTCCCTATCAGTCACCGAGATGAATTTATGAGTACACAGTAAGTGTAAGCTAAACAACACGTAAATAATGCTAAAATGCGACAGCAACATTTGTAATGGAATGCGTTTACAAATAAATACAATAAAAAAAAAATACAAAAAGATAACGTCAACTACGTCAATGTCAAATGTCAAAATTTTCAAAGACAAACCAACATTTTTCTCTGGATTCGTTCGGTAGTGGTGAAAGGCTAACACGTGCTTTTGTCAGTGCCATTGAATATTTTCGATTATAGTGTTTTTTTTGTTGTGAAACTCTATCGAAAGTGTTCATTGTGTTTGTGTATTGGGTATAAGGTTTGCTTTTTAGTTGTTGTAATCGTCTTTTTGTATCGTTTTAGTTTTTATTTTATTTTGGTTAGCGTAATGCAAAATGGCCTCCAAAAAGCCCCCTGATAAAGATCCTGATAAAGATCCCCCGCCTGACCTATTTGATCTTTCTCCTGGACTAACAATCACTCTTCCACATGACATACAAATAACCTCCAACGACAATGCTATGGATACGGACACCCATAGTCGTAAGAGAGCCGTTAGTTCGCCCCCGGTCTCTTTAAATATTAAAACTAAGATTCCCAAAAATACATTAGGCAGGCTTTCGTACACACCACAAGACAATCCTCCCTATATAGTGAATGTGTCACTCAAAGACGAACACACCACAGGCACTGTCCTACAACCGATTAAGTTTGGTATGTTTTTGACAGTAAATAACGTGAAGAACGTACGTCTCGACGGGATTAAACGTGTAGGCAGAAATCGTGTGTCAGTCGAGTTCAAGTCTTATCAGGATGCCAACAGTTTTCTCAACAATAAGATTTTATCCCAAAACAACTACATGGCTGCCATTCCTCAATATAATATCACACGAATGGGTATTGTGAGGGATATCCCAGTCGAATGGTCGGAAGAGGAGATAATTAAGAATATCCAGGTTCCTGAGGGGTGTGGCCCTGTCATCAAGGCAAGACGAATGAGTAGGAAGGTGTCTTCTGCTGGTGTGACCGAGTGGAAGCCCACACAGACTGTGGTCATAACCTTTGATGGACAAACCCTACCCAAGCGTGTGTATAGCTTCTACTCGGCTCTACCGGTTGAAAGATATACCTACCCAACAGTCCAGTGCTACAATTGTTGTCGCTTTGGCCATACCCGCACCATCTGCAGATCGGAACCAAGATGTTTTAAGTGCGGTGAGGATCATCCAGGTGATGGATGTGAAGTCACCCGTGAATTCAGCCTCTGTGTTTCGTGTACTGGCAACCATTTCGCAAGTGACAGTGCTTGTCCTGAATTGGGCCGACAGAAGAGCATCAAAGCTCTGATGGCGGAAAAATCGATCTCGTATGTGGAGGCAAGCCAGGTCTTCCCACCTGTTTCCAGATCATATGCTGATGTCTCCAAATCTTTCTCACGTAACAAAGGTGCTATAAATAAACCTCAACCCATCCCAGTTACCCAAAATTCATACCGCAAAACGGTTCTTTTAAAACCAAAATCCCATACCCCACTTTCACCCGGCCATGATAAACGGACCCATCTGAACCTCTCCCAAAATTACTCCTTTTTACCATCCAAAAATGGCTGTGCTCTTCCGTTGGAAGCTCCAGAGCCAATCCTCCGCAAACAGCAGGATAAATATGGTGATATTTTAAATCTAATCACAGACATGCTAATGTCTGCTCTTGCTAGCCCTTCTCACTCCGTACCTGACCACGTTGCATCAAAATTGACCTCCATACTAAACTATATCCACAACATTCCATCCCCTAACGTTTCTCCAGTGGAACGTGAGGAGTATTACTCCCAGGAAGCCTGATCTTTCTTTTTTAATTAAAAGGTTTAAACCATCAATCTGCGGCATTGCTGAGACGTGGCTTTTGCCTGGAAGCAATTTCAGGCTGCCATGTTTCGCCAGTGTTCGTGATGATAGATCTGATGGATACGGAGGATGTGCTTTGCTCATCAATAGCAAGGTATCATTCTCTCAGATTCCTCTAACCTTTGTTGGCGATAACATAAATGTTGTTGCTGTGAAGGCTGAGGGTATAAATATTTTTTCCTTTTATATTGCGCACCCACAACTAGAGTATCTGTCACTAATTAGGAATTTGTTATGCAGTGCTATTGGCCCAATACTTGTAATGGGCGATTTCAATTGTCACCATTACCGCTGGGGATCAGATACTTGTGATAACTTTGGCATTGGCTTGCTGGATATATTGGATGAACACAATCTTTGCCTAGTCAACGATGGTAGTGCTACCCGTAGATCTCTACCCGGTCAGAATAGTAGCTGTGTTGACTTAACATTCTGCTCATCCAATATAGCTAGTCTTCTCATTTGGCGTCGCTTGGATATGACCTATGGAAGTGATCACTACCCCATCATAATTGAATTTCCTTCCAAAAACATTCCTGTTAAAGTTTCTCCCCCTCTTTTAAAACACCAACTAAACTCAGCAGACTGGGGTTTATATTCTAAAATCCTGGACCTTAGAGTATCCTCCCTCCCAGAAGTTAACCATGCTAATGCCCGGGAATGTTTCTTGTCCTTCTCCTCCACCATTTCTTCCACGGCTGATGATTGTTTCCCGGTCAAAAAACCCTCTTCTGGTAAACTCCCCCCCCCGCCATGGTGGGATAGGGAATGCACTGACATGGTCAGAGCCAGGAATGAGGCTGAAAAGACAGTCAATGACAATATGAACCTGGATAACCTCATTGCCTTCAAACAGATATTGGTCAAGTACAGGAAATTCCTAAAAAGGAAAAAACGCGAAGGTTGGTCAAAATATTAATAATAATAATAATAAGATGATATAAACATGTCTTTCGGCATTGATAAGTGCAAAACATTTACCCTTCGCAATGGAAAGCAAGTTGATAGTAACCCATACGTATTAGACTCTGGCCAAGCAATAGATCCCCTATCACAAAATGACACCTACAAATACTTAGGTTTTGAACAATCACACCAGATCGATCAAAAACAAACAAAAAATAAAATAATCACTAAATATAAACACAGACTCAACATGCTCACAAAATCACAACTGACGTCGCGCAATTTAATAAAGTCCATTAATTCATTTGCTATTCCCATACTCACCTACTCTTTTGGAATTATAAACTGGACCAAAACTGATCTGACTAAATTACAGCGCTGCATAAATACTACATTAACTAAGAATAGAAAGCATCATCCACGATCCTGTGTTCAAAGACTCACGCTACCGCGAGAAGAAGGAGGACGCGGTCTTATAGACATAGAAAACTTGCACAACAAACAAATAACTAACTTAAGAAAGTTTTTCATACAGAAGGCCCAACAATCACCCCTACATAAAGTAATCACACAAACAGATAAAAAAATTACTCCACTTAACTTACACGCTATTGACCCACAAACCAATGAACGTATTACCACTAAAGCAGAAAAAATAGCAGCTTGGGAACGTAAATCTCTCCATGGAAGACACCGCCTCGACTTGCAGCAACCCCATGTCGATATCAAAGCATCGAACGCGTGGCTGCGGCGCGGCGAACTCTTCCCTGAGACGGAGGGATTTATGATTGCCATCCAAGATCAGATCATTGACACAGCCAACTACCAAAAATTCATCATTCGCAGACCCAACTACAATGACTCCTGCAGACGATGCCATGGTGCATCCGAGACCATCCAACACATCACAGGTGCATGTAGAGCCATAGCCCAAACCGACTATAAACACTGCCACGACCAAGTTGCTGCAATAATCCACCAATCACTAGCAATTCAAACAAAACTAATTACAGATAAAGTTCCCTACTACAAATACAAACCACAGGCAGTGTTAGAAAACAATAATTTCAAGTTATACTGGGATAGGACCATAATCACAGATAAAACCATACACAACAACAGACCAGACATAACTATGGTAGATAAAGAAAATAAATTAGTGTACATAATAGACATAGCTATTTGCAACACCCATAATCTTACTAGTACACACACTGAAAAAATTGCAACATACACAGATTTATCCATAGAGCTTAAAACGCAGTGGAACATCACCCATACCAAAACTATCCCCATCATAATATCCAGCACAGGAGTCATCCCAAAAACCCTACACAATAGCCTTAATACATTAAACATTAGCCCGTCTACTTATCTTCTTCTACAAAAAGCAGTTATTCTGAACACATGCAGGTTAACCCGAAAATTTTTAAATACTTAATTAATTCAATATTTTTTACTTAACAGCACTTGGCTTCGGCCCGTGCCAAATTCGAACCACACACAGATGTGAGATATTTTTAAAAAAATAACGAGGAATAATAATAATAATAATATATTTATTTTGCTTAAAACATGGTATAAAAGGTCTTACATACAAAAATGAGATCACTCATGTTTAGCTTAAAAATAAAGCATGCAAAAATGTTTAGCACAAGCAAGTGCAAGCGTTGCGTGTGCATATTGTCAACGTTAGTGTTCTAAATAGTCCTTAATACTATAGAAATTATATTCATTCAGCCACTTATGCAATTTAAATTTAAATATTCTAGAATTTAATTCTTTCAATGTCTTTGGTAACTTATTATACACACGTACACACATAGCTACACAGTTTTTATTATATTTAGTACACCTAGGCAGTTCGTCAAGTACAAGCGTATATTGGTCACGCCGACTTCGCGAACATACCTCTTCTGCTGTTTTAAATAATTCTTGGTGTTTCTTTACAAACATACACAACTCATAAATATATAATGACGGCAACGGTAGCAAACCAAGCCTCTTAAATATTGGTTTACATGATTCATCAGATGGGATCCCGTATAAGGCGCGTATACACTTTTTTTGTGCGATAAATGCCCTGTTGTGTTCGGTACTATTTCCCCATGTTATAAGTCCATACCTCAAAGAGGACTCAACGTAAGCTCGATAAGACATTACGGCTATTTTTATATTAGTTACACGTTTAATTTTTCTAAGGGCATATACAAATTTATTTATTTTATTGCACACGTACTGAACCTGCACCTTCCAGTCTAAATATTCATCTAATACTATACCTAAAAATTTGGTTTGTTCTACGTGTGTTATTTTACGTATATCCATTTTAAAATTAAATTTATTATTATAATATTTGTTAAATTGTATGTATACGGATTTGTCAAGATTTATAGATAAATTATTATTATTCAGCCAATTAATTAGAATGTCAATAGTATTATTTATGTCAGTTTCATGGTCATTAATTGAATCATATTTTTTGTCAGCAGTTACAATTATAGAAATGTCATCGGCGAAAAGAAAACATTTGTGTTTAGTTATGTCAACTATATCATTTATATAGAGAAGAAATAAGATGGGACCCAATATGCTACCTTGGGGCACACCGCGTTTTACACATTGATATTCAGACGTATGCATTATCATGTCTCTATTTTCGTTCAGTCTAGTAACAGCGACACTCTGTTGTCTGTCACTTAGGTACGACGAAATCCATTGGTGTGGCAATCCTCTAATCCCAAGAGCTTCTAATTTTTGTAATAAGTTGGCATGTGTAACAAGATCGAATGCCTTCGATAAGTCAAAGAAAAGCCCCGTGACAAACTGATTTTTGTTTAAACTGCTCAGTGTTCGCTGACTCCGTCTACCCCGGTTTCGGTGGTTTGGCGAAAGATAAAACTTTTTAGGAGCAGTTTAGCATCTGCCTCTTCTTCCAACAACCTCACGGAAGAACTGGGATACCAGTTTTTTTCAAAAATCGCTCCGGCTTATGTTCCAAGTCTTGAGGAAATCAATGTTGACATCTATGATGCAGACAACATTGAGGACCCAATGAACATGCCTTTTAGCTTGGACGAGTTGAAAGCTGTGCTATCCCACGTCAAGGACTCCGCTCCGGGAGTGGATGGATTCCCGTACTCCTTTATTTCTAAAGCTGGACCAAAAACTCACAAATATTACCTGGACCTGGCTAATTTCTGTTTTACTTCTGGCTTCATTCCCACAGAGTGGAAGGTTCAAGCTGTCATCCCGATTTTAAAACCAGGCAAAGATCCGAATGATCATTGCTCATACAGACCCATTGCCCTATCGTCCATACTTATCAAACTTTTGGAACATTTAATTAAAAACAGATTAGTGTGGTTGGTGGAAAACAGGAGACTGCTTCCAACGACTCAATTTGGCTTTAGGAAAGGTCTGGGCACAGCTGATAGTGTGGGTATCCTCACGTCAGAGGTCCGGTTGGCCCTTAGCAGAAATGAGTCTGTGGTTGCTGTCTTTCTGGATATATCAGCTGCCTATGATTCCGTCCTCCTCCCAAATCTCAGGCAAAAGTTGCACGAGCTGAGAATCCCGGCTAGGATTTGTCGCATCATTGGTAGCATTTTTACCAGTCGCACCATTCAACTTAGAATACCAGGGGGTGACTCTGAACAAAGATCGGTCTGGAGAGGACTACCTCAAGGATCAGTTCTTAGTCCCCCATTATACAACATCTACACAGCTAACTTGTCCTCTTCCCTTAATTTCGACTGTAAGATCCTTCAGTATGCTGACGATATCGCACTAATGGTGTGTGGCAGTTCCATCCAGGATGCCGCCTTTTCAATGAATGTCTCTCTGACCTCATTAAACCAATGGCTACTTGACAATGGTTTGTTCTTAAGTGCGCCAAAGAGTAAAGCTGTCATTTTTACACGCATGCGTTCTGTTCCTTCCATAGAACTAAAGGTCAATGGTCAAAGCATTCCAGTCGTAGATAAGGCTAGGTTTCTGGGAGTAACCTTGGACTCAAAGTTGTCTGGGGTTGATCACATCAGCAACACGGTCAAAAAATGTGAACGTTCCGTGTCGGTCCTTAAGGCTTTGACTGGGGTGTGGTGGGGAGCTCACCCCTACACCCTTAAACTGGTCTATAATGCTCTGACCAGAAGCGCTATGGATTACTGCAGCTACTTACTTGAGCCTTGTAATAAAGAAGCGCTAAAGAAACTAGATAGCATCCAGTCCAAATGCCTAAGAATAGTGATTGGGGCTTTGAAATCATCCCCCATAAACGCACTTCACGCACTTCAAGTGAAATGTGCTGACCCTCCCTTACATCTTAGGAGACAATACTTGGCAGATCGATTCCTAACTAAAGTATTTTTCCTTTCATCCCATCCCTTGCTCCCAATTTTAGAACAAATTGACCTCTCCTTTAATAATTCTTCCTATTGGAACCATAAAACAGTTCCCCTATTGATAGATAGGTATAGAGAGCTTAAACAACTCTCCGTGCCTATCTGCCAATACCCATCTCTTCCGGTCTTCTCCGCTGCATACGAGTCGAGTTATTGTGAACCAAAAGTCGTTTTGGGTTTAGGTATATCAAGGAATTCTCAAAACGCTAGAGAGGACTTCGAGTCAGCTGTCAAGCGTTATTGGGAAGGATGGAATTTCTTTTACACTGACGCTTCAAAATTTTCTGAAACTGAATGTACGGGGGTGGCAGTTTATTTCCAAAATTCAAAAATAGCCTTACTTTACCAATGTCCACCAGAAGCATCAGTCTTTACAGGAGAGTGTGTTGGCATTTTAGAAGCCTTACACTATATTAAATCCCATCAAATAACAAGGTCAGTAATTTTTTCAGATTCCCATAGTAGTATTCAGGCCCTTAAACAAAATCAATTTCATAGTAAAATTAATAGTAAAATCATTATGGATATAAAGAACTTGTTATTTGAATGCTACCAAAACGGCTTGGACGTTGAGATAACCTGGATCCCCGGTCACTCGGGTATTGTTGACAATGAGTGCGCTGATTCGTTAGCAAAGTATGCCACTTCGAATCCGGTTGATCAAAAGCACTACGTAGTGTATAACTACGATTTGCGGAATGGTGCCAGACCCAAGTTATTTAACTCGTGGGCTGAAACATGGAAGACGTCTTCTAAAACCAAGGGCATCAGCCTGAGGTTCAGCGTAGGCCTTGGTTTTCTAAATGTCCTAAATTGTCGAAGAGAACTGTTTCATCACTGTGTAGACTTAGACTCGGACACTGTTGTAGCCCAGTGTTTCTGAAAAAGATCCACATCCGGGATAACTCCCGGTGCGAGTGCGGTCTTGAGGATGGCACTTTAGACCATATTTTCTTTTCTTGCTCCCGAAATAATAAATCTTTTGACCTCTATTCAAATATTCCTAAAATTAACATCCCTCTCCCAACTAATTTTCATACCCTACTTTCCCACTTCTCCACTAAATTAATAAATCTTTTGGCCAGATTTCTAGTTGAGAATGATTTAAAATTTTAATTGGTGCGTAGTTTGTGTGTAAATAGTCTGTATATAGTTTAAGCTAGTGTAATTATTGGATAATGTGTCCTTGTAAATTTGATTACTTGTTTTACTAACCCATGTGTTTGTCCATGCAGCTATACTAACACCTACCACGAATGGAAAAGTTCGACGGCCTGCCTCTGTTTGCTGCCGTCACCACATGAGACTGGCAGAATAGTCGAAACCGGCTCAGTTGCCAAAAAGGAAAAAAAACATTGTTTTCTTTCGAAATAAAAAAAAAAAAACGTTGAGAAGCGTTATAGGTATAACCAACAGTACATCAAGCTTTATACCAATCAATCAGATTTCTTCTTCTCTCTTCTTCTTCTTTTTTTCTACGAAAGGAGACAGGTTAGGTTAGGTTAAGCTAGGTGGGTGAGACGTGAGACCCGAAGAGGCATGGGGTGCTCACCTTCCGTGCGACGCAGGTGTTGACCGGACACGGGTGTTTCGGCAGTTGCAATGTTATCGGTCGGGAGCCGACACCGGCGTGCCATCACTGCGGTGGGGGCAGAGGACACGGCATTGGCACACCCTCGAGGAGTGTCCCGCATGGGACGAGCAGCGCCGTGCACTCACCGCAGCGATCGACGGAAACGACCTCTCGCTGCCGGCCGTGGTCAGGGCCATGGTCGTCAGCGAGGAGTCATGGGACGCGGTCGTCTCCTACTGCGAGGAGGCAACCTCCGCGAAGGAGACGGCCGAACGGGAGAGGGAAGCACTGAGCACTCTCCCGCCCCGCCGACGGCGCGCTGGCCGGAGGAGGAGGGAAGCCGAGGTCGATCCGCTTCCTCCATAACGAGAGGCCGACGGGCCGAGGACGGGGGAGTCCGACGTCCGTCGCTAGGGCCGGAGTAGGCGTGTAGTGGCTGTTCCTACACGCCCACCTGATGAAAGGAGGCGAGGAAGAGGGACCCGCCGATCTCGCGCGTGGCGGATCAAGGCCTGCCGGGGATGCGGTGAATGGCAAATCAGGCCCCGCACCCCCGGCAATAGGCAAGAAGAGGAACGCTCCAGTGGTTTTAGCCGGTGAAAGCCCGGCACACCCTCCGTCGACCCCCAGACGGAGGACAGTCTGGTAGAGATTTCCACTGGGAGAACAAAAAAAAAAAAGGATTTAAACTTACTCAAGAAAAAAGTTACGCAACCGTAGGCTGTATAGCGTACTATGCCTTTGCCTTTTCCGTTCAGAAGAACGGAAAGAAGCAAACAAAAAAAAAAAACTATGGTTTGGGGGTTTTGGCGGGAATGTCAAGATGAGTGTCACGCTTCAGATTTTCATTGGACTTTTAAAATTATTTATAGTGTCGTTTACTAAATAAAAACGCGTGATTTATGTAGTAAAGTGCATTCAGTGAATAATTCAAAAGAACAGTGAAATATTGTAGCATAGTGGCTTCATCATGTCTTTACCGCTAAACCGCTCCCTTGCCTCGTCAAACGCGTAAAACGAAAGGAGTTAGTTTAGGTTAAAGTTATGTTAGGATAAGTTAGGATAAATTAGGATAGAAGTTAGGATGATATTCAATGAAAAAAATACTGAAGACTTGGCTGTATGGCGTACTATGCCTTTGCCTTTTCCATTCGCCCGAACGGAAAGAAACGAACTAAAAAAAAAAACTCTATGGTTCGTACTGTCATCTAATTACATTTTACATTTACCATCAAATACTTTTTGATTTTACTTTATTTCCGTAATTTTTTTAAAGTTGAAGCATATTTGATTACGTTTGAACTATAAAAGAGAAGTAAATCGTTTTACTATATGTATAAAATATTTTTTACTATAATGTCTGTGTGAAACTTGCTGTTAGTTTAAATTATTTTTGTTATTTACTATCTCTGTAGTTATTTTTCTAATTTATTTTAATTTTAAATGATCGTTTTAATATACTCTATAAGCTTAAGTGTAAGAGTACGTAGAGTACGTTAGTAAAACAAAAAGAAAAGTGAAAGAAACCCAGCCTTGAGGATTTAAGACGGCCTTGAAAACACCATGAATGCGGATGAAGACGCGCCTACCAAGAAAAAAGTCGATAAACAATCCACTGAGAATCTAACAGTGACTGTAGACAAAACAGATGCAAAACGATCTGAGAAAGGCGACGAGGAGCCTAAGCCGCGTATAGTTTTGACGTTTCGATCGGAAAAAAACAGTGATAAGAGTAGCAATATGAAGATCGTGACTACTGAGGAAAAGCACGAGGAGACGCCGCGGCGATCTAGCAGGACGCGCGGCAAGTGGGAGTGGATCTGCGACAGCGACAGCTCACCCAAGAAAGACAAATCTGGGCCTCAGACAATATCAGATAATGATGAATCTGACAGCTCTCACACTCCGCCCAAGCGCTCAACGCGGCGTCGCGACGACTCCGACAATGTCCTTGCCAATGCAATAGCCAGAAAAGAGAAATCTTATGAGACCCAACAGGCCCCTCACAGACTATCCCGAAGACTGAAACCCACAGCCAAAGTACTAGCAAATGAAGAGTTACGTATTGGCCTTGAATCTCAGAACAATGCACGTCTCGGTATTTGTAATGAAAAGTCTCCTGAGGAGGGAGTTAAGACGCGACGGTCAGCTCGCCCAGTAGTGACAGAGGTGGAAAAAAAGAAGGAACTGGAAGTTGATGAAGATGTGGTGGAGATATGCGAGGATGATGATAGCCAGAGCCAGAACACTGTGATGAAGCTAAAGCACCTGTGTGAGCTCGGTCTAAAGGCTATCAACCCTGATGAGACGGATGAGGGTGACAGGTAAATAGTACTCTCTTATTTATTAGTTGTTGCTTTTGGGAAAAGTATCTGTGGCAGTTCTTTAACTAAGAGTATAATTTGTAGCTTTTCAACTTAACTTTCTGGACTCTTAGACCCTACTGATGATCAACCACCTAGTAGGTGTAGTCGCTAAGTACTTCTGTATGCAAATTAACATGGTTTATAGTAAAAACACTAATTGAGTCATAAATAAAAATCTTTCATTATCAGAAATACTCTGATAAAAAAGGCAGTTGTGGGACTGATCAACAGATGTGAAAACTGAAATCATTATTATGTTAACAAAAAAATGAATAAAAAAAGTTATAGCGGTGATGCAAACTATACCATTGTATACACTATACATACACAGTATACATAATGTATATCTCTCTGTATCAATCACGGTGTTGGATCGGTCACATTAACGTGAATTCAATGCTTTTTCTTCATGCAACTAAAGTGCTAAGTTTTCATAAAAAAATTAAATAATGTAAAATACATTATATGAAATAACTATAAAAATCAAATGCACTTATTACAAACATTATAAATACAGAGAAGAAGTAGAAGTTGAAGAAGAAGAAGAAGATGAAGATGTGGAAGCCGAGGAATTAGAAGAAGATGATGATGAAATGGATGATGATCCTGTAGTCATTAGCAAGCTATTAGAGACAGATGAGGATTCAAGTGAAGACTTCCAGTGTAGTATAGAAGTTGCTGCTAAGAACCGTCCGAGGAGGTCTACTAGATTGTGCTCATCATTTGGCATGAATGACAGTGACAGGTCTTCACCTATAGGGGAAGAAGAGCATAAGTAAGTTTTTAATTTTTATCATAGTTCACACTATATCAAGTCACAATATTGGCATCAAAAAATCTAGAAAATCTGTAGCCACCTTTCTGAATAGAAACCTATTGCAATTACTTTTCCTATATACTTGTTGAAGTGATGGTAAAAATATAGAAGTTTAGCTAAAATCAGCAGTTAAACTGGTAAAGTGGAGGACAACTAATATACAAAGATGAAAACAAACATTGATGTGGCATATGAATAATTCATATGCCAGTTGAATCTTTGATATGGTCTCATTCAACATTGGAATAGAGTGCAGGATAGGGTTTAAAAAACAGTTCGTGTATTGTAGCGGCACCTACAATGAACGCTATATGCAAGCAACACGTCATAGTGACGTCACGCGAATCCTACGTCTCGCAAACAGAGTTTACTGTGCAAAATGGCTGACCAGACAAACCCAGTCTGGTCGTAGAATCCTCACTTTTCTATAGAGGATGAGTGAGCTTTACACACTACTCCTCATAACTTCACAGTAGATAGAAACTAGAATGCCTCCTTCTACAACCCTTAACATACTTCTTTTGCTTCATTTACTTTTAAATTTTATGAAAAGATAATGCCAAATTCGTGAATGACGTATAATTTGACACCAGGTCACCGCGCCGATCGTCAAAACGGTCAACCAAGCACAATTACGTGGGGGAGAGTGAGAGGTGAGATCATGTTCTTGCACCTTATTTATATTATTATTTACCCTAATTTACTATTTTGATGTGTTATTCCCAGAAGCCATCGTAAGCGAAGGAGGCACAGGTCTTCTGGTGGCGAAGAAGCTCATTCGGATGCTGAAATGGAGGAAACCAGGTAAATTGGCTCTTCAAGAAGAACATGAAATATCTGCGCGGTTAGACATGGAGTTGCGAACATAACACTATAATCAGACCAATCAAATTCAATCAAATTAAGCTAAGAACTACTACTACAATCCGGACGAAGCGTTTCGCCTCCTCCTTTATACCGGGGGACTGGAACAATTTGCCAGCGGCGGTGTTTCCGTCGGACTACTATTTGAGTGTCTTCAAGACTAGAGTGAATAGGTTCTTAATAAACTAGTGCGCTTTACCATGAACGATTGCGTCACTGCTTACCATCAGGTGGGATTGCGGTCAAGCGCTAGTTTATAATTTATATTAAAAAAAAAAGCATTTTTCAAACATCAAAATTACATAAGTCTTCTTCTTCTTCTTTTTTCAAGGTGAGATTCAACCTCAACTCTTGATCAATGGCCTCTGTGGAATAGTTACCACAATTTTGCCAATAACACGTGTAACGAATTATAGAAATTCTTTGACAATTTCATTTCACAATAATGGCGGATATCGCCAATGACAGTTGAAAAAGACGGCCGCGTGAACCGTCTATGAAGGAGCTTTGAGGCAAAGTCATGATGTGGCCACTATGCTGCGATATTTTAAAGTTCTTTATGAGTTATTTCCTGAATGCACTTTTTACTACATAAATCACGCGCTTTTATTTAGTAAACGACACTACATAATTTTAAAAGTCCAATGAAAAATGCGTGTCACTCTTCTTAGCTTTCCCGGCAAAACTCCATTACATAAGTCAATGCTCCAAAACGCTCGCTCTTCCATCACTTCCTAGTGCTTTTGCTGGAGAGAAGTGGCGCAAGAAACTCCCCAGCCGCCCAGCTGTCTCTGTCTGTACAATAGTAGTTGGTTAAAAGTCAAAACAACCAACAATTTTTGAACGTCAATATTACATTAGACAGTACCCATATAACGCTCACTCTTCGCCACTTCCTAGGGCTTGGAAAGAAGAAGTGGCGGAACAAACTCCCTAGCAGCACAGCTGTCTGTTCGTTAAAAAAAATATGACTTTATATAATACTATGTATAAGTAATGAACACAAGAAAACGCAACAACAATGAAATTATTTACCATATGCCCAAATACCAGCAAAACAAAAAAAAAGTGTGTGTGTCAGCTCCGACGCACGACTGAAGTTTACTCCTTAAGTTCTCGAAAAAATAATAATAATAAAAAAAATATTAGAAAATAAAAAAAACATGTTATTATTATTTTAAAAATTATTTATAAAATAAATCATAAAAAATTATAAATGCATATTTATGAAAATTTTAACCAATTTTAAGAAAGTTGATAATAAAAAAAAAATTTATAAACATTTTTTTTTAAATTTTTATAATTATTTTTTTTTAAATATAACGTTATCCTAATAACTAACAAAATATAGTTGTAAAAAGATAATTATGCCACTTTTTTAGATTAGAAAGTTGCGCACTAAAATAGTAACGCTTAAAATTCGTTACTCGTTAGTAGGTTTTACCCCTCGGATTTTTCCCATACCGGGCGCCTTACATATTATATGAAAATCGATTCTTAAGGAGTAAACTCCAAAAAAATATGTAAATAAGTAAAAACTTATTACCTAAATAAAAGCCCTAGGTATAAAGGGCGTGACAGATAACATATTTATGCATTGTAAAAAAAGACAATTATGTGAACTCCTATAATGTTTGAGTAATCTAATTCTGGAGAAAGATCACAAACATTGTCTTGAGTTAATTAGAACGACCTATTCTTATCATTTACATAGTTTAAAAAGTCTAGTTAACATTACGTAATACATATATATTATATACTAAAATATCACACACGAGCAACTCTCGTCGACGACTGTTAACTGCAATCGACGACAGGGACGACAGGAGGACGACAGGAGACGGATTGTGTCGCTTACTAAGACTACTGCAGGACCTAAGATAAGTATATCTCGACCTAAATGCTTCTAACTTTCTAAGGTCGAGATATACTAATATGTACTAGAATAGTGTAAGTCCCTTTGACAATTCAAAAGTGCCTGTAATTGGTTTAGTTGCAATAATTCTGATTTTGATTTTTTGGAAAGGACAACAAAATAAATGTAACGAAAAGAATGTATAGTCATATTTCGTTCAGGGATTTCTGTCATAAAAGATCAGGGCGGACGTGCACTCACTTGATACCAATCTTTTATGTCACTGGACTTACTCCATAGTCACCTATTCCTCATTGTTTGTCTAGCAACCCAGCGGGAGGTGACGAAGGCTCAGAAGCTGCTTGTCCTGTCGAAGAATCTACGATCGTAGCCACGTGCTTCTGTGAAACGCCCAGCAATGTGTATGCAGCGCATGAGGAACTTACCGGTAACAATCTTTATTTAATAAAGTGCATGCTCAGTGGTAATCCGCTAAATTAAAATTTTCGTAGGTTTTTTTTTTCAGGGCAGCTTCAAGATATATTTTATTCAAGATTTTTACTTGCGTACTGTTTAGAAAATATTAATAATTAATACATCTCCTATGTAAATTAGATTTAAACTGTAAGAACAAAGATGGTCTCTGATTAATTTGTTCTTATGGTACAAATCTAATTTAGAAAGTCGTTTTAATGACTTGTCGTACTGATTCAAAATTTCCCCACGTAGTCACCGCGGTGAGCGTCGCTTAACCAGATTGACCCGTGTTCAGCTATAAAATATACAATATGTAAAGAAACCCCTGTCCGACCCATAAGGATAATAAAGGTTAGGTAGACACATGACCTTGACCCTGACACATGAATCATCATTACAACAATACTAATGAATTTTGAAATAATCTTTTTTTCCCGCGAATTAATTCCAACTTCCGCGAATTTTGGTAATTTTAAAAAAAGTACAACACTATTTTGACGGTATTATTATAAGCGATGCGACCACGTGCCGCGTGCCCTGTCCCCTGCGAATGGATTGCCTACCGCACATGTATTAAGCTACCTCATTTTACGAAATAATCTTTACTTTTTAGGGGGATTTTTTTTAAGTTTAGCCCGGCTTTGTGGGCATTAGTAGAATCAGTTATCGATACCTAACAATACCTTCACAGATCGGACACGGTTTTCTTTACATATTGTATAAGTTTGGCACGTCGAGTGTTATAAAAGTAAAAACGTCCATTTTAGTATTGTATCGTGTAATGTGCATACCCAGATTCAGGCCTAAGAGAGGGGGGGGGGGGGTACATTTTGTCAATATATAGCGGACCCCGGGCTCCAACGCGAAAGCCGCGGATGCAACCGGGATAAACGCTGAGATGATGATGATTTTGTCAATATCCACTGCGTGGTTTATTTAAATGTTAGCGATAAGTCCTCGTTTATACTTTGTTTAGTAATTGGGGGAGTTCATACATGTCCTGCGAGATTTCCAGGTGGGGACATGGGCCGCAGACGCCCCGCCTGGGTACGCCCATGTATCTGTATTATTTTGCTATGTGTTTTTAGGGTTCAATACCCAAAAAGCAAAAACAGGACCCGGGTGGGTTACTAAGACTCCACTGTCTGTTTAATTTTTTTCTGTCCATAATAGTAGTTTTCTCGTCATATTTTCGCGATTTTCAAACTACAATTAATTCAGAAGACTACAAATAAATCATTGAAAACAAAAACATACTATACTTTGTCCTCAGAGCCAGTGTTCTGCCAAGCAATCGAGCTTGTTGACGGCGTGCGGGTCGGCTGCTCCCACGGCGCGCGTCGTGAGCGTAAAACTAGCTCTGACAGTACCAACACTGGCGGTCTGGCGCCCTTAGTGAGGGCTGGCCCCAGGGCGCCTTACTTCCTAGCGTGTACCTTGCATGCCGCGCAACTAGCTAAGCACATGTGCTGTCCTGCTTGTGGACTGTTTTGCTCTCAGGTATGAAAACCTAAATTGTGGTGCCGTTTTAACAGCCTTCAAAAAAAGAGGATGTTCTTATTGCGGATATTTTTTAAGTAAAGAATCTATGTACAAATTCCAAAAAGATATAATGAAAAACCACAAAGTGTCTCCTCCTACTTGGCTGTCCTAACAAAAATATGGGACACGCTCCATTCGGGCGGGCGAGCAGTGCGTTGACCTCTGTCGTCAGCTGTTGCGCGGGCGTGCACAGTACTATGAGTATGATCTATCGTAAGCTACGTGGCGCGCTCGGTGATCAAGCTGCAAATATTTCTAAATGAATTTGGGAAAAAATATAACATGGTGTAAAAATGATTGGAATCGATTTAGTTGCTTATTCTGAACAAATTATATTCGGGTTTCGTATAAAAAAAATATAACATTGTTTACAAAGTGGCGATTAGGTTATCAAATTTAATAGTACACTGGTGGTTGTACGAGCCAATAATGCTCATACAGCAAAATGCTATTGTGTAATGAATGAACTTGAACACAATGTAATTCAGTCCTAAATATACCCCATCACGCGGTCAGGTGTAAATAAAACAAGTGTGGTTCAATACTGGTGGTTTTAGTGTTACTCATTAATTACCTATATGAGGTATCGTCAACGCCGAAAATCCCCAACAGTGGTTATGGCAAGACGTTATCAGTCTCTTAGTAAAAGTAGAATACTGTCATCATCATCTCAACGTTAATCCCAGTCGCATCCGCAGCTTTTTCAGCATTGGAGTCTGGGGTCCGCTTTACCAGTCTAACTGCTGATTTTGGCTAAACTTCGATATTTTCCGTGAAGCGACTGCGGTCTAACCTCCACAACCCGAAGGCAATATCTAAGCATTGCAGTTAGACCAATTGTTAGACTTTTGAGGCCTCCAACAACCCGTAACGACTGTCACTAGATGTTCGTATGGCAACTGGCACCAACGGCTTAACGTGCTTTCCGAGGCACGACCAGACCAGTGCAAATATTCATGCATACAAACATTTGCACTGTGCAGGGATCGAACCCGCGCCTCCTTGCGCAACGGCCGCGTTCGCTACCGCTACGCCACGGAGGCTGTCAAAAAGTAGAATGGTATAGTTATGGTATGGTATAGTTGCCAAATAATTACAAGTTAAGTACTAAATTGAGAAAAAAAGGTCCTATGATTAGAATGTTATTTTTTAGAATGTAATATGAAATTATAGAATTCCGTTTATCCTTTATTTATTAAGAGTTTTCGAAGTAAATAATAGTCGTTTCTCTTTCTAGCAAAGGTCATTCTTTAATGAGGAAGAGAGATAATTTCAACCTAAACTTTACAACGTTATTTTTTGTATATGCTAAACCCGAAACATGTGTCCAGTATTTTGAAGTAAAGAATATATTTATGTATAAAATTTCAAAAAGATATCATGAAAAATCACAAAGTTATGAACTTGTTATCTTACCTGGTTGTCCCAACAAAAATATGGTCAACGCACCGTTCGCCCAGCCACACCTGTAGCGGCACAAATCAAATCAATTCAGATCAAAATCGTTTATTTCAAATTAACCATCACTTGGTACTTTTGAATAGTCAATGTCGGTCAGTTCAAGAAAAGTGAAGCTAAATTGCACGTTCCAAAGCGTAGATCTCTATGGAGAAGAACGTGCAAGAAACTCCATGGACACTCTTTTAAAATCATAATATATGGGTTACATTTCTTCGTTACATATTTATGTTGCTTCTGTCATGTGAGCACAATGTAAAATTAATTAAAATATCAACATGAATTAAGCCCACTGGCAGCTAAGAGATGACCAGTCTCCACCGACGGCCCCCGTTCACGAGCATGACGCGCGCATCAGCCCCACTGAAGGGAACCAAATGACCCAACAACACGCGCCACCATCAGCAAGACATTTGAGTGAGCATGACAACTCTCAACTGCCAATCTCGCAATGTCAAACAAGTTATATATATATATAAAAAGAGAAAAACTATAGTCCATGGTGCCTCACATTCACAAACTTGAAAAGTGCTTTTACATTATACAATACTATTGCAAAATAATGGTAGCAAAATATTGTGCACAACGTTGAAATAAACAAATAAAAAAGGAATGTTTAGAAAACAACGAAAAGGGGGAATGACATCTCTTCCAAACCTACAAAATTGTCTGTGGCTGTGGAGCAGGACTGGTATTTATCCAAGCATTTTTATCAAGGATATAATCTTCCAGTTTATAATATGCTTGCTTACACAGCGTGCGTTTAATGCATGTTTTAAATTTGGACTCATTGAGCTGTTGAATCTCTAGCGGTACTTTATTATACAATTTTACACAGTACCCCATAAACGAACTATTTACCTTAGCTAGTCTGACCCGAGGTTGGTCTAAATTGTTTCTATTCCTAGTATTAAAATTGTGCCTGTCACTTCTTAAAAAGATCAATATTTTTCCGAACATACATAATGTTTTCATAAATGTCACATGCATATGGCACATGTTCACAGCGCGCAGGGGCTCTTCCTCACGCACCTAGTACTACGTTCTAACGTCAGCTGAGTTGTGCACTCGGTAACCACACTGCAACAATTTCTAAATTTATTTGGGAAAATATAATATGCACCCTAATTGTGTTGTTATTGCTGGTCCATAGCTCTATATGTTCGAAAAATATGTCTGCACAACAACCTAAATAACGCAATGAATGAAATTGACCTGTCAAAATGAAACCCATTGCTACTGATAGTGTGTTATGCAATTACCCTGCTGGTGTAAGAATGATTGGAAATTCATATTTCGTATAAAGAAAAATAACTTTGTATAATGTAGTCATCATCATGTCAGCGTTAATCCCAGTCGCATCCGTAGCTTTTCAGCTTTAGAGTCTGGGGTCCGCTTTACCAGTCTAACTGCTGAATTTGGCCAAACTTCGATATTTTCCATGAAGCGACTGCCGTCTGACCTCCACAACCCGAAGGCGATATCTAAGCATTGCAGTTAGACCAATTGTAAGACTTTTGAGGGCTCCAACAACCCGTAACGACTGCCACTAGATGTTCGTAATGCAACCGGGACCAACGGCTTAACGTGCTTTCCGAGGCACGACCAGACCAGTGCAAATACTCATATTCATGAATACAAATATTTGCATTGTGCGGGGATCGAACCTGCGCCAACTTTGTATAATGTAGTACAGAAACTTAACAGCCGTGGAAAGTCTTTGAGAGTCTGTTATTTTAAGTAACAGATAAGTTATATTAGTGGAAACAACAGTTATTTATAAATATTTGTTAGTTGTATCTGTCACGGTAGATATGCCTCACATCTAGTGCGAGAGAGAGGGAGAATACACGGACGCTTGCGCTATTTTCTTGATATACCCTCAATAAGACGCACTTATATTGAAGTCTTATTTATGTTCTATGCTTACCCTTTGTGCAAACACGTTCCAAACTGTGCTTTCTTGAAAACATCAAACATTGTTGTGTAGTGTTTGGCTACCAAGGGGACTATTTTTACTTCAGAACCAGTCTATAATCTACACACTCCACGACATCACAAAAGTACGGACGGCAGCATGTCAAGCTACCCCCAAACTGTCAAATATTCCCAATCAAAACCCGTAATATTTTAGAGAAAAAGTTGAAAATCTAATAACGAAATCTGACAGAGTGTTCTTAATGTGCTGTCGACTATCCATACTAATTATGAACCACGTGATTTATCGCGTCACGGGGTCAATCATTTCCGCCATTGGTTGGTTTGGTATTCGATTTCGCTTCGCTATGAAGCGATGTTACATTGACTACAGGCCCAGGAAGGCAATCGCGCTAAATAAAACAGTAGAAGTTAAACTTTTGTTCATATCTAATCCAGTTAAAGTAGTGGTTTAGTCTGTCAGATTTCTTTATTAGATTTTCAACTTTATCTGTAAAATATTAAGGCTTAAGTTTGATTGGTAATTTTTGACAGTTTCGGACAACTTGACCTGCGGTCGTCCGTACATTATAATTATTGTAGCGACATGCTGTGCATTCTGCATATACTCAATATGCTCATTCCTCTCTTTCAGGGCACCTTCTACCAATGCTCCTCCGACCACTTATTTCACTTAGACTGTGGCCTCCCATTGAACGACTCAAAGCATCATCCCGGCTGTCCACACTGCGGAGTGTACTCTTACCGCTGGCAACCCGCCAACACCTCGTGCATGAAGGTCAAGGTCGAGATGCATTGCAGTAACAAACGAATCTTCTTACCAGACCAGAGGGAGCAGTGGTGAGTCTTAAAACTAATCATGAGCATGACACATACATACCCTAATGCCCCGTCTACACGCTCCGTGTTACCTGCTCACATGCCTGTGCAAACAAGATTGCGCTGGTAAGCGCGTGTGTGTGGACGGCAAGACGGTAGCGCGCGCAGTCCCGAATGTTCCGTATCTTTGTACAGTCATACTCATGACTGCACAGGCCTGGACTGCGCAGGCAAGACGGAGCGTGTAGACGGGACTTAACACTCATATGAGGATTACTACACTAGGACTACTCTAGGCACACCTACAGGCAACACTCACATACATTGTGGCGATTATATTATACCTTAATTGAATCCATACATTCTACATGAGGTACGTATTAAGTGTACAAATAAGTTTCCGCCGTTTTTTGAACCTGCGGACGAGCATTATCAGTAGTAATGCGCGCGTTTTTCCTCTTCCTTCTATCTTCCTCCAATAATGCTTCACCATAAGCTTCTACATGCAATCGATGGGCCTCAGCTGCAGATGTCCACATTCGATCCAGCCGTCCCTTGCTGTCCTCTCTAGCGACGCCCTAAGCCGAGGTTCGTACCCTTAGTGCGTAGTCGCCTAATTTTAATTTAGTTATAAGTGCCCCTGGCTGGAGGCTTTAATTTTAATTAAGGCATCCACAGAAAAGTCCGATTAAGTAGTTACGGTCTCATAGTAGCTACCTACGAGATGCCATATCAAAAAAAAAAAAAAAAAACTGCAGATGTCATCAAATTGAAGAAGTAAATCAAAATTTCCCACAAATGACGCTTATTCGCCACAAAACTTGTCATTTTTGCACAAAAAGAAATATGAGATACTGATACAGAGTTACTAATACTTTAAGGTCCGTATTAAATCTCGTTTGACGCTATTTGATTGGTTGAAACTAGTTTTAAGTAAAGCTTGAGTTTGAGTGAGATTTTGTAATACGGACCTACAACCTCTTAGTGAGAACATGTTTTGTTAAACGGCGGAAATTTATATTCAAATAAATATACAATTGTATACCTATTATTTTTAACATAGGTGTACACCAACTGAGAAATATTAAACAATTCATCAAACTGCCCAGCCCTTCCCAACTATGTTGGAGCTACATTCCAATCTTACCCAATGCAGGTGAATACCAATCTATACTAATATATAAAGCTGAAGAGTTTGTTTGTTTGAACGCGCTAATCTCAGGAACTACGGGTCCGATTTGAAAAATTCATTTTGCGTTGGATAGCCCACGCGAAGAAAGTCGCGCGTGGTCCCTAGTATAAAACACTAGCGGCCACGCGCGACTTCGTTCGCGTGTTGTTAGTTATTATGCTCCGCTCCTATTGGTCGCAGCGTGATGTTATATAGCCTAAAGCCTTCCTGGATTAATGGACTATCTAACGCCAAATAACTTTTCAAATCGGACTCGTAGTTTCTGAGATTAGCGCGTTCAAACAAACTCTTCAGCTTTATACAACGTTATTTTTTCTTTATACGAAAGCTGAATACAGTTTGTTCAGAATAAGCAACTGAATCGATTCCAAACATTTTTACACCATGTTATATTTTTTCACAAACAAATTTAGAAGTTGTTGCGGTGTAGTTACTGAGCGCGCTACGTAGCTTACGCGGCGTATGCCCCTTTTTTTTTTTTGATATGGCATCTCGTAGGTGGCTACTAGGAGACCGTAACTACTTAATCGGACTTTCCTGTGGATGCCTTAATTAAAATTAAAGCCTCCAGCCAGGGGCACTTAAAACTAAATTAAAATTAGGCGACTACGCACTAAGGGCACCCCCTGTGGGGTACGAACCTCGGCTTAGGGCGTCGCTAGAGAGGACAGCAAGGGACGGCTGGATCGAATGTGTTCTTAATGGTTTGATGACCATGACGTTTCCTAGTACTAGCCCTGAGAAGAAACGCCGAAAGAAACTCAGAGGTCATTGATGGGACATTATGATATTACTGGCTCAGCTGCGGCGCGGGCTGGCCTTCATCGGACAAGGGACGGGGGACGGGATTACTACGTGGAGCGCGTCGCGATGGACCTCGGCGGCGAGGTCGGTAGGTCGGTCTGTTTTTGTGAAATGTGCTGATGGCCCTATTGGCCTCTTGGAGGAGGGTAATGGGGTCATCGGGGTCTATGGGGGTCACCGCGCTCAGCTGACGCCACAGGTCGATGCCGTGTATTTTTTTTTTGAGACAACCAAGTTGGATAACAAGCTCATAACTTGATGGTTCTTCATGATATCTTTTTGAAATTTTGTACATAGATACTTTCGGGGTTCGCATAACCAAAAATAATATTGTATATTAATATAGATGAAGCGACGGCCTATCGGACCTCCACAATCACATAAAATAATTAATAACAATTTATATTCTAGTTGTGGTATCTTTTTGTTTGTTTTAGTATTTAACAATATTAAACTTGCATAATTCGTCTGTTGTATATCTATTCCAGTACACCGGCCTACCTCTCATTTTCGGTCCGAGAGTCGATGCCGGAGCGAGCCCCTGTCATCCCTGATGACTTGCTCCCCTCTCCCCCCATTGACCTGAAGCAGCTGAGCGAACAAGTTGCGCAGGCGCCTAACAAGTCGCCACAGGAGCTGTGCGATGCTATACTAAACGGAGATGCCGTTGATATGCTTATACCGAAGATTGGTGAGTGATTCAACCTTCTTTTTTCAAAGTCTTGTGTACCTTTTGATTTGTGATTGCAAGAATAGCCAAATTTAAGTGGCAGTGGATATGAATAGCACATTGCTCGCAAAACAGAAGGCCGATAGAGCCGAGAGGTTCTGGAGACTTAACGTAGGAAGACTTTCTACAAGGTGGACTGGCTGAGGTTGGCCAGTCACAAGAGTCCGTTGGATATAAGAAGTACGGAACCCGGTCCAAGTAGAGGTATTCGGTCGGGGGGAGGTATACTTTGACCTGATCTATAGTGGACGTTTAATGATGTGCTAGATTCGGATGTAGTGATAGCTCAGTGATATCGGCCCAGACTTAACGAGTCGAGGTTGTGAGTTTGAATCCAGGCACTTCACTCATTGTTGGTCGTGTTGTTGGGTTTAACATTGCATCTTGCTCACCTGCCGTCTATCTTCCTATTCACTCAGTTCTTTTGAGTTAATAAGCTCTTAATAATACTTATAAGCGCGTTTTACCAAAGCACTAGTTTATAATTATAAAAAAAAATGACAGTTTGTTTCCGTGCAATGTCCAGTGTCGAGCTCCAGCATCAACCGCGGCCTGGCTGGCCAGGCGGGTGGCACGTGTGCCCACGCGGCGGCTCGGTGTGGTCACGCGGCGGCGCTGTACCTGCTGCACTATGCCGGCGCCGACCTCGACGTCGTCGACGACCACTTGCACACGCCGCTGTTTAGTGCCATACTAGGTGAGAGAGAGCGAAATCCTTACTGTTATTAGTTATTATAAGTTCGTTTAATTTATTCGATTGTCCTGACTTATCATCCTGGAGCGTTATCATCAAACAGCTTTTTTTTATATGCAACGTTAATTTTCTGTTTATGTAAAACCTCAATTAGATTGTTCAGAATAAGCAACTGAATCGAATCCAATAATTTTTATTCCCAATATATATTTTTTTTTCCCAAATACATTTAGAAATTGTAGCAGTGTGGTTACGGAGCGCCCGCACGGAGCTAACGATAGATCATAGTACTTGCGCGCGCGCAACAGCTGACGCCGAAGGTCAACGCACTGCTTTCGCCCGCCCGAGCGGAGCTTTGACCGTATTTTTGTTGGGACAACCAAGTACAATAGCAAGCTCATAACTTTGTGGTTTTCCATGATATCTTTTTGAAATTTTGCACATAGATTCTTTACTTAAATATACTAGACACGTACTTCGGGTTTCGCATAAACATAAATTCATGTATATATAAAAACGTTGCCCCACAGGAGTATCTCCTGTATCGTGGGTGCGTTTACAAACATTTATACTCGCATACACAAACATCCAGGCCCGAAAGTACCTGTAGGTAATACAAATATTTGTTCCGTGTGGGAAACGAACCCATGACACTCAGCGCAGCAGTCGATCGCTCAGCCACTGCGCTAACCGTATCGTCAGTATTGCAGATGTGTGTTAGCAGTCACACCGTTTATGCCCGGAGGCTTTTGTTTAGTTGTTAAATTTTCGTTTTGTGTTTCCCTACATTTTTTGTAATTTTTTAGTTGACGTTTTAAATTGCAAGAATTATTTTCCTAGCGGTTATTCTGTTCCTCATAAATTAAAAGCGATCGAAAAGATCCAGAACCGAACACTCTAATAACGAGCCATTTTCGAGTACAAATGGTCTGCTAGAAAGTGCTCAACCCAAGAACTCACTAACCCTAGCTGAAAACAGGACCCTAATCATAACTAGCTCATAATAAGCCACTATTTGATAGAGCAAAGGAAACGTTAATAACACTCCATAAAGTTTGATCTTGAACTGCTCTTGTCCAAACCAAAACAAATAACCAAAAGCGTCAAAACCAAGCACATATTTGCTTGGTTTCTTTTATTATTACCACACTCACTCATCATCTCACACAGGGGCGTGCACAGAGATTTCGGGTAGGGTATCCATGCATTCTATTATACGTTATGCCTATTACTTTTCTTCGACTCTTGCACGGTATCTCCGAAAACTTAGTTCTAGCCATGGAAGGGGCCTGGTGACTACCTATATTAGGCACCAGTCTCTCACAAAGGTGTAATTCAGCTGATACTTTTTTGTGTACACTTATTGTAAATCAACGTTGTGAAGAGAATAAATGATAAATTCTTATTATTATTCTTTGCCTGTTTTCAAATTGAACCCATCTTACTAATATTATAAATAAGAAGGTGAGTTTGTTTGTTTGTTCCACTTTCACGCCGTAACTACTGAACCGATTGCTTTGAAATTCTGCAAACGTAAAGTTAGAAGACTGGATTAAATAATAGGGTACTTTTTATCCCGGAAAAATTTGATATTCTCGAGGGAAATCTAAAAAGCGCGATATAACCGATTTCCACACGGGCAAAGCCGCGGGCGGAAAGCTAGTTATACAGTATGTTAAATAACAGAGGGCGTTCCCTTAAACTCGTTAATATATATCATTAATATATTAAAATAAAAATATCAGCATAGAAAAATAAGCATAAAATAATCCGAATAAAAAGAAATTATAATTGAAAATAAATTTGAAACCTCCTGTTTTAAATCAAAATAGTAGCGCGGAATAGTATCTACCTAACGTTGCATTGCCCAACACACATCAATCAATTAGGTCTTAGATCGCCGCCGCATACGCGGCTCATCTTTCATAAATAAATTGCAACGTTGCCGTCTTTCATGTTCCGTGTACAGTGTGTTTCTTTTACTTGTCAATTTAAAATTTTTATTGAATATTTTCATATTGAACAAATTTTAAAACATTTTGTTTTCGAATGAAAATATTTTTTTTAGCATGTATGTATGCTATACTATTTCATAGTTAACATACTGTATATAACATTATATATTTTTTTTGAAATATTACTCGAACATAAACTGAGTCCCCAAACATTCAAAATACTGTCCTACCACTAGTTTCACACTCATCTCTCTTACAGCGCTTCTCGACGAACCCGACAAGAAAACCAAAGACAAACTTAAAGCTGCCAGTTCTAAAGACGAGGAACCGGTAGTCGATGTGGATAAAGAAGAGGTGAAGGAAGAAGTAGCCCAGAGCACATCACCTACTCCTGCCCGCTCCCCGCAGGTAGAAGTCGATGATATCAAGAAAGCGAAGGTTGAGGACCTAGTCAAGGTGATCCGGTATCTCGTGGCGGCTGGCTGTGATGTTAATTATGCGGTAAGTTGTTTTAACAAATAGTCTGATTCGAAAATAAAAGATGAAAGTGTAAACAAACTCTGTTCAGCATAGATAGGTATTCACAAAATTACACCTTCTGATAACCTAATTTGCGTTGCCAACAACAGTAAACTATTTTTTTTTTACATTTCGTTACTAGCTAGGGGTATTAAAATGCCGGTTGCGAAGTTTATTGACAACGTTGATACAGTTGATAGTAGGCGATGACAAGTAGGACGTAGATGATGCACCGAAGTCTTCTCTTATGTACGGGAAGTCCGTGTCGTATACACACAACAACACCACAAAAGTTACTTCCAAGTGCTTTTTGCAATTGTCGTTGTAGATGTTTTCGAATATCGCTTCGTACTTATTCGCTTTCGCTTCGATAGTCAAATGCAGTCTGACTGCCGCGCTGGTATCACCAGCCAGCTAATCGAACATTCTAGATCTGTCTAGAAGTAATAATAATAGCCCTTGATTTTGAGTACGTTCAGCAGCTACAGGTACCTCACTAGTCACAAGAGACGAGTTTCTAGTAATTTCGATGTTTATACTTCGTTGTCAATATTGATGAATCCTGTACAATTCGATAGGCCATCCTAGTTCTAGCAATGCGTTTTTATATCGTACCTCTTCTTCTTCTTCAGCCTATAGATGTCCACTGCTGGACAAAGGCCTCCCCCAAGGCTTTCCGCGTTGACCGGTCTTGTGCTGCCCGCATCCATCGGCTCCCCGCGACTTCGACCCCTACAATGCCTATATCTCAAGATATAGGGCTTAAATTGACGTACTTCATGTCGCGCAATATTGAACCTTATGCCATTGACATAAGGTGCGTTGGTAATAATAGTTTATTTTTGAGGGTACTGAAGTTTATAAAGTGAAAATCCAAAATGGCTAAATATTTCAAAGTGACGAAAGTTTGTACTTTTGTTGAGACTTTATCATGGATTTTCGTAAATATTTTGAATTTAGTTATTATTGGGGGTTTCTCGACTCCACATTTTTTTTTGGGACATTTTTTTCGACTTTTGATTTTTTGTCTCTTGCCGGATTATAATTGTGGCTTACAAATTTACAATCGACAAAAATACATATATGTTTCGGTAAGCTTTTAGAGAGATCCTTTATAATTGTTAATTGGTCGTCCTATCACGGACCGCCTTGTATGAATTTCGTTATTTGGGAACATGGGTAGATTATGGACTAATACTAGTACCGATCCTGTACAGCAAGAACAGCGTGTATAGTTCACTTGTCCATAGAAAAGGGCGGGATCCTTCGACCAGCCAGTGTTTTGTCTGGCGGACAACAACTGTGCGGCTGGTTGCGTGGGAAACTCTGCTTGCGTAATGCAGGACTTTGCTTGACGTCTGATGACGCGTAGTAGTTGCAGTAGAAAAAGGAAGTTATAATGGTTATTTTGCGCAGGGTCCAGAAGGCATGACGGCGCTGCACGTGGCGGCGCAGCACGGCGCGTGTGATCTGGCACGTCTGCTGTTGCACGCGCCGCACGCGCGAGTCGACGTGCGCGACCACGGCGGGTGGACGCCGCTCGTGTGGGCCGCGGAGAATGGACACGCTGGCCTCGTCAGGTACACACATATTACAATTCCTATTTTGATCTCAGCAGGCGGAAGTTTTGGCGGGAAAGTTAAGCTGAGTGTCACGCTGATTTTTCATTGGACTTTTAAATTATTTATAGTGTTGTTTACTAAATAAAAGTGCATGATTTATGTAGTAAAAGTACATTCAGTAATAATTCATAAAGAACATTGCGATATCGCAGACTTTGCCTCAAACCTCCCTCGTAGACGGTTCACGTGGCCCTCTTTTTCGACATGAATAATTCATTTCGTGACATTGGCTAAATGCACAAACCGTGCGAAGCCAAAAAAGAAAGAAATAATAATCTCAGCAAACAAAATTATCGGAGTTCGGACTACAGCTCGTCATATAGTTGAGGCCCCTCGTTTGTGGAATGAAATTGAAATAAAACGCGCGCAGTCTTTGCAGGAATTCAGGACACGCCACCCGACGCATCAGCGCAGTGTGTTTCTACATAGTTAACACCCGACGTTTTTATGGCGGTTATAATAAAAGATATTTTTTGTTTAAAAATTGGTTTAAAATGTCGGATGAAGAATTAGTGAAACTGTACTCAGGCCCCCGCGGTTTTACCCGCGTGGGTTTCGATATGTTTTTTTTTTATGTGCTCCGCTCCTATTGGTCGCAGCGTGATGTTATACAGTATGTTAAATAACAGAGGGCGTTCCCTTAAACTCGTTAATATATATCATTAATAGATTAAAATAAAAATATCAGCATAGAAAAATAAGCATAAAAAATCCGAATAAAAAAAAATTATAATTGAAAATAAATTTGAAACCTCCTGTTTTAAATCAAAATAGTAGTCGTCATGTATAAATAAATTGCGACGTTGCCGTCTTTCATGTTCGCGTGTACAGTGTGTTTCTTTTACATGTCAATTTAAATTTTTTATTGAATATTTTCATATTGGAAAAAAATTTAAAACATTTTGTTTTCGAATGGAAATATTTTTTTTAGCATGTATGTATGCTATACTATTTCGGGTTAACGGGAACGCCCTCTGTTAGTTAACATACTGTATAGCCTAAAGCCTTCCTGGATTAATATGCTATCTATCGCTAAAAGAATTTATCAAATCGGACCAGTAGTTCCTGAGATTAGCGCATTCAAACAAACAAACTCTTCAGCTTTATATATTAGTAAAGATGAGTACGTCTTTTTTATTTACTGTTTCTGTTCAAAATATATCCCCAAAATCTGCAATAAATCTTCTTCAAAATCTTCATCTAGCTCGTCTTCAAGTATAATCAAATCCATGGCCACGTGACACGTCAATACACTTCAGTCTTTCGTAATAGTTTACACTACACGAGTGTTACCTATGTGTACGACGAGCGTCGGGTGTCGGCACAACACTTTTGTTAGTATGTTTCGACCTTAATTGTGTATTTTTACCCATACCCAACAGTTGACAAAAATTGCAACTGGAAACCATATATTGATAAAATTGTTGTAAAAATTGATCGTTTTGTACATGAAAAAAAAAAAAGGATTCGACAAACAACTAATCATGATACGGCAATGCTTGCGTACCATGGCTATGTATCGTCCGTACTTCGATACGGTATAATAATTTGGGGGAACTCAGTGGAGGTTGATAGAGTCTATAAATCCCAAAAGAAATGCATCCGAGCAATCTGTGAAGCTCATTTTTTAAACAGCTGTATAGACTGTTTCTATAATTAAACATCCTACCTTTACCATGTCTATACATTTTTGAAACATGCTCTTTTCTAAAAAGAAATAACAATTTATTTGAAACTTTGGAAGACAGGCCAAATAGCCGAACACGGCATAAAGACAGACTTCGTTTACCACGACTAAAATTAAAACTATTTAAGAAAAATGCTTATTGTATGTATGTCGATAATTATTTATAATAAAACCAAATATTTAAGAAAATGCATTTGACATTATTTAAGAAAATGCTTTTTAAACTTTTGTTATAAGAGAATTACTAAAGTATTAAGGACTATTTAGACGATAAGTCGATAGAATCTGGATAGTGTAATTTTAATAATAAATTTGCACGCCATATATGACAGGATACGGTGAAAAAAATGCACAGTAACACCCTTTGTACCGTATTTTAGCAAATAAACATTTGTGATTTGCGCTCCGTTTACTTGTAAGTTTTCAGCAGCGTTCTCCACCGATAAACACAAATATCAGAGGCGATGTTATAGTACATTACGATATTAGTGCGTAATGATGGTTATAACATGCGAGGCGGAATTTCAGCCCGAGCCGAAGGCGAGGGTGTAATTGAGCCGAGCATGTTATAACCAATACGCACGTATATCGTACGACATTTTTTAACACACTTCCGAGGAAACATAAAAAAAGATAATCAGAATACAAGTACAAAGAAAATAAAATTTGAGAAAAATGGCGCGAGGTTTATTTTCTGCCGTAGCTGCGTGAAAATGTTAGCAAAGATGCTAGAGCATGCAGTCAAGTTTTTAAATTACCGAATAAACTGTTTTTTTTTACAAATACTCATTTAAATACAAACAAATACAAATTTGTTTATTTCAAATAGGACATCAGTTATTTTAAATAAACTCAATCTGTGAATGCACACTGTTGCTTTCCCGCCATTAGTATTATTATTTGCCATTTCAAATATGGAACAGCGCGCTGCTCACTGGCTATACTCTGTTTTTTAATCTCGTAGACTAAACTGACATTACGAGTGTTGGCAGTTTATTGCAATTCTTAAATAGTGCCGAAACTTAGCGTTCATAAAATCAAGTATCGTTTTTTTTACAATAAGTTATCCTGAAATAATGTGTAGGTACTTATTAAAAACGTAATAATACAAAATTAATAATGTAAATTTGACATTTGCATGTGTCAATTTAGTCTACGAGATTAAAAAACAGAGTATAGAGCCACGCGGCGGCGATCAGTTCCAAAATTATTTGAAATGACAAATAATGCTGTTATGGAATTTGTATGGACTATAACTTAACTATTTGCTTTGATAACACACGCGTTTGTTATGACCCGCTTTACATATTTAAAACCGGTGGGATTACATCAGCTTTACGAGCAAGGGTGTTAAAAAACAATATTATTTACTTTTATTCCAGATTGTTACTAGAAGCTGGCGCAGACCCCATGACTCGGGATAACGAGGGTAATGGTGTGGTTCACTGGTGCGCCCTGGCGGGCTCGGCCGACGCCCTGCAGCAACTGATCGGGTTCGCGCCACAACTCACGTCAGTTGTCAACGCGCATGCAGATACTGCACTGTGAGTACTACATCCACAACTCAATAACACAACACGATTCAAATAAAATGCCAAATATGTGTGTACTAAAAGGCTATTTGACATTATAAAAAATTTTGTGATTATTTGCTTTAAATGCATAAAATGAGGGTTCTTTATTTCATTTACATGAGTTTTAATAAAAAATAATAACAATTAATATATCCAAAAACACAAAAATATGTTTGACTTTTTTATCTCGCGCCACATATTGTGAAACGATCCGGATTGGCTAATGTAACGATGACGTCATACGCGCATCAGCACTAGTTGTTGTTCTGTGTTCTCAGGTGTTTTATCGATGTATTTGTACAACCCGGTACAGCACACCACTTGTAAACTATTTGATTGGATAAACTACAACAAATAACAGATAAATACAAACACCACTGCGGAACCGAAAATCGTTTATATCGTCTTGTGACGTCACTTACAAGGCGCGACGCCATATTGCTGAACAAAACGTTTCGGCGGCTTATTTGAATTTTGAATTTTTATTTGCATGTTTCTTACGAAATACGTATTTAAAATAAAAAAAAAATACTTTCGGTGAACTTCTTAACCGCAACCAAGTAATTGAAGATAGAAATTATAAATCTGTCAAATAGCCTATTATACATCCGACCTGCCCAGCGGATTAGCCCTCTGAAGTGGCAGTAGGCGGGGCACATAGCTGGTAAAGCCGATGGCCGATGGGGCAGAAAGCGAATCGCAGGGAAGCGCTGGATGCAGGCCGCGTCCAACCGTTCTCTTTTGGAAATTCTTGGGGAGGTCTATGTCCAGCAGTGGACTTCGTGTGGATGATGACGATGATGAATTATACACCCCTGCATAATCCATCGATGATTATAACTGTGATGTTATATGATCTAAAATCTGTGTAGATCTCTCCTAAAAGTCATTTTTTTTTAATTCTAGTGAAATTATCAAATGACCTCTGCTGCTTTGGGCGGAGCGGAAGGGCGTGTCAGACTTTTACTGACTAAAACCCACACGTGTTTCTTTAAGACATTAATCTGCATGGTTCTAGTTAAAAGAGGGTTGGGTCCGTTAATTCTTCTCCGAGTAGTCCGGAAAGGTCTTACTGAACTCACCTATTTTTGAAATCATAAATAATTCATTTATTTACAATATGAATAACACTGCTGTGGTGGGCCCTGAAAGAGAAAGGTTTGCCAGGGAAGTATGTAGAGTTAATTCGTGCTATGTACAGTCGATCTCGTACCTACGTCCGGTCGGCTGCTGGCAATACCGATGAGTTCAGTGTGGCGGTAGGCTTGCACCAGGGATCGGCTTTAAGTCCGTACCTCTTCCTGTTGATTATGGACGCTCTTACGTCGGACATCCAGGAGGAGGCACCCTGGTGCATGCTGTTCGCCGATGACATTGTTCTCGTCGGTTAAGATGGACCTGAGATCCAGAGCAGATTGGAGAAATGGCAACAGAAGCTGGAGAATGTTGGCTTGAAAATCAGCAGAACCAAAACCATAGCCCTTGATGGCGCACTCCTACCAATCTGCTCCGACTTTCGGTATCTCGGGTCACTCGTGCAAAGCGATGGCGAAATAGATCGGACGGTTAAGCACAGAATTAACACTGGGTGGATGAAATGGCGGCAGGTCACGGGAACAATTTGCGACTCCCGCATTCCCCTTAAACTTAAGGGGAAAATATATAAAACCATGATCCGACCTGCTGTCTTGTATGGATCAGAATGTTGGGCTACGAAAGGGATGAATGAAAGGCAATTGCATGCAGCCGAGATGAGAATGCTAAGAGGGATGTGTGGTGTTACACGAATGGATAGAATAAGAAATGAGTACATAAGAGGAAGTCTGAAAGTGGCACCGGTAGCTGAAAAGTTGTGTGGAAATCGGTTGTCATGGTACGGGCATGTGTTACGGAGAACTGAGGAGAGTCTTAATTATGAATGTTGATGGCTATAAGAGTAGGGGAAGACCAAAGAAACGATGGATGGAATGTGTGAAGGATGATATGGCTAAGAAAGGGGTGACTGCCGAGATGGTTTCTGATAGGGATGCATGGAAGAAAAAGACATGTTGCGCCGACCCCAAATAAATTGGGATAAGGGCAGGAGAATGATGATGATGAATAACACATGCATAGATATTTTTGGTTATAACAAAGTTCTCCATATTTTACCATCACGTTGATATACAAATAGTGTTATACAATTTGAAACAATCAATAATGTCATTTAAGCCAATTTTAAAAACAATAAAAAAAGCAATAATAATTAACTAAGTTTTTTTTTTATAATTATAAACTAGTGCTTGACTGGAATCCCGCCTGATGGTAAGCGGTGATGCAATCGCTGATGGTAAAACGCGTTAGTTTATTAAGAGTCTATTCACAAAAAAAAAAAACTGAGTGAATAGGAAGGTAGACGGCAGTTGAGCGAGGTGATGCAATGTTAAACCCAACAACACGATCAACGATGCTGCGCCAGAAGGAGATTGATCTGGAGACCCTCCACGACTAAACTCCCGACACAACAACATTTGGCGCGTCGTACCCGCCACACATCGCAACACAACTGCCTTTAAAATAACAATTAAATTTAGAATAATCAACATTAAGTTGAAAAATAATAAATAATAAAATCAGACAGCATCTCAATGATAATTATTTATTTTGTGTAAAAGTAAGTTTGAACTGATTTACAGATTAGACTATAATTTAATCAGAAAGATACAACTTAATAAACAAATTACTCCTATTTAAACCTTATTTCAGTGACATAAGAGTCAGGGTCGCGCTCGTCATATCTGCGAATTTATGTGTTATTGTATTCATTTCAGTCATGTAGCTGCGAGGCAGGGCCACTACGCCTGCGTGGTTGTCTTACTGGCTCGCGGAGCACGGGTGTGTATTATAATAAACGACTATTTATTTACTGGCATCATCAACCTTTTTATCATCCCACTGCTGGGCACAGGTCACCCCTCATACAGAGAAGGATTGAGCGTAATCACCACGCTTGCTCAATGCGGGTTGGCGATTTCACACTGCAAAGTCCAGGTTTCCTACCTCAAGATGTATTCTTTCACCTTGTAATTAGTCATTGGTGTCCAAGATATACTTAGAAAGTCAAAGTACATGTATCTTAGAAAAGTTACATTCGTACTTGCCTGACCTCTAATCGAACCCGCACATCCATACTTGAGAGACTGGTGTTTTAACCACTAGGCCACCGAAATTTTATTTAAACACAAGACATATCATATTGCAAATATTTTTATATATTTAGGTTATGTATAATTTTCTCTGGCTTTATGCTGCTACCCAGAAAGACTCAAACTCCCACGAGAGGGCGGTATCGCCCACATTGAGAACCTATGGACAGATAATAAGACTGCACGGTTAGCGCAGTGGTCAAGCCATTGACTGCTGCGCTGCGTGTCGCGGGTTCGATTCCCGCACGGAACAAACATTTGTATGACCTGCAAGTAGTTGTTCCGGGTCTGGATGTTTGTGTATGTGAGTTTATATGTTTGTAAACGCACTCACGATACAGGAGAAATTCCTAGTGTGGGGCGACAAAAAAAAAAAAGAAGATAATGATATTTTATGAGGAGTCAAATGTCACTGTTGATATGACCAGCGGTGGCCTAGTGGTATCGGCCACGACTTACAAGCTGTAGGTCTTAAGTTCAAACCCCGTCCGTCAAGCGCTTTATTTTGTGTACACTAATTTCACTGCTCTCAAAACGGTGAATGAAAATATCGTGAGGAAACCATGCCGGTTTCTGAGCAAAAAAAAAAAGCTTCGAAGATATGTGACATCTACCAACCCGCCGATTACGGCCCACTCCCTCTCACCGAGAGGAGGCCTGTGTCTCAGGAGTGGGAATATAGGCTGATTATGATATGAGCTCCATTCAACATAATTTCTTGTTTATGCGAATCCCGAAACACGTGTCGAGTATTTTTAAGTAAAGAATCTATGTACAAAATTTCAAAAGGATATAATGAAAAACCACCAAATTATGCGCTTGTTATTCCACTTGGTTGTCCCAACAAAAATATGGTCAAAGCTCCGTACTAACGGGCTAGCGCGGTCGTTGACCTCTGGCGTCAGCTGGGGTCTATCGTAACCGCTCCGTAACCACTCTGCGGTCTCACTCTAAATGTATTTGGGAATAAATATAACATGGTGTAAAAATGATTGGAATCGATTCAGTTGCTTATTCTGAACAAACTGTATTCAGGCTTCGTATAAATTGTAGAATGCAATGTTAAACTATGGCAATATTGTTACACTATGGTTTGTCTCTACTTAGTCTATGGTAGTTCTAGATCTTTCCTCTTGTTCGTCCGTGCTTTGTGTGTGAACGCCATTTTTGTGAGTACTAAATATATAACTCAGTAAACTCTGCTAAACAGACAAACTTGATGTTTTACTGCGCCTCCCTGTCCAATAGGTTATGGGCCCAGGCCGTTTTGTCTGTTTTTTGCAGAATCCAGTAGAGTTTTCGGGAGCACTGAGTTTTTGAGGTTGGATTAGCCGGCGTGCTCGTCTCGAACGAACGCATCGTGTTTCGTTGTAGTTTCGTCGTCATGGAGCATACCCAGTGTTTGAAGCTGTCCGGAGGGGACAACTGGGCAATTTGGAAATTCCAGATGGAAGTCATCTTTAGAGGAAAAGGTCTCTTTGAAGTTGTCAATGGTTCGGAGCAAAGACCTTCTGAGCCAAACAAAGCTGATGAGAAGTCATGGTTGCAAAAGGATGCTAAAGCGCAAGAGCTCATGGTCACACGTATGGAAGCAGCGCCACTCACACTTCTACTATCCTGTTCCACCTCAGCTGGCATGTGGATAAAGCTGAAATCAGTTTATGAAAGGGAATCGGCTGTAAGTGTGCATTTACTACAGCAGAAGTTCTTTTCTCTACAATTTGGAGATAAAGATTCAGTGGTGACAATCATGTCAAAGTTAGAAGAAATAAGCACCAAGTTAAAGCAAGCGAATGAACCATTATCCGAGATGATGATCATTACTAAGGTGTTGATGTCACTACCTGAGAAGTACAAGCATTTCCGCTCAGCTTGGGAGTCCGTCCCTATTGAGAAACAAACCTTGAATGAGTTGACCTCGAGATTGTTAGTTGAAGAAGAACGTATCGAGCAATCTGATCAATCAGATGTAGCATTGGCTAGTGTAACTCAGAGAAAAGTTTTTAACTGTTACACTTGTGGTAAACAAGGCCATTTTGCAAAAGACTGTCAGTCTAGAGTAAAAGAAACAAGAAGCTGTAATTATTGCAAGAAGAAGGGTCATCTCAAAGCAGACTGTAAGCTGTTGAAATCTAGAGAAGAAAAGAAAAATAATGTTGAAAGTGCTTTAATGTGTATTAGTGAAAAGGACTGTCAGGATTGCTGGTTTATGGACTCTGGTGCAAGTGAACATATGTGCCATAATAAAAAGCTGTTTAAGAAGTTGGACTTGGTAAATACTTCTATGAAAGTGACCATTGGAAACGGCAAAGTGTTAGATGTAGTTGGTCGTGGTACCATTGAACTCTATGCATGGAACGGTTCAAAGTTTATAAAAACAATTTTAAGTGAAGTTCTATTTGTGCCTGGACTGAAGTTCAACTTGTTTTCAGTGGGTAGTGTATTGGGCAAAAACCTAAGCCTAGTCTCTAGTAAAGACTATTGTAAGTTTGTAAACAGTAATGGTGAAGTTTGTGCCTTGGCGAAACATATCAATAAGATGTATCTCATGTTGTTCACGTTAAACGGAACGCACTCTGAACTGTCGTCTTTAATAAGTGCAAAAGAAACATATCGTTTGGCCGCATCGTGTGTATCCGAATGCAACAAGAGTGACATTTCTGAGTTTGACAATTCTGTCATCAATGGTGAATGTAACAGTTCGTCAAGCTTTGTTGGTTTTATTAATTTATCCAAACAGATTGAAAACCTGAGTGTATGGCATCGTAAATTGTGCCATCAAAACATAGCACATGTTCGAAAGTTATTGTTAAGTAAAGGTATAGAGTTTATTGACGATTTTACCACTTGCGAGGAATGTTTGGCTGGAAAACAACATCGTTTGCCATTCCCATCCAGCACTTCCAGAGCTTGTAAACCGCTTGAATTGGTTCATGCAGACCTTTGTGGACCTATGGAGTGTCCTTCACTTGGTGGAGCAAAGTATTTCCTATTGTTAAAGGATGATTTTTCTGCTTATCGTACCTTGTACTTTATGAAGAATAAAAGTGAAGTCAAGCAACATATTAAGAAGTTTATTGCAAAGGCAGAACGAGAAACTGGTGAAAAATTAAAGGTACTAAGATCAGACAATGGGTTAGAATTCGTGAATTCTGATATGCGAAATCTTTTAGAAGAGAAAGGTATTACTCACCAACGTAGTGTTATGTATACGCCGCAGCAAAATGCTAGGGCTGAAAGAGATTTGCGTACCCTTGTTGAAGCAGCGAGATCAATGATTTGTGGTATGCCTAAACATTATTGGGCAGAGGCTGTCAATATGGCTGCTTATGTGGTGAACCACACAGGACCTAGTCCATTGGAGAGTAAAACTCCTTATGAATTATTTAGAGGTATAGAAAAAGAATTACTGTCCTTGCAGAATTTGAGAAGCTTCGGCACTAGAGTTTCAGTTCTTATACCAAAAGAAAAGAGGCTGAAGTTGGACCCCAAGAATAAAATAGGAATTTTTGTAGGCTACGACAGCGAAGTAAAAGGTTACAGAGTTTATATACCTTCAACTAAGAAATTAGAAGTTCACCGAGATGTAGTATTCTTGCCAGATTTGGATTCAGAAGTGAAAGATAAATCTGACATGGTAGTCCAAAAAGAGTCGACCCAGTGTGTGGAAAATGCAGATTTGGAGCAGCAATCTACAGAAATGGTTTCCACTTCAGAGATTATAGAGCCAAGTGTCTCTGAAATGCAGGATGTGCCAGAAGAAACTGAAGCATCACCTGTTCTATTGGAGGACTTATATGAAGATGCTGAAGAAGGTGTTTCGGAGGAATTTGAAAGTGAAAGGCCATGCAGTAGTCGACCAAGAAGGAACATCCGTCAACCGAACTACCTGAAGGATTTTGAACTAGGATTATTAGCAACAGCAGAAATTGAAGAACCTAGTACGTATACAGAGGCAATGTCTTGTAAGGATGCTGAAAATTGGAAGAAGGCCATAGCTAGAGAGATGGAAGCTTTGGAAGAGAATGACACTTTTGATTATGTAACAAAACCTAAAGATTGTAATATTATAGATACTAAGTGGGTATTTAGGATTAAAAGAGATGTAAAGGGCAATATTGTATCTTATAAAGCTCGTTTAGTAGCCAAAGGCTTTCAACAAAAATTAAACTGTACTGAGATTTATAGCCCTGTAGCAAAATTAACTTCCGTAAGAATGTTTTTAGTTTTTTGTAATCAAAATAACTTGCCTATTTACCAATTAGATGTTTGTAGTGCTTTTCTGTATGGTGAAGTTGTTGGAGACTATTATGTAAATTTACCTGATGGTAAAGTCTGTAAACTTAAAAAGGCACTCTATGGCTTGAAAGACTCACCTAAAAATTGGAATATTAAGTTTCACAGTGTAATAACAAGTTTAGGCTTTTCTAGAAGTGAATATGAATACTGTTTGTACATAAAGATTGATAAAAATGGTAATAAGACATACTTGCTTATGTATATTGATGATTTATTGTTAGCATCAACCAGTCAGGAAGAAATCCATAAGCTAAAAATGTTGTTAAATGAATACTTTAAAATTAAAGACTTAGGAATAATTAGACATTACTTAGGAATGGAAATAGTTCAAGATTTAAGGAAGGGAACAATTAGTATTAGTCAAAAAGCTTACATAGAAAAATTGCTAAAAGATTACAATATGTATAATTGCAATAGTGTATCAACTCCAATGGATGAAAATTTTGATCATAGTGTTCTTAAAAGAGATAAATCAGAATCAGTAGAAATTGAGAAAAAGTGTAGAAAGATTATAGGCTCATTGATGTATGCAATGTTGTGTTCAAGACCAGATATTTGTGTTGCTATAAGTATTCTTAGTAGATATCAGTCATGTGCAAGTTTGGAATTGTATAATGCTCTAAAACGTGTTTTACGTTATTTGAAGGGAACCATAAACTTAAGTGTGTTGTTTACTAGAAGTAAAAATTGTGATCATGTTGTTGTTGGTTATGTTGACTCGGATTGGGCTGGAGACAAAGTAGATAGGAAGTCTACGGGAGGTTATTTATTCAAAGTTTTTGGTTGTACTGTATCATGGGTATCTAGAAAGCAACCGACTGTTTCTTTGTCCTCAACCGAATCTGAATTTGTAGCTTTAAGTATGGCAGCAAGCGAGGCATGTTGGCTAAGTAGCTTGTATTTGAGTTTATCTGGTGTAGAAAGACCTATTGTAATTTATGAGGATAACGTGCCTGTGATAAACCTGTGTAAAAATCCGCAATTTCATCACAAGCTTAAGCATATTGATGTAAGGGTAATGTTTGTTAGAGAAAAAGTTTTTCAAAAGAAAATTGTTTTGCAGCATATTGGTACAAACGAACAACCAGCTGATGTATTGACAAAGCCACTTGGGCGAATTAAGTTTTGTAGATTCAGAGATATGTTTGGACTTCATGGTTAATTTGCAGCGATTGTTTGTTTGTGATTTATTTCGTTAGGTAACTAGTTTTAACATTGAGGGAGGGTGTAGAATGCAATGTTAAACTATGGCAATATTGTTACACTATGGTTTGTCTCTACTTAGTCTATGGTAGTTCTAGATCTTTCCTCTTGTTCGTCCGTGCTTTGTGTGTGAACGCCATTTTTGTGAGTACTAAATATATAACTCAGTAAACTCTGCTAAACAGACAAACTTGATGTTTTACTGCGCCTCCCTGTCCAATATAAATAAAAATAACGTTGAATAATTAAAACACCACTGTATGCACATTTGGAGAACTCAGCGTGAGCTGGCAGTTGAAGTATGTACCGGACACTGTCAGGTGCCATCTCGCTCAACATGCAGATGACCATAGCTGTGAGAGACAACGTGTCGCGGTTCAAACTCCTCTCCAGGTAACACTACAGTTGAAGTATGTACCGGACACTGTCAGAGTGCCATCTCGCTCAACATGCAGATGACCATAGCTGTGAGAGACAACGTGTCGCGGTTCAAACTCCTCTCCAGGTAACACTACAGTTGAAGTATGTACCGGACACTGTCAGAGTGCCATCTCGCTCAACATGCAGATGACCATAGCTGTGAGAGACAACGTGTCGCGGTTCAAACTCCTCTCCAGGTAACCCTACAGTTGAAGTATGTTCCGGACACTGTCAGAGCGCCATCTCGCTCAACATGCAGATGACCATAGCTGTGAGAGACAACGTGTCGCGGTTCAAAATCCTCTCCAGGTAACACTACAGTTGAAGTATGTTCCGGACACTGTCAGACCGCCATCTGCTCAACATGCAGATGACCATAGCTGTGAGAGACAACGTGTCGCGGTTCAAACTCCTCTCCAGGTAACACTACAGTTGAAGTATATACCGGACACTGTCAGAGCGCCATCTCGCTCAACATGCAGATGACCATAGCTGTGAGAGACAACGTGTCGCGGTTCAAAATCCTCTCCAGGTAACACTACAGTTGAAGTATGTTCCGGACACTGTCAGAGCGCCATCTGCTCAACATGCAGATGACCATAGCTGTGAGAGACAACGTGTCGCGGTTCAAACTCCTCTCCAGGTAACACTACAGTTGAAGTATGTACCGGACACTGTCAGAGCGCCATCTCGCTCAACATGCAGATGACCAGAGCTGTGAGAGACAACGTGTCGCGGTTCAAACTCCTCTCCAGGTAACACTACAGTTGAAGTATGTACCGGACACTGTCAGAGCGCCATCTCGCTCAACATGCAGATGACCATGGCTGTGAGAGACAATGTGTCGCGGTTCAAACTCCTCTCCAGGTAACACTACAGTTGAAGTATGTACCGGACACTGTCAGAGCGCCATCTCGCTCAACATGCAGATGACCATAGCTGTGAGAGACAACGTGTCGCGGTTCAAACTCCTCTCCAGGTAACACTACAGTTGAAGTATGTACCGGACACTGTCAGAGCGCCATCTCGCTCAACATGCAGATGACCATAGCTGTGAGAGACAACGTGTCGCGGTTAAACTCCTCTCCAGGTAACACTACAGTTGAAGTATTTACCGGACACTCTCAGAGCGCCATCTCGCTCAACATGCAGATGCCCATAGCTGTGAGAGACAACGTGTCGCGGTTCAAACTCCTCTCCAGGTTACACTACACTTCATTATTCAAAATAATATCATTTTCCAGCACAAAGTGGATTTTTTTATAATTAGGAAATAAGATTGTAGAACTACATAATGTCTAACACTCCGCTCTTGTTCATTTATAACCCAAATTTCTGTTTATTTTGTATCATAGTCACACTTACGGATCACTGTGGCTATATTTTTATTATTGTTTAATTGCCTAGAAAGAATGAACAGCTACAGAAAACAGTTATTATAATGCTAGAGGGGCCTCCGCTCAGCATAATGTCAAGTGACAACACACCTGACACTGATTTTGTCCTGCCCTTTGTGCCTAAAACAATGTACCCAAAATGGCCTCTACAGGCCTCTGTGTATTCGATAATGCCATATGTACAGACGGCAGCACATCAACTTACTACAATCTGTCAGATTTCCTTATAAGATTATCAACTTTATCTCTAAAGCATTAAGGTTGATTGGGAATATCTGATAGTTTGGGGTAGCTTGACCTGCCCCCTAATCGGCGAACACATTTTTGTCAAATAATTGCGACTTCGGGTTGCGTTAGGTTCAATTGGTATCGTTCGGGCCGCCCATTGGTCCGTTCGGTCCAAACGATCCCAACTAGTCGCAATCATTTGTCAAAAATGTGTTCGCCGATTAGGGGGCTGCTGTCGTCTGTACTTTAGTATTCGGCCACAATAATTTAAATGACATCGCGATACGAAGAAAAATAATAAAATTTACAGAAACTGGGGATCGAATGCCTTAGCTAGTTACTCTCAAAATTAAAAATGTCAATTTAAAATGTCCTGGGTTGCCATCCTACAAAATTGATCATAAAACTGTAATCCACAGTGATATCTCAAACGGTCGCGAGCCGTTTCCGATCCCGTGCGTGAACGAAGTGGACGACACTCCGCTGCCGGACGACTTCACCTATGTGACACGGCACGTGGTACCGGTACAAATCAACGTTGATAACACTATCAATACCATGCAGGTTAGTTATCATAGTTTCTTTTTTCTGAATTATAAAATATTTGACCGCAATCCCGCCTGATAGTAAGTAGTGATTCAATCGTTGATGGTAAAGCGCACTAGTCTATTAAGAGCCTATTTACTCTGGCCTTGAAGACACTAAGTTGTAGTCAGACGGAAACACTGCCGCTGACAAATTGTTCCAGTCCCTCGATGTACGCGGTATAAAAGACGAGGCGAAACGCTACGTCCGGATTGTAGTGGTGTCAACAACGTAAGGGTGGATACTCGCCGTATGACGGGCCGTCCGATGATGGTACGGAGATGGGGGGGGGGGGGGGTTAAATCATGCTATTCCCTCGCACACTTTCCAAAATGCATCCTATAGATCACCGACAGGCTCGCTACTCTTCGCCTGTGTTTTAGGATTTGGAGACCGTTTCATTTTTGTTTTTTTTTTTTTATTGATTTATAAACTAGTGCTTGACTGCAATCCTGCCTGATGGTAAGCAGTGATGCAATTGTTGATGGTAAAACACACTAGCTTATTAAGCCTATTCACTCAAAAAACTGAGTGAATAGGAAGACGAACGGCAGTTGAGCGAGGTGATGCAATGTTTAACCCAACAACACGACCAACGATGCTGCGCCAGAGGATGATCTGGAGACCCTCCACGACCAAACTCCCGACACAACAACATTTGGCACATCGTACCCGGCACACATCGCAACACAACTGCTCAGACCCGTCCTCCGTACGGCTTCACCAGACATCATGCCGGAACACGACGAATCGCTTGGCGGCAAGACTTTGTCTGGTGGGTGGTTGGTAACTTATGCCGGCGGCTGATGTTGTTGCCTACCACCGAGAAAGTTGTTGCTAGGTTACATTAATTGCATATAGTATATTTTGAAATATATTTATTTCCTACCAGGGTTGTGAGTGCAAGGAAGGAGACTGCACGTCGGGCTCGTGTGCGTGCAGCGCGCTGGGCGTGCGGTGTTGGTACTCACGAGGTCGGCTGCAGGCGAGCTTCCCGTACCAGGACCCGCCCATGCTGTTTGAGTGCAACCAGACCTGTGGATGTAATTTGGTAAGATTGTATTTGTAAAAAATTGAAGATTTTATGAAGTGAGATTTTATCTAATCAATCAATTTCATCTAAAACACAATTTTTTTTGGGTTCATGATCATGAAATGACTTCTCCCGCTCTGGACGAAGCCTTTATTGACTAAAACCCACTTGTGTTCTTTCTTTTGCCTGTGCCAGAGGTATTTCTTTGGAACAACTCGCAGCTATGGCAGCTATCGCGGCCCTAGTGGATCTCGTGCTAGTGGAAACTAGAATTTAACGGAAGATAGCAAATAACATACTGTTACGGGCTAGGGGTATTAAAATGCCGGTTTAGGGTTGCAAAGTTTATTAACAACGAAGGTACAGTCCATAGTAGGCAATGACAAGTTGAACGTAGCTGATGTCGCACCAAAGCCTTCCTTTACGTCCACGAAGTCTGTGTCATACACACACAATAGTACTACAGATGTTACTTCACGTAGTCCTCAAAGCTTTAGATAGCTTCTTAACTGTCAATTGTTTCGCGTCGATAGTCAAATGCACACTGACACCGGGCTGGCGTCACGGCGCTTTATATACGTCAGCTGATCGAACATGCCAGATCTGTCTAGAATAAATAATAAAAGCGTATAGTTTCGAGTACGTTCAATAGGTACCTACAGGTACTTCCCCGGAAATGAGCTTCTATAAATTTCGATATCGACACTTCGTTGACAATGTTGATGAAACCTGTACCATTCGATGGGCCACCCTAGGTCTACCAATGCGTTTTTATATCGTACCTCTACAATGCCTAGGTCTCAAGATATAGGGCTTAAAAGTTATGTACTGCATGTCGCGCAATATTGAAACGTATGCCATCGACATAAGGTGCATTCATAACAATACAGTGAGATCTAATATAAAATTTTTTATTATAATTCATTTTTTTTTTTCTTTTCTATAATACGGTGTACATAATAAGTACCTATTCTATTCGAAACAATTTTATGGGTTAAGTACTTTTAATAAAGATGATGTAAAATAGGCTATTTGACAGTATTCAATTATTTGTGATTTTTTGCTTTAATTGCATAAAATGAGGGTTCTTTATATCATTTACAAGAGTTTTAATAAAAAATAATAACAATTATTATATCCAAAACACAAAAATATGTTTGGCTTTTTGTTTCTCGCGCCACACATTGTGAAACGATCCGGATTGGCTAATGTCGCGATGACGTCATACGCGCATCATCGCTTGTTTTCAGCAAACTTATAAACTGTTTTTCGGGGGTTTTTTATCGATTTATTTGTACAACCCAGTACAGCACACCACTTGTAAACCATTTTATTAGTTATCAACAGCAAATAATAATTATGAACAAACACCACTGAGAACCGAAAACCGCTTGTGACGTCACTTACCAGGCGCAACGCCATATTGCTGATTATATCGTTTTCGCGGCTTATTTGAATTTTGAATTTTTATTTGCATATTTCTTACGAAATACGTATTTAAAATTAAAAAAAATACTTTGGGTGAACTTCTTAACCGCAACCAAGTAATTCAAGATAAAAATTATAAATCTGTCAAATAGCCTATTCTATTAGTCGATTTTCCGAATTTAGTCGATTCTGTGTTTACAACAGCTTCGATGCGGCAACAGCGTGGTGAGCAAGGTGTCGTCGTCGGGCTCGGTGTCCGTGCGCGTGCAGGTGTTCCGGTGTGAGGGCGCGCGCGGCTGGGGGCTGCGCACGCGCACCAGGGTGCCGCGCGGCGCGCCCGTTGCGCTCTACTGCGGCGAACTGCTGCCGCTGCCGACCGCCGACACCAGGCCCAAGGACCACTACATGTTCGCCTTGGATGTCAAGCCGGACTTGCTCGAGGTAAGGAAATTATATTTACTACTAGCGACCGCGCGCGACTTCGTCCGCGTTGTTTTATATATAATACTCCGTTCCTATTGATCACAGCGTGATGTTATATAGCCTAAAGCCTGCCTGGATTAATGGACTATCCAACGCAAAAAGAATTTTTCAAATCGGGCCAGTAGTTCCTAAAATTAGCGCGTTCAAACAAACTCTTCAGCTTTATGTATTAGTATAGATCTGTATAACAGGAGGCTCATAATCGGAAGTAGTCAGCCATGAATGCTAATCACTTTTCATATAACAAATCGCCGGCGTGAATTTTTGTCAACAAATCAATAATTATTTCCATATTTTAGTTTACTAATGAGCTGTGGTGTTTAGAAATTAACAAAACCAGTCAAAATTCAAACAAAACGAAACTGGAAATTCCACAATACTGCAGCAACTTCTAATTTCATCTCCCCAGCAATGTTCGGACAAGACTCAGCTATGCGTGGACGCGGCCCAGTTCGGCAGCGCGGCGCGCTTCATCAACCACAGTTGTCAACCCAACCTGGCTCCGGTCAGGGTGTTCACCGACTCCCGTGACCTCAGACTACCCACCGTCGCGCTCTTCGCTACCACTGACATAAAGCAGAATGAAGAACTGACGTGAGTAGATGGTTCAGAAAACTAAACTAAATACTATTATCAAAAAAGTTACCTTACTTGACTGTCTTATCTCCCATTTTCAAACGACACTGAACCTTATAACAAAGAGGCATTCGTCATGAAATTAAGTCATTTACTACTCGTGCGAGTTAACTGTGCACCTTGCTGGAATACGACATCTCTTCCGCTTCCCCGCGCGGCGCCCCGCATACGCCCTAAGCGCGGAGTAGCGATAGCATCTTTGTTACAATTGTCTAAATACAGTTTAAATCCCCTGTTGTTATTACTATTTCTGTGTTTTTGCTTTGTTAAGTGTTTTTTTTTAAATATTGTTTGTGGTTTTTAAATTTTCGACGCATTAGTGAAGCCTGTTGTTGCACCAATATTATATTTCAATCCATATCTCTAATTTAATTTGAAAACGTCATGAGTAAAATGATCTAATATTATGACGCTTTATCATCAAAACAACCTTTTATGAACATTTAAAAAAAATTAATTTTATATTTTTTTAACACAATTCTCATTTTTTACTAACTGTACCATCCAAATGACGTCACAGAGCGAGGTGCACAGTTAACTCACGCGAGTTATATGTTTGAGTATTCGACCACAAACAAAGTGCAATGTAATCTACTTTTCATCACACGTGCTCGTAAACAGTGGTAATAAACGCAAGTAAAGTAGGCGGAATGTCCCGTATTGTACCCTCGGGCTTGCAAAATGTCATTGTGAGCCCAAGGGCGTGAAATGTATCTTTTTTTAAAGATATATTTCAAGAAGGTTCAATATCATATAAAACTAAGTAAGTCTTCCTTGCGGATTTTCGAATTTAGAACATTCAAAATATGTAGAAGGCACTAGAAACCAGTTACACATTAATTAATTCAAATTTAGAATGAAAAATGCTAATATTTTGGCTGCATACATTTTTTTCTCGTGCCTTTTATTATTTGAATAATATTCGGGGCCGCCCGCGCAATGGGGAAGAAAACGCAAAGCTATTTGCAGATGTCGCTGATGGCGTTTGACTCATAACAATATTAGCTGTTGGTCGTATCACGTTTTATGTTGAGTTTTTTTTTTGTGTTTGACGAGTTTTCTTTAGGTAAAGCAGAGTAATGTATTGTACATGGACTGTTTCAAGTTAAAAAAGGAGTTAAAAGTCTAGAAGAGCTTCAGTAAAAGGACGAAAAGCTGATCTAATTACCAAGCAAATAACAATGCCCAGACTTTTAAACTGAATGCAGACTTATTAGTGTTTTAAGTTACATTAATTTTGTATTAGGTTTAATGTTTCTTTAGTTATATTTAAGTAAATATTAATGTACTTATTATTGCCATATTTTGAAAGTTTCAACCCTATTAAGAGTCCGTGCACAAAATTCTCTCGCTACAGTTTAGGTAAAATCGTTGCGATGCTATCTTTGTGTGCATCGTTCTAGCAGCTAGACGCACACGCGCGTAAATATCGAGCTTAGTGAACGCTTAAACATTTTTGATCCTTTAGAAGATATTATTCTAAATTATATAAAGTATGATTTGTGAATAGTCTGAAACGAGCGCACATTGTATATTTATCATAATTTAGATGAATATTGATACATTTTGACATTAAAAAAATATGGTGTAATGATAGTTTATTACATAGGCAATTTAAGAAATAAAAACATATACGGTAAAATGAAACATTATAATAAGTATCAATCAATCAATCAAAATCGTTTATTTGCTAGAATGTAGGTATACAGAAATAAGGTCGTGAAGAATAAAAATTGAGCCATACATCCTGTCAAAGATTCGGCGACGTTAACTTAATTCACCTGAGCTAATTCACCTAGGTGAACTAAACACACTTTTAGTAAACTTTAAACACCTGGGTGCATTAAAATTACTTTAAAAAAGCTTTATTCACCTGGGTGCATTAAAATTACTCCTTCGTTTACTTAATGCACCTGATTTAATTTACCTAGGTGAACTAAAGACACTTTTAGTAAATTTTAAACACCTGTATTGCTGGTCACAAAATATATATTTAAAATAATAAGTAAACTTTATTCACCCCACCCTTCAGCCGCCATTTTTTTAAATAAATTATAAATTAGCGCTTGACCGCAATCCCGCCTGATGGTAAGCAGTGACGCAATCGTTGATAGTAAAGCGCACTAGTTTACTAAGAGCCAATTCACTCTAGCCTTGAATACACTCAAATTGTAGTCCGACGGAAACACCGCCGCTAGCAAATTGTTCCAGTCCCTCGATGTACGCGGTATAAAGGAGGAGGCGAAACGCTTCGTCCGGATCGTAGTGGTGTTAACAACGTAAGGGTGGAAACTCGCCGTACGCCTCTTCGCACTTCGCGCTTCAATCAACCTCTTCGCACGCCTCTCCACTGAATCCAAAGTGGCCAGCATCACAGAAAAACACCGTATTAACGGACCATTTCTAGAAAATGGCCTACGGTAATATGACCATCTAACATGCGTGACTGGGCCTCACATATAAATTCATCATTTTCTTGAAAGCTAGGTCTGCGTTTTTTTGGTGAGCGCTTAGAGACAGCGTCTTTTTTAAATGCCGCGATCAGAACAATCAGGTTCCTGTTAAACTTTTTTATTCGTTTACTTAGAGTGGTGTGGAAACTTTCCACAAAATTATTGGTCCGGTGCCTTTCTCCAAAAACCGACCATAGCTTGACATTTTCAGTGCTCAGCCAGATTTTTTGAAAATATCGCAAAAATGGTTTTAGTTGTGAGCGATTGTTGAATTGTTGCTCTATGTATATGAGTATATCCAACCTGCGGGGATTTTTTCTTCTGGTAATAAAGCCAAACTTCGACACAAAAAAACGCAACGACGGGCATTCTTATATTTAAATATTTTTAAAGATTTTGCTTTCCTTACTAAAGATTCTTGAAAATGATAATAACAACCGTTTATGGTTATTTCGGGAAAAATACTCCGAAGAGCTTTTATGGTGCTTTTTTCAAAATCACATGTATATTTAACTGGCTTCCAGTAGTTTATTTGTGATTTCAGCATTTCAAATAAAATCCGATAAGCATCGGTGTCTCTATGGGACATTAAAGCATACACGAGTGGTCTTATATTGGTTGTATTCAAACTGCTGCCACAATCACCGTGAATAGTGTATATCTGGCAAAAAGGTGATACACAACACTTAAAGGTACCATCCCCAAAAAAATCATGAATATTTTCCATTAATTCAATGGCCTCTTTTGTAGAAAATAATAAGACTCTTCTACCGTCTCCAGGGTTGAAATCAGCTAGCAAAAAGTCCTTGAACTTTTGTGGTATAATAACATTTGCTATGTTATCGTCATTGTAAAACGAAACCTTAGGTACTCCAAGGGCTTTATTCCGCAATTTATACAGTCCTACTTTCATTTGTTCAAAAGACGGCACTTCATGAACAATATCATAACCAGTTTTTTCAAAGTTTTCCTTTGCTTCTTCATACAATTTAGGAACCGGATCATCTGTCGACATTATTTGTTGCTTACATACTTCCATATTTTCTGCCCATTCGTTCTTTGCTACATCCATGACACAGTCCGAAACATGGGTATTTTCTTTTAAGATAGCATCATCCTGTTTAGAAAATAACAATAGAAATAAAAAACAAATATACATTTAAGGGATACCTAGGCATGCCAAAAATTAAGCAAAATATAAACTTACATTTTGTATAGTTACAGAGCCAGTGCATTTAATAGTTGATAAGTTTTTGCAACATCTCCACCAACAAGCACCATCTTTGTAGGTTTTCTTTTTAAAATATTGCCGTCCGTTATGCAATAGTACCACACCTCTTCCTCTATGTATATATTTAAAGTTAGGCATTACTATTTTCGAAATTAAAATAAGTGTATGATCTTAATTATAATATTATAACCACACAGAGTAAAGCCAACCACACAGGAAAATTGTGTGTCAATATGACAATTATGAATCCTAAGCTGCCATGTACTAAAGAGTATCATTGCTTAAAAGACCTCCGTGGCGTAGCGGTAGTGAACGCGGTCGGCGCAAGGAGGCACATGGGATCCCCGCGCAGTACAAATATTTGTATGCATGTATATGAATATTTGCACTGATACTTCGATATCGCCTTCGGGTTATGGAGGTCAGACGGCAGTCGCTTCACGGAAAATATCGAAGTTTAGCCAAAATCAGCAGTTAAACTGGTAAAGCGGACCCCAGACTTCAAAGCTAAAAAAGCTTCAGGATGCGACTGGGATTAACGCTGAGATGATGATGATGACTTAATAGTAAATTTAATGCACCCAGGTAAGTAAGGTGAATAAAGTTCTTGTAAAGTAATTTTAATGCACCCAGGTGAATAAAGTTTTTGTAAAATAATTTTAATGCACCCAGGTGAATAAAGTTTTTTTAAAGTAATTTTAATGCACCCAGGTGTTTAAAGTTTACTAAAAGTGTGTTTAGTTCACCTAGGTGAATTAGCTCAGGTGAATTAAGTTAACGTCGCCAAGATTCGACATGCAAAAATTAAATTTAAATCGTAATCAGTTTAATTTAATATTCCTCACATTTAGAAATCTATTAACAAAATTTTAGGGTTAACATAATTATTACGCGATAATATATCGACGCTTGAAAGGCAATCATATCTAAGCGATAAAAATTCGTAAATTGAGTTATATACAATTATACACCAAACGACGCAGAAAAATCTGGCGGTTCGAATGGTGTATATAACTCAATTTACGAATTTTTGTCGCTTAGATTTCTAGGGTCATCACAAATCGTCTCGCTCGCAGGTTCGACGATTTCCAGCCTCCCAAACAAGCAGGCTTCCGAAAAGGCTTTAGCGCCATAGACCACATTCATACGCTGCGGCAAGTTATACAGAAGTCTGAGGAGTATAACAAACCACTATGCTGGCGTTTGTGGACTATGAGAAGGCCTTCGATTCGATTGAGACTTGGGCGGTGCTACAGTCTCTCCAGCGGTGCCAAATTGACCATCGATACATTGCGGTGATAAAGTGTTTGTACAAAAACGCCACCATGTCAGTCCGTCTCCAGATCCAACTGCAGCGTGGAGTGAGACAAGGAGATGTCATATCTCCTAAATTGTTCACTGCTGCGTTGGAAGATGTCTTCAAGCTCCTGGACTGGAAAGGACTTGGCATCAACATCAACGGCGAGTACATCACTAATCTCCGTTTTGCAGATGATATCGTGGTCATGGCTGAGACCCTGGAAGACTTGGGCAAAATGCTCAATGACCTCAGCAGAGCTTCCCAACAAGTGGGTCTAAAAATGAACATGGATAAGACGAAGATCATGTCGAACTCTCATGTCGCACCCACTCCAATTGTAGTTGGTTGCTCTGCACTCGAAGTTGTTGACGAGTATGTATACCTGGGACAAACAGTCCAACTAGGTAGGTCCAACTTCGAGAAAGAGGTGTTTCGGCGAATCCAGCTCGGTTGGGCAGCGTTCGGGAAGCTACGCTACATCTTCTCGTCGTCCAAGATACCACAGTGTCTCAAGACTAAAGTCTTTGACCAGTGTGTGTTGCCAGTGATGACTTACGGAACTGAAACGTGGTCGCTCACAATGGGCCTCATACGAAGGCTCAGAGTCACACAAAGGGCAATGGAAAGAGCTATGCTAGGAGTTTCTCTGCGTGATCGAATCAGAAATGAGGAGATCCGCAGAAGATCCAAAGTCACCGACGTAGCTCTACGAGTCGCTAAACTTAAGTGGCAGTGGGCAGGGCACATTGCTCGTAGAACCGATGGCCGATGGGGCAGTAAGGTTCTGGAGTGGCGGCCACGTACTGGAAGACGCAGCGTAGGGAGGCCCCCAACAAGGTGGACCGATGACCTCGTGAAGGTCGCGGGAAGCCGATGGATGCGGGCAACACAAGACCGGTCAGCGTGGAAAGCCTTGGGGGAGGCCTTTGTCCAGCAGTGGACATCTATAGGCTGAAGAAGAAGAAGATATGATTGCCTTTCAAGCGTCGATATCTATGTCGTACCTACTCTAGTAAGTATATATAAATTAATTAATTTTCCTTTTGAGTTTTTGCAATAACTAAAAATTATTTAGTTTTTATTTAAGGATACTAATATTAAAGTGTAGTGTAAGTACCTACATATACAATATCATAATCATCTGCCTAGCCTTTTTCCCAACTATGTTCGGACCGGCTTCCAGTCTAACGCAGACGCAGCATTTAGGAATACGATAGATACCTCCAGTTAGACAGATTTCCAGTATTTAGGTAAACGATATATAAAACAAAAACATGTTTAAAATATTATTTGTCAAAGAATTGTAAAGCAACCGTAAGAATACCTTAGAGAAATCTCTTAGATGAACTTCAGGACCTAGCTGCCGGCATTAGCCTCCTATTATTTTAAAATGAAGTGTCTCGTAGAGGCATTGAACGAGATTTTCTTGGATCGACAATTTCGGGCAATAGGCGAAAGTTGGTTTTTCGCCTGTGCAGTAATAGTTTTCACATTGTGAATGGTCTCCAAAAATATGTTTTGGGCTGTTGATAATGTCTTTTTGTAAGTTTTTGATTTGCTCAGTAAATGGAACATTTTGAGCTCCTCGGAATCTTACTGCTGCTTTCACAGCAATGCGTAATCGGTTCACTCGATCAGAATGTAGTAGCTTGCGTTCGTTTAATGGGATGGACGTATCTTTCATTAGCTTGCGTTCGTTTAATGGGATGGACGTATCTTTCATCAAACTTAAATTTTTCTCATTATAATTGCGCATTAAGTGATTGGAACACTCCACTTTTTCAACCGTAACGTTTGAATATGGCCTGCTTTCCAATATGTTTTTATACACACTTGAGTCACCATCAGCAATAAGTTTTGCATACACCAAATTATGTGTTTTCATAGATTCTCTAAATCCCTCAACGATTATTGAGTTCTCCATACTAGTAGAAGAGCCAGTATGATTTTTATTACACCGGTGTTTCAGGGGTGTAATATTTTTATTAGCTGCACGGGAACATGTAACACAGTATTTATTTTTAATACCAATTTGTAATAATTTGCCACTTTTTACCCCTATTATAGCCCCAACGCCTGCTGCAGAAGAAAAATTTGTTTTATATGAACGTTTTCCCCAAGCAGCATCAGCTGTTACGGCTATAGTTGGTATACCTGATGGACTTACATTGCCACTTTCGAGAGCTATAGAAGCCTCTTCCTTACCAGCTTCTATCATTGTGGCTTCGGCTGTAGTTTTCCACCAGTTAAATAAATTGACGTGACATTTTTCATAAATGGATTTATTCATAAGTGGCAAATCTATGGAAGCTTTGGATTATTTTCTTTACTCTGCAATAAATAGCATATGATTATATAAAGAAAACAGTAACAAGCTGTATTTGATTGAAAGACTTGTGAAATAAAATTAATAAATAGTTGTAGGTTATTCATGCGATAACACAGGTCAGCGAGGTTTGGAAGTAAAAAGGGGAGGCCTTTGCCCAGCAGAGGGAGACAACACAGAGAAACGTACTGTGCCTACATCAACTTCGACACTCATAGTAGATGACGAAGTGGTATCCAGTTGATTAAAAGTACGTTCTTTAAGCACTTGTCTGGCTCTTGCCATTCCCTCTCTATTTCTCTTTCTTTTATTGATACATTGGTAATGTGCTCCCTTGTTTCGCCCCATTATCTTAAAAAAAAAAAATGAGTTTAGGTATAACAAAAGTATTATTACACCGTACGGTCTCGCTCAATGCAGCACTCACGCTGTCGGGTCTCCTCCCGCTCGATCTTCGAGTGTTGGAGGTCGCCCGGCTGTATGAGTGCAAACGGGGACGTCCGATTGATGAGCTGGAATCCCGCGAACTGGAGGAGCGTAGGGCCTTTACGGAGGCCCCTCACCCCGCCAGTGAGCCAGATGTCGAATACCATTGTCTGGAGAATATGCTCCCCGAAACTGTGGCTCAGCTACAGTTGCCCGCTCATCTGATTTACACTGACGGTAGTAAATCGGATGAGGGGGTCGGGGCAGCATATTCATACTGGCGGGATGGGTCCGAGATTCGGACCAAGCGAATGAGGTTGGAGTCGATGTGCACCGTCTTTCAGGCGGAGCTGCTCGCGATAGCCAGGGCTACGGACCTGGTTGTCTCGAGAGGCTTCGACTGCGCGGCGGTGCTCAGCGACTCTCGGTCCTCGCTCGACTTGATCCGAAACCCGGAAACGCACCATCCCCTTGCTACCCATATTCGTGAGAATATAAGGGAGCAAGAGGGGAGAGGTAAAATCCTCCGGTTCTTTTGGGTGAAAGCTCATGTCGGGATCCCCGGCAATGAGCGAGCCGACGAGTTGGCAAGGCAGGCGGCGGCTCAGTCCAGGGTCGCCCCAGCGTATGACAGGTGTCCAGTCTCATACGTCAAGCGACGTTTGAGAGAGGGCACAGTAGCTGTCTGGAATGGGAGGTACACCGGCGGGGCCACGGCTGGGGTCACGCGAATGTTCTTCCCCGACGTGGCGTGCGCGCGCAGGATCCTGAAATGCCTCGACAGGACGTCTGTCTGGGCGCAGATTCTGACGGGTCATGGCGGCTTTGCCGCGTACCTGCACCGGTTCAAATTAAAAAACAGTCCAGCCTGCGTGTGTGACACGGAGGCCACGGAGAGTATACAGCACTTACTATTTGAATGCCCGAGGCACAATCGCGCCAGATACGACCTGGAAGTAAGTACTGGAAGGACATTGACGGAAACAACTATATCTGAAATCATGGCAGATAATCACTCCAGGCCGTATCTGGAGCGGTTCTGCCTCCAAGTCGCTAAGATGGCAATAAAAAGAAACAAAACGAAGTAGGCGGCACAGCCAGCGATGCTGGCAAGAAATGTATATAGTACATAAGCAGTTGATAGTAAATAAGTTAATAATAGGATAATATGACAATAAACATAAGATAATAAAACAAAACTATGTATAGATATAAGACGAAATGCAAATGAATAAAAGATGACAAGAACGGGAAAAGAGCAGCCCGTAAAAGATAGACAAACCGCAAAAAAAAAAAGTGCAAGCGGAATAAAAATAAAAACTGCTGGGAAAAAAATATAAACAGGCAAAAAAAGATTTCTTGCCATGCAAGAAGTGAGAGGGCGGAAAACCATAAAAAAAAAAAAAACAAAAGTATTATGTGAATTGACTTTAATAGAAAACTAAAAAACCCAAGATATTTTTAAATTGGTTCACAAATGATGGAAAAATCTACGAACTCACAAAAAAATATACTCCTTCATTTTAAAGTCAGTTAAAAATTAGTTAAAGCAATCCAAGGGATAAGTCGTAAATATCCTAATATAATTCACAACTAATATAATATTAGTAAGAAAGAAAAATAATTAAAGGACAAGTTGTGGTAGTCGCAGTATATTTTTTACATAAACCTACGTAAAACTCGCGAGTTCTTGTGACACAAAGTGATACGTCCTCTCGCTGCGCTAGCCGAGTTACCACACTTACCACTGAGCTGGCTGCGTTTGCGCGCTCGTAAATATAGTAGATTTTGACATTGATTTTCATGATGAAAAAAATTTTTTTTTAGAAAATAAACTTTTGTTTCTATTATAAAAATACCTTAAATTTAATGAGGCATTTTTTAATTTTAAAAAAAGTTGCTTTATTATAGAAAAAACATACTTGTTTGGCTGCAGTTTTCCCTTGAATTTCTTAATTTCTGTCTTCTTTTTTGGCTGAATTATGAAATAAACTCGAAAAAGTGGTCAAGCTAGCAGCAAGATAGTTATATGCTGATATGAATAGTACTTTTTTTATAGGCAAAATCGCTTGTAGTTTCTTCAGAAACTATGGTCAAACTTCACTCGAACGTGAAATTTGAGAAAAAGAGTATCGGAAATTGTAGATTTACTACTAATTATGAAGTTTCTTGAAAAAAGTAGTCAAGCTAGCAGCTAGATGAAGAGTTGTACTATCCATATCATACATAATTTTACTAATATTATTTAACATATTCTCACAATCATGGAACAAAATTGATCAAAATGAGCAGATTAACGGGACGGACCCTTAATCTAAAATTATTATCCAGACTTGAATCGTATGACCGAAATTTTAACTTCGAGGTTCTTTAAGAACAAGAAATTCAAGAGAAAAAAATTGATTTACCGTCCCTTGAAAACTATAGAGACATCAACATAATCTTCACTGAAATCTATTTATATATTCTGTTCTAAATTGAAATGCATATCTTTAGGGAAAGAGTGATTTCCATTATTATTGCAACAAATTGCTACACAACGCGGCATTGTTTTAATTTTTTTATAAACAACGTAAACTCGAACAAATTACAATGGGTTTTGACAGTTTATTTGGGTCAAACGATATCAGCGCCTCTAGTGGCGAGATTTGTCAGTTTTCTTCCCCATTAAACCAATCAGAGCGGTCTGTCTTTTTCCGCCATTATCGTTATTTTTCATATGCTATTCTTTAGTTGTATTTTTTTTTTTTTGTACATTTTTGTTTATAGTTTACTCGCAAATGTGATGAAAAACATTGTGTTTGCCTCGGGCGGAATAGACATTACAATCTCGGCCTACTATAAGCCCTCGGCATCACTCGATTGTAATGTCTTACATCCCGCCCTAGAAAAACAATGTACTATTGCGTGATTCATTTAGGCCAATAAACTGAGTATGGGACGACTTTGGAGAGGCTTTTGCTCAGCAGAGAGAAAGCGCAGGCAAAAAAATAATCATTTTGATGACTTATTTCTAGTAATTTTTATTGTCTTTTTCACAGGTTCGACTATGGAGATAAATTCTGGTCAGTGAAATCAAAATGGATGAAGTGTGAATGCGGGAGTGCTAACTGTAGATATCCTACTAAGTCTGAAGAAACTGAATCGTCTTGAATAATATGTAAATAATACCGCCTTTGTGAATATTCTTATGTGGAATCTGTAATCAAAATCGTGTACTAGATAATTATATAAGTATGAACTATAATTACATTTTTTTATTGTTTTCATCTCTGTAACCTCCGCGTCCACAGTACAAATATTGTGGACGCCAAGAAAATACTACAAAAGTAATAACCCCAGCGGATTCATGCCCTATTTCAGAATAGTGTAAAATAAAAATAGTCCAGGAAATAGAATACAACTACAATTCTCGTTGGTAGGCCATAACATCGGCTGACGGTAGAAGTTACCGCAACAGATCCTACGTATTACTGAACATATGCACGCAAGGTTCTTGCGTGGTATGTATACAGGCGTAGTTTTCTTCGACATGGCGAAGGCGTTTGACAAAGTCTGGCACAACGGCTTAATCTATAAGCTGTACCAACTCGGTGTGCCTGATCGTCTCGTCCTCATATTACGGGACTTTTTGTCAAACCGCACCTTTCGCTCTAAAATCGAAGGAGCGCTCTCCTCCCCCCGCCCCATCCGTGCAGGTGTTCCCCAAGGCTTTGTACTAGCCCCACTCATTTTCAAGCTTTTCCCTAGCGATATCCCGAAAACCAGTAAGGCTCAACTCGCTCTGTTCGCAGACGATACAGCCATCTACTGCTCGGGACGCAGTCCAGACTGGATTCGCCTCCATCTTCAATCCGTGGTCAACAAGCTCGCTGACTGGTTTAAGAAATGGAGGGTCGAAGTCAACCCCCAAAAAAGCCAAACGGTACTCTACAGGAAACCGCGGGTCAGTGTCACCCTTCCACCACCCATCACCTTGGACGGCAAGCCGATCCCTTGGGAGAAACAAGCCAAGTACCTAGGTGTGATTCTCGATCAAAACCTCAACTTCTCAGAGCACATTGAGACGGTCCGCGCTCGCGCCGCCTTCGCTCTAGGTCGACTCCACCCCGTCCTCAACCCGCGTAGCAAGCTGTCGCTCAGGTGCAAAATGCGCTTGTACAAAGCTTGCATACGCCCGATTATGACCTACGCTTGTCCAGTCTTTGCACATGCCAAGCCACGTCATATACATAGGATGCAAGTAGTCCAAAACCGATTCCTCCGTAAAGCAACAAACGCCCCTTGGTTCGTCCGAAATGAGATCCTCCATCTTGATCTCAAAATGCCGACCATCCAGCAGTTCATGAAACGCCTTTCCAAGCGTTTCTTTGACACTACTGCCAATCACCGCAATCCTCTTATAGCAGCGGCCGCCAATTACACTCCCTCCACCATCTCCCGACTTCGCCGCCCTCGGCATGCTCTCTCAGACCCCGATGACCCCATTACCCTCCTCCCTCCTCCTCAGAGGCCAATAGGGCCACTAGCACATTACACAAAAACAGAGCGACCTACCGACCTCGCCGCCGAGGTCCACCGCGACGCGCTCTACGTAGTCCAGGCCAGCCCGCGCCGCAGCTGAGCCAGTAATATCATAATGTCCCAACAATAACCTCTGAGTTTGTTTCGGCGTTTCTTCTCAGAGCTAGTACTAGGAAACGCCGCGTCATCAAACCATTAAGTATAACTTTCGATCCAGCCGTCCCCTGCTGTCCTCTCTAGCGACGCCCTAAGCCGAGGTTCGTACCCCACAGGGGGTGCCCTTAGTGCGTAGTCGCCTAATTTTAAGTTAGTTCTAAGTGCCTCTGGCTGGAGGCTTTAATTTTTAATTAAGGCATCCACAGGAAAGTCCGGTTAAGTAGTTACGGCCTCTAATGGCTACGAGAAGCCATATCAAAAAAAAAAAAAAGACCTTCAGACAGTGTCACGTATCTTCTATCTAGGCTATTATTTGGCCTTGGTGTCAATCTCATCGCTCGGCTTCCATTTAACTTTGGCGCGTTGATATTTATTTTGTTTAGAAACTGGGCGTCAGACAATAGTCAATCAGTTGAACAATATAAACACAGATAATTTCATCTTATCGTCCGTATCAATTTTAGAGTTTGATCTTAGCGCAATGTATTGTATTTAGTCGATTTTCTCTGGTACAGTGAAATCGACTTAATATTTCGTATTTATTTGATATGGTACCCTACTGACCACGTGTCAGCCCCCCCCCCCCCAAAGAACACCAAGGCTGCTACCACCCTCGCCCCACCAGGTACCCCCCCTCCCCTCCGATCACCCGCACGAATTCTCCCATCCCAGCCTCGGGTTCCCCCTCTGCGACACCCCCCTCGGTCGCCTCAAACCCCTCGCCCCCCTCCTCCCAGAGGAAAACCCCCCCTCCCCCGCCTGTCTTCGTACAGGACAAGGGGAAGTGGACTCAGATCTCAGCTTGGTGTACCGAGCTAAAAATCGGGTTCACCAACGCCCGGTCTACCCAGACCGGAATCAAAGTCTTCCTCCCTACCTCCAGGGATTACAGGGAGATTACCCGGCTCCTCCGGCAGAGAAGTGTGGCCTTCGACACCTACTCCCTCCCGAGGAAAAACTCACCCGAGTGGTCATCCGAAGGATCCCAAAGGAGATCCCCACAGATGAGATCAAGGCGGACCTCGAATCACAGGATGTTCCTGTGAAAGAGGTCTACAGGAAGGCCCGAGGAAACGTGGCCTATGACATGGTGCTGGTAGTGTGCCCTCCTGTTGAGGGAGCTACCCTCCACCCGATATTCCAGGTGAAGAGTATTTGCTCTCTCACCGGGATTGAACTAGAAAAGCCCCACAAGAGCGGCATCGTCGGCCGCGAGATGTCAGCTCTACGGCCATTCGCAGGCTCACTGCAACGCCAAGCCCAGGTGCGTTAAGTGCCTGGGCGATCACGGCACAGCAGAGTGCCCACGGCCAAAGGACTGCGCGCTCTGCACCGAGCCACCGTGCTGCGTCCTCTGCGGCACAACCGGCCATACGGCCAACTATAGCGGGTGCCCCAAGGCCCCCAAGTCCACCTCCTCCAAAATGTCCAAGCGTGCAAATGCACGTCAACAACGCGAAGCCCCCGGGACTCAGGTCCCAGCGAAATTAAGCCCCCAAAGACCCAGTCCTTGGAACAAGCTCAACCACGAGAAGGCTTTCCCAGCCCTCGCGGCAACAGCCCCCCAACCCCCACCCCCTCCACCCACCGCCGCCTTGAAGGGTCCTCCCATCCGCCCTGGCACGGCACAAAAAGTGGTTCCAATACTACCACCCCCAACCCCAAAGGCCACCCCAGTGGTCCAAATGCCCCCCTCTCCCCCCATGACAGCTGGCATCATTGATCCCTTCAATGTCATATCCAGCACATTCCTTATCTTCCTCACCCCCCGGCCCAAGCAAATGGCCGAGGAATTAGTTGCCGCCAGAAGAGCGTGCAACATATATCGCATCCAAGCGATATACAACGCGTACCCAGAGGTACTTGCAGCCCTCCAATCCTTTGTATACCCTAGCACCCAATAATGGATAGCAGGAAAATCGAGCGAACCAAGCCCCGATCCCTCAAGCTGGCATAGTTTCAATGCCAACGGCATCAGAGACCAGAAGTCTGAGATCTCCGTCTTCCTCCGGGACCATCAAATTGACATTCTTCTCGTACAAGAGACCTTCCTTAAGCCCAATCATCATGACCCCCGCATTGCGAACTACCGCCTAGTACGTAATGACAGGTCAAGATGTCACAAGGGCGGCACCCTAATATACTACAATAAGTCCCTATACTGCATCCCTATGGACCCACCCCCCCTCTCACGACTCGAAGTGTCAACCTGCCGAATTGGCATGACAGGTCACCAGCCGATCACCATAGTTTCGGTCTACCTCCCCCCCACTAGTTCTGCTGAAAACTATGCGCTTCTGTCAAATGACATCTCCCTTCTCCTTGGGATGAGTGACTCCGTAATTATAGCGGGCGACCTCAATGCCAAGCACACTGCCTGGAACAGCACCAGGACCAACACCAGAGGCAGACACCTATTTGACCTCTCCTCCCTGTTCAACTTCGATGTTGTGGGCCCTCTGACCCCAACTCACTTTCCCCCTGCCCCCGGACAAACCACCGACGTCCTCGATGTTGCACTTCTGAAGAATGTCAACCTACGGTTAGACTCTATAGAAGTGTCCCACGAGCTTAACTCCGACCACCGACCAGTCATCATCCGACTGGCTCCCCGCGTTGGCCTTTATGACCCTGATCAACGTCCCATGACCAAAGTGGTAACGGACTGGAGGAAAATAGGCGAATGTCTGAAATCCACCAGATCCCCCCACTTAGACTCTATTCCCGCTGTTTTGGACTCAATCGCGAGCACGACGACCGCTATCGACTCGTTCACAGAACACGTACAGTCAGTCATGAACGACTGTTCAAGGGAGATCTCAGCGACGGATTACCGCCGCGGGAAGCTCCCTGACGACGTACGTGAATTGCTGACCGAGAAGAATGCAGCCGTCCGGGCCTACAGCAACTTCCCGTGCGACGCAAACAAAGCCCATATGAGCTATTTGCAGCGAACTGTAAAGAAGCGCATAAAGGAGTGGTGTGAAGCCAGGTGGGACAAGTTGCTGAGCGAACTAGAGCCAAACCACCAAGCCTTCTGGGACCTTCAAAGGAAACTCAAATTCAGAGAAGAAGTCACAATTCCCCCCTTAATCCGACCGGATAAAACCATCGCCTTTGACGATGACGACAAGGCTGAATGTCAAGCCATCAGCCTAGAAGCCCAGTGCTCCCCCAGCGCTCAACCAGTAGACCCAGCTCACCTCCTGAAGGTTGACGCGGAGGTCGAACGCAGAGCTTCCTTCCCACCCGTCGGAGACCCTGAAGATCCTCTGCCTCCCGGCACTCCAGACGAAGTGCAGGATATTATCAGAGGTCTCAAACACAAAAAAGCTCCCGGTTCTGACGGCATCACCAACAAAGTGATCCGACTCCTCCCTGCCCACCTGATCATCCTACTGGCCACCATCTTCAATGGAGCCATGGGCAACAATATCTTCCCACAAACGTGGAAGGAAGCGACCGTTATAGGCATTCCTTGCGAGCCAAGTACCTAGGTGTTATCCTAGATGAACACCTAACCTTCGGAGAGCATATAAGGACGGTACGCTCGCGCGCCGCCTACGCACTCTATCGTCTCCACTCTCTCCTTAACCCGCGCAGCAAGCTGTCCCTCAAGTGCAAAATGCGCCTGTACACAGCCTGCATACGCCCCATCATGACATACGCCTGTGTAGTCTTCGCACACACCAAGCCCAGTCATATCCATAGGATGCAGACTCTCCAAAACCGCTTTCTTCCTAGAGCAACAAACGCTCCTTGGTTCGTCCGAAATGAGATCCTCCATCTAGATCTCAAAATCCCCACTATCCACACTATCCAGCAATTCATGAAACGCCTCTCCAAGCGTTCTTGTTCTCAACTTGACACAGCCGCTGAACATCACTGGTTGTCGCGGCAGTAAAATACACCCCCTCCAAAATTAGCAAGCTTCGCCGACCTAGGCACGTTCTCACTGACCCTGATGACCCCATTACCCTCCTCCAAGAGGCCAATAGGGCCACTAGTACAAAATACAAAAGACCGACCTACCGACCTCGCCGCCGAGATCCAACGCGACGCGTTCAACGTAGTAATCCCCCCCCCCTTGCCCGATGAAGGCCTGCCCGCGCAGCCGAGCCAGTAAATATAAATTCCCGACTATGACCTCTGCTAGTACTAGGAAACGCCGCGGTCATCAAACCGAAATAAAAATAAGAATTCGATCCAGCCGTCCCTTGCTGTTCTTCTAGCGACACCCTAAGCCGAGGTTCGTACCCCACAGGGGGTGCCCTTAGCGTGTAGTCGCTTAGCTTTTAGTAGCCCTGGCTGGAGGCTTTAAATTCACTTATGGCAGCCACAGGATAGTCCGGTTAAGTAGTACAGACCTCTCAAGGTCAACTACGGGATGCCATATTAAAAAAAAAAAAAAAACTGACCCCGTGCCCAACACAGAGCAAGTAATCACTACGTTTTGTGCACAGAGCAAGTAATCACTATGTTTTGTGCCCAAACCATAGATGGTATAATTACGCCCAAATAGATTACTGGTCCCATAAACGTACTCCATGTTTACTAGTTAGCTATAAAAAGTTCCTATCACTTTCTTCACTTGTTCATCGTTCCAATAAACTCCCCATATTCTGCAGTAGATAAGAAAGTTTTCAGTTCAGTCCCATCATAACCTACGATTGTGTAAATAATTCCGATCTCAATTACTGTTCAAAATTTAACTGTTTTCTGTCTGAACATTCAGAATACCACCACATTTTTACTGATGCTGCCAAACGTGCTCCAACGGGTTGTGTTGGGGTAGGTGTTTACCATTCCCAATTTAAGATCATCCAAAAAAAAAACTACCTACCTCCGGAGACTTCCGTTTTTACAGGGGAATGTTTCGGGATTTTAAAAGCCTTAGAATACATTCGTGTTTTAAAACAAAAAAGCTATTATTTTCACAGATTCACGAAGCGCTCTTCTAGCCATTAATAAATCCCCTTACGAAGACAAATCGCAGACCTCTATTATTTTGTCTATAAGAGAATTTGCGTTCAGAATGACCACTCGCTACAATTTGCATGGATTCCGGCCCGTGCTGGAATCCAAGGTAATGAAGTTGCTGATGCTCTAGCTGGTGATGCGGTGCATTGTGGGGACTTAGTCCCATATAAAATTTTCACTCATGACCTTTTGATTCGGCCTAAGGATTTTCTCCCGGACACCTGGAAGGTAGCCTGGGATACCACTAGTAGATCGAAGGGACATTACTTTTCTCTTATCCAACCCGAGATTCAGGAAAAAACATGGTTTGACTGGGCAAAATTTGGCAAAATGGAGACGTCTATTTTAATACGAATGAGACTGGGTCATGTTTGTTCCCCATCCCATCTTTCCAAATTTCACATTATTTGACGACCCCATTTGCTCATGTGGCACAGATGTGGGCGACCTTAACCATATCTTTTTCTCCTGTCCCTTGTATGACCATTCTTCATTCTTCAGTAACCTATTATCCCTTGATATTCCTTTTCCTACTTCAATACTGTCTTTACTTTGTACTTGTACATATAGTTTTGCTGTGCCTGTATATAAATGTATAGTCTCATTCATCACCTTAAATAATATAAAGTTGTAAAGTATATTAGCCATTGCAAACTTCACATAATTCATACAAAAAAAAAAACAGATCTTATACCTCCATCCTATCTAAAATTCCGTAATATTATAAATCCGTTTCCATACCTTTAATTAAGAGGTCAATGGTACCTTTAGTTCATGTTCCTAACAATCCCAACACTCTTGACATTGGCTGAATGCACAAACCGTGCGAAGCCAAAAAAAAAAAAACAATATTTTGCTGTCACTCAAATGTTTAAAAGTTCAACGGCTGTAGAGTGAGTCTAAAAATACGAAATAATTAAATAGAAAACGATATTTTGTGCAAAAACTAAGTGAAAACTCTGTGGATAGTGGTAACATACTTTAAGGATTATTATCAAATGCATTAAACATGAGCGGTAATACGGAATCTACGTCGAACAGCATCAAGTTTGCTCCGATGCCGATGTCGGCATTGTTGGCTAACTTGATGCCTTTCAAGGAGACAGCAGAAAGTCCTGACGATAGCTTCTCTTCCGCCGACAACAGCGACAACTCATTCGGCGAAACCGTGGCCAAAAAGCCTTCTCCTGTGAAGAAAAATAACAAAGACTTTTTCACGCCCACAGCCAAACCCAAACCAAAAGATATAAAAGAGTTCGCATCAGAGAAAAAGTTCGTGTACAACGAACACGATAAAGAGAATAATTTACATGACAGTTGGGTGCCCTATCAAACATATGCTGATAAAGAAAACCATAATATAATTCAAAGTACACACAAAAATAAAAGTTCCAATGTTTGTACTAATTTAGAAGCGAAATTAAGTGATAGTTATTCTAATTCAGAAGTAAAATCAAATGTTTATCCTAGTTCAGAAGCTAAAAAGCATTGTGTATTGATGGCACCGACTAACAGTAATTCAAGATCACAAAGCTCATGCAATAAAGCGACTCCAGAGGTGGGTAAAGCACCAAGTAGTAGTCAGAAGTTAAAGTCAGCAACACCTAAAATGAAGCCAGGCATCAGAAGATTTACCCCGGGGTCTAAACAGAGTCAGAAAAAGACTTCTCAGGTACCTGTAGCACAGAATAGAGATAGAGCAAGAGTTAAGTTATTTACTCAAAACCCTACGACAACTGATTGTCCTCCTCCTCAGACAGAGAAAGCTCCTGCCCTTGTGCCAGTACCTGAGACACCACTGAACAGGAAGGCAATGCCTGCATCATACATGGCTACACCATCATACCCTCAGGGTGTGGTCAATAATAGCTCTAAGATATTGTTCAAGACAACCAGTATTAAAGATAAGAAGTACATGTTTATTAAAAAGTTGGGTACTGGAGGCTCCAGTGAAGTTTATAAGGTATGTAGAGGTCGAAGATATCTCTAATGGTTGTTATTTTTCATACCAGTGAGGCTTACACATTATTCTAATTTAATTATCATCGTGTTTATGATAGCCTAAAATAAGGAATGCTGTGTAAAGTACCACAATAAAAGGAAAAAGTTTTTCTTGACTGATAAACAATAGTATGTAACAATATGAGTGTACAACCACAAGCAAAAATATTTGTAGAATATTTGTTTGATTTTTCTGCAAACATAGCATTTTCAAGCTTTAAAAAGTAATAAGTCTTGCCGCATTGTGCTTGTGACTAGTGATGAGATTCGAGTTGCTTTTCACTCAAGTGACTGGAGTAGTTTTTATATTAGTCTCACTTGAGTTAAATTTTTGCCAACTCGAGTTGACTCGTACTCGAGTGGTTTATACCGAGCCGAGTGAAAATATGAAAAATACGAATTAAGTGGTCATGTTTTGACAAAAATTTAGAAAAAAAAAAAACTGTTATTATTTAGTTTTGCAAAAAATTTACAAACAGTTTAGTAATATAACTAATTTGATTTCTCACATGAAAAATGAACACACATTGATGATTACAAGGATGGCAGTGGTGAATGTAAGTAGTTCGTCACAAGCATGTTCTTTGAGTGAAGGTGTGCTTCCACGTCTGCCACTATCAATTCTATTTCAAAGAAACGGCGTCATCAGCAATTTCAGATTGCAAAGGCAAATGCTTCGCTTTCTAAGCAAAAAAAAAAATCTTTAGCTCTTACTAAAATGCTTTGTCAAGACTCTATACCTAAACAAATGGCGGAAAATAAAGGCTTTATTAATTTCTGAAATGAAATGAATCCTAATCTAATATTGTTGTATTCGTGTTAAAATTTTGGTCACTCGAGTTTTATATTCTAAGTGACTCATGTCAATAAAAATTGCCCGAGTTTTATGTTCACTCGAGTGGCATTCGAGTGAGAAAGTTACCAGTACCGAGTGACTCGAGTGAAATAAAATCACTGGAGTCCCATCACTACTTGTGACGACTGTATACTATTTTATGTATAGCATGTGTGAAAAATGATTTATTACTGTAAGTTTGTGTGACATAAACAATCACTTATTTGTGCATCATGAGTTTGGGTCACACACTGCTATAAAAAAATTATTATCAACATGTTCACAGGGTCTTGACACACTTTTAAACAGGAAAAAAACTATACCAATCTAACAAAAAATGCACGAATATAAAGGAACTTGTATAATGTAATACTAGATACTACTGCTCACCCCTTATTTTAATGTGCCATTTAAATTGCAACTTAGTCAATCCAAATCCAAACAGGATTAAAAAGAAGGGTGCTACTTGCTGTTTGTTTACCCAATCCACTGATCCAAAACCAAAAGTCATTTATTCAAATTAGGCTGAGTACCTTTTGAATGTCAATATTACATAAGACAGTCCCCCCAAAACGCCCACCCTTTGCCACTTCCTAGTGTTTTCACGGGGAAGAAGCTTACATGTAAGAATAATTGATGTATTCTACAACTCATTATGTGAAGATAAATTATTTATTATTGTGCTTGTAATAACATAAGAAAACTAGGACTAATTATTCAAATATCAGTTAACTTATCTGAAGAATGAATGCGACACTAATAGCTTTTGTGTAAAAAATATGTCAAACTGAAATTCATATTATATATTTAGATAAAAGTTATTTGGCAATTGAGAAATTAGAAATTAGTTTAAAAAATAAATGACATTACTTTTTTACTATAAAACTACTTACAGGTACTAGAAGTAGGCACATCATGTGAATATGCAGTGAAGTGTGTGTACCTGGCTACTGACCACGATTTGGCCCAAGGCTACATCAACGAGGTGCGGCTGCTGCGAGAGTTGCAGAACTCCGATAGAGTCATCAGGCTGTTTGATTAGTGAGTTGTAAACTTTATAGGAAAAGTTAATTCTGTGTCTGTTGACATGTTTGAACATAGTCATTCTAATAATTAATTTCCTGGAATTTAACAGCAAAACCATTGACAAGTGACTACCACCAGTCACATCATTCATAAAAATCTCCAAAATATATAATAATATCAAGCATAATTAGCTGATGACCACTGGCTGATGATGCACTGACCTCTGCTCGCTGAGGAGTGAGGTTGCAATTTGTCACACGGGCCCAATGCGGGTTGGTGGATGAATATTTGGTTGTAGGACATGCTGGTTCCCTCAATATGTTTTTCTTCACATTATGGTTATGAGAGCAGTGGTGATGAAATAATCTAGACAATACAAGTGCCAGCTTGGTTCCAACGCACAACCTTGCATCTTGTAAGTTGAGGCTGATACCCCTGAGCCACCACAAGTCCGCCACAACAGAGAAAATTCTTTATCATTCAGCCAAAAACTGTTGATCTTCTAACCTTTTTATAATCCTACTAATATTATTAAATACGAATGGTTGTTACTCCTTCAAGCAAAAACTACTGAACGAATTTGGCTTGAATTATGAATTTTGGTTGGTACATAGATAGTTTATAACCACAAATACCACAATACCACCTAGTGGTTAAAACGCCAGCCTCTCAAGTAGGAGTGTGCGCGTTCGATTCCAGGTCAGGCAAGTACCAATGTAACTTTTTCTAAGTTATATGTACTTTCTAAGTAAATCTTGGACACCAATGACTGATTGGTAAAGGAAAACATCTTTAGGAAACCTGGATTTTAAGTCTGAAATCGCCAACCGGCAGTGAGCAAGTGTGATCATTACGCTCAATTCTTCTCCTGTATGAGAGGAGACCTGTGTCATCGTTGTTCATGATGACAAATAACACATAGGATTCTTTCTATCCCGATATTTCTAAGGGATCGAAACTAACACGTGTGGCGCAGCTAGTTGAACAATAAATTGTGTGTTCCCCCAGTGAGTACGACCGCACCAATCAGTTTCTGCGTTTGGTGTTAGAGGTGGGCGAGACGGACCTGTCTTCGTTCCTGAAGGCGCGCGGCGCCGGCCTGCCGCCCGCGCTTGTCTTACATTACTGGGAGGAGATGCTACACGCCGTGCATTATATTCACGAGCATGGTGAGAAATTACTTTAAATTTAAACAAATACTTAAATAAGCTATATAAACATACATATGTACTATTACCAAAAACTAAACTAAACTTCTTCACATTCTTGGATGTGACTCTGCATGTTACACTCTCGCATTCTGGAAATACTCCTACAGGCGAACCAGTACCGGGCAACATGCACATCCTCTGCGAGGATATAGGCATTATGATAGCTGGGTCATGACCGATAACATCATCATCCCAGCGTTAATCCCAGTCGCATCCGAAGCCTTTTCAGCTTTGGAGTCTGGGGTCCGCTTTACCAGTCCAACTGCTGATATGGCTAAACTTCGACATTTTCCGTGAAGCGACTGCCGTCTGACCTCCACAACCCGAAGGCGACATCGAAGCATTGCAGTTAGACCAATTGTTGGACTTTGGGACCAACGGCTTAACGTGCTTTCCGAGGCACGACCAAACCAGTGCAAATATTCATATTCATGCATACAAATAGTAGCACTGTGCGGGGATCGAACCCGCGCCACCTTGCGCAGCGGCCGCGTCCGCTACCGCTACGCCACGGAGGCTGTCGGTCATGCCCGATAACGAACATTACAAATATCCAATACCAACTATTGTCTGAATCGTGTTGAAGTATATTTTTCTAATCCAGTGCTCCATATGTTCTAAAAATGTCTTTCGTCAACAACGGAAATGACGCAATGAATATTGTTCAACTGTCAATGTGAAACCCATTGCTGCTGATCTGATAGTGTGTTGCGTAATAACCCTGCAATTTTCTAAAAAGTTATAATAACTCTCAAATTCTTCATTTCTTTCTTGTCTGCATTCTTAAAAAGATAATCAATTTGGACTTAAAACTCGTCATAATTGTCTATCTGCAGGAGTGATCCACGCGGACCTAAAGCCAGCGAACTTTCTCCTGGTCTGCGGGCGGCTGAAGCTGATCGACTTTGGGATCGCGTCAGCCATCAGTAGCGACGCGACGTCTGTGGTGCGCTCGCAGGCCACCGGCACATATTCCTATATCAGCCCCGAGGCGCTCATGGGCGGCGCCGGGGGGTATGGCATAGCTAATGGTGATGGCAGTGCTCCTATCAAGGTGACTCAACTATCCAGCTTGTCTATAGATTCTACAACTGCTGCAATTTATGATTGAGATAAAAACCTTCAGTAACAATTAACAATTTTTCTAGTCTAGCAATTGTATGACCACAAGGCGTATAATAAAATTATTGAGATTTCCTGATTACTGTTACTTTTACCACATGTTTCTTTTTTTAATTCACATAGCTCTAGTGTTATAAGTAAAAATTATACGGTAAGAATATGTGCGCCAAAAATGCGAAGTTTTGAAGATATAACAGATATAACGTTGTTAACACCACTACGATCCGAACGAAGCGTTTCGCCTCCTCCTTTATACCGCGTAAATCGAGGGACTGGAATAATTTGCCAGCGGCGGTGTTTCCGTCGGACTACAATTTGAGTGTCTTCAAGGTTAGAGTGAATAGGCTCTTAATAAACTAGTGCGCTTTACCATCAACGATTACGTCACTGCTTACCATCAGGCAGGATTGCGGTCAAGCGCTAGTTTATAATATATAAAAAAAATATATATATAAGATAATATACATATTATGTGTGTGTAATTTTCACGCAAAAGCAATTATCAAACCAAATTCACATTTAAAACTAATAAAATGCTATGTTGTTATTTGATATTTCATGTAAGGCAGTCTTACAAAAATGATTTCATCTTGACTGTCGAATTATTTTGTTTGAAAAACTAATCTATACTAATGCATAAAGCTGAAGAGTTTGTTTGTTCGCGCTAATCTCGGGAACTACTGGTCCGATTTGAAAAATTCTTCTTGTGTTGGATAGCCCATTAACCTTTTGAACGCCCATCTATATAATACGCGATGTGTCTTCCTGCGCCACACTACAAATGTATAACGTATCTATAGTAAAACGTAGGGATGGGATTAGTGTCCTATCGACAAATAATATTATACATTTAAAATAATGTTTATTCACCAATTTACGAAGCTAAATAAAAACTGTAATCGTAATTTCATATTTTATTTTATTTCATAAAAATAAAACAATATGAAAACCTGGATATATTCCCCATAATAAAGAAAAGAATTTTAAATTTATTAGACGTGTGTTCTACAAGGCACATCCCTATTTGTCTCCAAATGTAATCCTTCTACTTCATATCAAGTAGTTGGCGCTCGAGGCACGTCAAAATCCTTTCTGTTATAAGGATGTCTAGATTTCTATGGTATATATTATATATTCACTGTGGTTGAGTTACACGTGCATAAACTCAACCGATTCCTGCATAATTTATTTCGTTTACTTACAACAAATACAATTAATAGAAGCTAAATACGTGGTTTTCTACGTTTTAAAAAATAAAATAAAATGGAGGGTAAGTGTCTGTTTTACACAAGACCTTTTTTTTAATGGTGTCGCTAAATACTCACAATTATTTTTCTGGTTTGTAGAAACTAATAGAAAACTGAAGAAAATTCCTGAAACGGAAGTTGACGACTTTATTAATTCTCATCTCATCTCGACATTATCTAAAATTCTGACTCAGACTTGAACAACTCGCAATAATTCGTCATATTCACAGTCACAATTTTTTTTATAAGGACACGTGCGCCAACTCAAGATGTAAACAACTACACTAAAATGCACAAAGTCACTATGACCTTGAAACCCGTCCGCTTATGACGTCACAGATTTCCTTTTATACAAGTCGGTGGCGCGTGCGGACCGACAACTAACTAACTTTGTAGGGATGGGTTTTTCAAACGGGGTTTCACTATCGACAATGATTAGAAAACCTATTAATTCTTGATTAAGGTGAATAAAACCTAGTTTAAAGTGTACAATATTTATAAAACATTATATATTTACGTCATTTTCTTGCAATAATAGTATTTATGATCATTTCGACGAGATGAAATATAGCGAGGTCTTCGTCGTGTCCCATCACTGGCTTACTTGATATCAAGTAATTGGCGCTGGGGCAATAAAATATTTTCTGGCGTTTTTGTTTCTATTGAAAATTAAACAAATAAGAACTTATTATGCGTGAAAAAGTTAAAAATATGGTTGATAACAGGGCAAATTTCCATAAAAACAAAATAAAAGGTCTTGTAAAAGTCGTAAATTTATTTTATACTGTGATTACTTCTAATCAAGTAGTGGCGCTGAGGGCACGAAAATCTTGAACTTGTATAGAAGTGATTGGCGTTCAAAAGGTTAATTCGGAAAGCCTTTAGGCTATATAACATCACGCTGCGACCAATAGGAGCGGAGCATATTAACCTTTTGAACGCCCATCTATATAATACGCGATGTGTCCTCCTGCGCCACGCTACAAATGTATAACATATCTATAGTAAAACGTAGGGGTGGGATTAATGTCCTATCGACAAATAATATTATAAGTTGAAAATTCATGTTTATTCACCAATTTACGAAGCTAAATAAAAACTAATACCGTATTTACATATTTTGTTTTATTCCATATAAAATCAAAATGAAAACCTGGATATATTACTCATAATAAAAGAAAAGAATTGTAAATTTATTAAACGTGTGTTCTAGAAGGCACATCCCTATTTGTCTCCAAATGTAATCCTTTTACTTCATATCAAGTAGTTGGCGCTCGAGGCACGTCAAAATCCTTTCTGATATAAGGATGTCTATGGTATTTTCATTTTTATATTCAATGTGATCGAGTTACACGTGCGTAACCTCAAACGATTCCTGCATAATTTATTTCGTATTTATTTTTAATTATTACTTACAACAAATATTTATTTATACATATACATACATATATATATGCTTAAATACGCCTGCGCGAAGCAACTTGACTTCAGAGCGGACTAGATGTTTGGCGCGATCTATACCTTTTAGATTCTCGTAAAATGAATTCCTAATTACGCGGCGCCGGCGATAAATAACTATAACTGAGTTGTATGAGTATCGGTTATTGTTGTTTATTGTCAAACAACTTTTTTTGCGCCGTGTCTTTTCAATAAACTAATAATTTGGAAAATAGGACGCGTTCTTTGCTCTCTCGAAATTGACACAATTTTCGCTTAAAGTTTGTCAATTAATGTGTTTACGTGTCATTCCAGTTCGAAGCGTGATTTCTTAATATTTAGAAAAACAATATGTAGATATATATGAAATTTTGCTGACAAATCTAGGTAGCTACTAGTAGTAGTAGTAAGTACCTACTACCCTGAAGATCTACAGATAGGTATGTTTTTATACGATTTCTCCTAGAATATTCAGTTTTATAAACTGGAATCACATGTAAAAATATTAAATCAATAAAGGATATCTAAGTATTAGTGCTGAATAACCTACCTAATAGCATATAATACTAAATGACATACCTAATATATCTATCCCTAATACTTTTCTTTAGAGATCGATACAACGAGTGCAAGATTAAGATATAATAATATAATATATTTAAACTTACCTCAGAATCATATTCTTCCGATTCACTGTACTCTGTAGTTACAATATCAAACTCTGATTCAGACTCTACACCTTGTAAAACTCGCAATAATTCGTCATATTCACCGTCACTCATTTTTTTGTAAGAACACGTGCGCCAACTTAATTTGTAAACATTGCACTACACTAAAATGCACAAAGTCACTATGACCTTGAAACCCGTCCGCTTATGACGTCACAGAGATACTTCTATACACGTCCATGGCGCGAGTGGGATGCTAACTAACCAACTTTGTAGAGATGGGTTTTTCAAACGGTGTTTCACTATCGACAATGATTAGAAACCCTATTTATTCTTGATTAAGGTGAATAAAACGTAGTTTATAGTTTACGATATTTATAAAATATTATATATTTACGTCATTTTCTTGCAATAATAGTATTTATGATCATTTCGACGAGATGAAATATAGCGAGGTCTTCGTCGTGTCCCATCACTGGCTTACTTAATATCAAGTAATTGGCGCTGGGGCATTAAAATATTTTCTGGAGTTTTTGTTTCTATTGAAAATTAAACAAATAAGAACTTATTATGCGTGAAAAAGTTAAAAATATGGTTGATAACACGGCAAATTTCCATAAAAACAAAATAAAAGGTCTTGTAAAAGTCGTAAATTTATTTTATACTGTGATTACTTCTAATCAAGTAGTGGCGCTGAGGGCACGAAAATCTCGAACTTGTATAGAAGTGATTGGCGTTCAAAAGGTTAAAAAAAACATATCGAAACCTACGCGGGTGAAACCGTGTGGCGCAGCTAGAAAAACATAATCATATGCCAGTTGACACTTCGATATGGTCTCATTCATACCCTAGATATGAGTTATAAAAAACAGCTTGTATATGTTTGTCGGTGTGTTGCAGATCTCTTTCCGTTCGGACGTGTGGTCGTTGGGCTGCATCCTGTACAGCATGGTGTACGGGCGCACGCCGTTCGGCCACATCCCCAACCTCGCCAAGCTAGCCGCCATACTCGACCCCAATCATCACATCGACTATCTGCCCGTTGAACGTAAGTGTGTGATATGTAATTAATTACAAAGTAGTCCCGTTCGGGCTCCATTATATCGGACTAACAAAATGTGGGGCTCTGCCTAAAATAACCCTACTGGGTTAAATTCATAGAGCACATATCCAATAGAGTGGTAATATTATTAATTTTGTTCGAAAACAAATTACGCTCTCTGGTTGGCCGACTCAAGGTCAACTGTAAACAAGAAACCGTCCCACAGGCAAATGAAGTAAGACGGGTGGGGTTTAGTCAGTAAAAGTCTGACACGCCCTTCCGCTCCGCCCAGAGCGGGAGAAGTCATTTGATGATTTCTCATCCTAAAAAAAAAGGTCAACTATACTGCTATGTGCACTAGAGTAATGCAACAGTAATATAATTATACATATCGATATAGATAAAAATGTGACAATCTTTGTTTAGTGGAATACAATACAAAATGATTAGAATCGATTCAGTTGCTTATTCTGAACAAACTATATTCAGGGTTCATATAAAAAAATAAATAACTTCCAGGATTTAAACAAGATGGATTATCCAGATATTACCACAAGATCGTGAATCACGCGGGTGAATCCGCAAGGCGCAGCTAAAAACTAATGTCTCATGTCGTTTTTATGTGATTTTGTGTTTCATCTGACCGTATATATTAAAAAAAAAATATCTGACTTTAATTTTATTATATTTAACTTATTTTACTGTCTCCCACAGACCTCCCTTCATCACTAATCGCAGCACTGAAGTGGTGCCTCACATACAACGCACGCGCCCGTCCCTCCGTGCGCGAGCTGCTCTCCATCCCGTATTTACAGCCGGCTAGGGGCACGCTGCCCCAACAGCTGCTGGACAAGCTGCAGCCGCACGTCACGCGCCAAGAATATGCGTTACTACAGAGAGCCCAAGTGTGAAACTGGCTCTTGGACACAAACCTCTATAATATTATTAGAGAACAACACTTTAGATAGTGTTGATCAAAAACCCTTTTGATCTGAGATGTGACTCTTCTTGTACGGACCTCATGTCTTTTGTTTGGGAATTAATGATTCCAATTCCGCCATTCTAGTTGTAATTTTTCCATCGGCCGATATTTATGTCAGGAATGATTTTGAAGTTTTGACAGGTCTTATACAATATGTAAAGAAAACCCTGTCCGACCCACAAGGATAATAAAGGTTAGGTAAACACATGACCAAATATAACATAAAATTTTACGTAATCATCATAGTAACAATACTAATGAATTTTGAAATAATCTTTTTTTCCCGCGAATTAATTCCACTTTCCGCGAAATTTCGTAATTTTTATAAAAGTGACAACACCGGTATTATTATGAGTGAATAGCGATGCGACCACGTGCCGCGTGCCCTGCCACCCGCCGCCCGGCGGAAGGGTTGCTTACCGCACATGTATTAAGTTACCTCTTTTTGCGATTATTTCGCATTTATTTTTTTAGGGGGACTTTTTTTAACTTTAGCCCGGCTTTGTATCCATTAGTAGAATCAGTTATCGATACCTAGCAATACCTTCACGGATCGGGCAGGGTTTTCTTTGCATATTGTATACAAAAACTGTCAATAAAAAAATATATTTCAGGAGAAAGTAGCATAGTGGCTTAGTTTAGCATATAATACATACGTCTTTGTAAATATAATGAATTGTCTGTTGTTTGTTTGTGCAGTTGTAGTGCTCGCTTAGACGACGATACCAAATTTTAGGACGATATAATAATAATTATTAAAAAACAAATGTTATTTAGGACACTCACTTATCGAAAATAATTTTGTTATAGAAACTAAAGTATGTAACTTGTAAATATGTAAAAATACTAATATTTAATTTTGCTTTGATACAAATAAATATTTAACTTACACACCGTTTTGGTGATGTAATAAAAAAACTAATTATGCATACTTAAAAGTGTAACCAGTAATTCTATCGCAAATTTTATGTGTGTAACTTGTATGATAGGAATAATATTAGTGATTCACAGAGAATTTATTACATAAACAATGAATTGTATAAAACCACTGACTTTTATTGGAAAATAAACAATTTAATTTGGATATAAATATTTATTGAAAAGATAATAATTTAAGAATACAAAAAATAAATAGCATCTTAGCACAATTATTAATAAATGAATATTAAAATAAGATTTGTTATTCTTAGCTTACAACACTATCTAGCAAATGATAAATATTTATGAAATGCAAAATAGGTGAACTCTGAAAATTCAAAGAAAAAGTTATGGATCATAAAAGGCTGTTATTAGATAGAATATACTGACATGACTGGCAGCTTCGTATTTCTCTGCTAGCATCAGAGAAAAGGAATTCTCACCCTTACTACAAATACCATAAGGTACAGAGCGACTACACAAGTAGCGTCATGACATTCTACGTTAGTACGCTGGGCGCGCGCTTGCTCGTACTACGAACACAAGCACATCCATCCGAACGAAAACGCACTGACATCAGCTGATCATTAATATCTTACTTATATTTTAAGTTACACAGACTCTAAGCTACCACATTGAATTGATTAAAATGCTTTTTATTAAAATTCAGTCTATAATACTTTTGGAATAATGAGACATTGAAATAGTGCTATATAAATAGTAATGCAAGCTGATTGCGCGGCCGGCGCGCAGTACTAACGCGTGAGAGGTGGGAACACGGCACGAAATTAAAAAACAACATTTTCTTTTTGATTTTAATGCGTTATGTAAATAAAGCGAGGCAGTACTGCGCGGGCGGTCGTGGGCAGTGGGCTTAGTTCTGGAAGAGAGTGCGCGTGAAGTCGATGTAGTCGAGCGCATTGGGAATGGGGCGCTCCGTCTTGGCCTCGACGTAAGGTTTCATGCGAGCGACGCAGTAGTCCGCCATCTCCTTGGTGAGGTTCTGTGAATAAGACAACAGGTTAGCTGTGAGTCCGAATAAATAAGTTATGCTATACAGGGTGTATCTGACATGGTAACGCAAACTTCGCGAAAAGGCTAGACAGATGCCACTAATAAAATTATGATAGTCATTTATGTCGTTAATGAGCGGTTTTCGGCTTTTGAACGCTGCAAGCGTGCCGCCGCGCGTGTTTGTAGGTATCACGTTGACTCATGAATTGCACTCTAGTAAATCAGCTGATAGGATAGTTTTCCAGTATTTGTTTACATTGTGTTTTTTTGTGTAATTAGCGCGTTACTTAATTTGTACTTTAAACTCTTATTGGGTTATAAAAGTATAGCAATTATGAACGGTCTAACTCTAAAGTGAATAAAACTGTATTATTTTTAACCAGGAAAAGTCTACGAAAAATTCTGGTTCAGAATCATGTACGATGTCAGATTACACCCTTTACAACTTGAAGCGTTACTCACGGCATAGAGTTCGTCCTTGGTGACGTAGGCGCGGTCCTGGTGGGCGGTGATGGCTCGGAACGCGTTCTCGATTTCCTCCGATGAATGCACATTCTCAGTTTCCTTACTGATCATGAACGCCATGTACTCTTGGAGGGATACTTGGCCGTCGCGGTTCGGGTCTACCACATCTAGAAGGATAACGAACGATTTAAATATCTGGTAGATGTCTTGTGTTGATCATTCAGTTGAAACTGCGAGAATGTCATCTTGTCCCCCTTTTAGTAGCTATGGGTGTGAATAAACTCCTTCTGATATGCTGACTGTTCTACGAGCAATAGGCCTCACTCCCTTACTGCCATTTATTCTTGTAAAAAATTTGGGCTATGTTGGTTGTCTTACGTTTTTGTTGAAACTAACACCAATTATTTTAAATACTCACTAAGTATAGCCTCGAACTCAGGGTCAGGTTGTCCCTCCTCAACCATAGGCAGGTCATAACCCAGCGCGCGCAGACAGGACTTGAACTCGTGATGGTTGAGGCGGCCCGAGCGGTCCTTGTCGAAGTGCTTGAACATCATTGAGAACTCCTTCAGAGCGTCCTCACTTACACCTGGACAAGAGAAAAAGGGGTTTTAGTCAAATGATTTTGATGTAGAAAAAAAGGATATACATATGGAATGCTGCATCAAATTAAACTTTTTTTTTTTTCCTTTTATAAATAAAACCCAGGCTACGGAGATTTTCAAAAGGTCAAAATAACTTTAAAAAAATCCTGTACTTGATTTTCTTCATATTTCATACTCGAACGGCTATCATTGTTTTAACGAATAATATTATAGTATAATTTGTTATTTAATTTGTAGTTTCCGGCTTTCAAAAAATATGTATATTACGTATTTTTTGAAAGCACGAAAGCATTAAGTATGACTGCGACGAATACTGAGTACTGAATATGAGTACCTGGTAACACACAGTAGGTAGAAATAAAGTTTAAAAAATGGATAAATAACTAAGATGTGCTGTTTATTCTGCTGTTGTTATTTATATCATTTTGGTATAACAGGTGTCTGTGACTTACCAGAGTGGTTCCTGGCCTGGATCTGCTGTTCCAAGTTGTGCTGCATGCGCATTGACAACTGGTCGAGCTGATCCCACTGCTGGGCAAGTCCCACCGTGCTGTGTTCAGTGTACCGGTTGTCCAAAATCAAATGTTCTTCTAGTGCCGCACCTGATTTTAAAAAGATCAATCAGTTAAAATATTGTTTGCAGTGGATTTAGTACTAAATATATTGCAAATATTCTTCAAAATCAAAATGCCAGGCCTAGATTAAAAAAAAATATAAGTGAATCCCTATGTAGATCTTACCTAATTCTTCAAGGCGTCTCAGGTCAGCCCTGCGCGCACGCACCTCTCCCGCACGTTGGCGGAGCGTGGCCAGTTGCTGTTCCAACGAGCCGGTGCCCTCCATCATTGACGTACTGCATGAATTTACATAAAAGTATTGGTTACTTTTTAATTTTTATGTATCGAAAGAAGCTGAAGCTTATTACAGGTAAGGGTCAAAAGTGCATTACCACTTTTGAACTTTATTGCATTGACAATAAGTGTCAAAAGTGGTACTCCATTTTTGACCCTTACTGTAAAAGCGCAGTACTCGTAGAAAGCAATAAAATTGTAATTTAATAATTAAGAACTTTCTACAGTTGTTATAGAATTTTAGTTTTAAGATGTGGAGGTACGCAAACTGGTTTACTGCCCAGCTTAGGAACCCAGTTTTAGTTAAAGAAGGTGACTACTATTAGTAGCCAACTAGGGAATTAAGAGGTTTAACACCTCCAGTGTGCCAAAACTGGTAATAGATAGGCAAAGATTCAGCCGTTAGTGGAGCATACTCTATGAAGAATAACTTTAAAAGTGGTTTATGAACTAAATTCGAAACAACAGTTAGCATCAGAAAAACTGAATTTGAATACAACATCTATAAATAAAATGCGTTTGTTAACTTTAATAAAAAGTTAATTAAAAACACATCTAGATTAGTAAATAAACTTATGTATATACAAGGTTTTATATCTATAGTTGAGCCAAATTCGATAAAGAATAGAGGTAAACAAACCGTTGCTAGGCAACGAGTAGTTTACGCCTAAGAGACAGATGTTAACAACCTTTTCTACATGGATGATTTTGACAAAAGTAATAATCCTACTTCCTACTAATCTAAACAGTTTATTTATATTTAGATATTTATGATTTGCATAGAACGCTTAACCGATTTGAATGAAATATGACACACATGTAAGCTAATTTCCTAATAAGTTAAATTTTTTGATACATATAATTATGATTAGTTCATACTTGAAACTATTACAATGCATGTGTTATGTAGTTGATTTGAAAGTAGTTAAAATACGCAAAATTTTATTGACAAATTCCTCAAATTTATTCATTGTTTGAATTCCACAAAATGTGTTCAATACCTGGATTTCATCCATCTTTCTTTTTTCGTAGGGCTATCACGTAAAATTAATGTCGACTTTTTAATGATTTTTCGAAATACCAAGTTATTATGCATGTTATTTTAGTGATTCTATTGAAATATAATGCAATAGGAATTTTTAATAAATAGCTAGCATCTAAAAGTCGATAATCATGTAAATAACAGGAGATTTGTAAAACGTGAGTTGTGATAACCCTAAATTGGTTTGTTTACCTCTATTCTTTATGGAGCTAGGCGATGGTATAGTTATTTCCATAACTTATGTGACTTATATGTCACAGTATGTCATGATAATATTATTATAAAAGAATATATTTAACTGAAGTAAGCCAATCATTAAGCTGTACAGTACAGACAGACACCGAGAACGCACGAGAGCGTACAACGATTAATTTGGCTTGACAAAATCATAAAATATCCCTCTTTGGCGCCACTTCATAAACTAAAGTTCAGTGCAACTTTTTCTCTCTATTTCTTTGACAATAAAGACAGAAGATAAATAATATTACTTTATAATTTTCCCTGTCAAATTAAGATACTCTATAGATAGTTTCAGCTTTTCTCTGAGACTTTAGAGACTAGCTCTCTAAATTTAAATGTTGACATAGTCTTTCCGTCGCAAAACATGATGTACTACGCTGTCCAGAACTGCACGAACAACATGTGCTCGACCATTACGATCATGTAATTCAATTAATGAGGTTGACTTGACGGGAAAGCTAAGATGAGCGTCACGCGCATTTTTCATTGGACTTTTAAAATTATTTATAGTGTCGTTTACTAAATAAAAGCGCGTGATTTATGTAGTAAAGTGCATTCAGTAAATAATTCATAAAGAACATTGAAATACTGAAATACCGCAGCAAAGTGGCCACATCTTGACTTTGCCTCAAACCTCCCTCATAGACAGTTAACGCGGCCGTCTTTTTCAACTGTCATTGGCGATATCCGCCATTATTGTGAAATAAAATTTTCAAAGATTTTCTATAATTTGTTACAAGTGTTATTACATATTACAAAATTGTGGTATCTATTCCAGAGAGGCCATTGATCAAGAGTTATGGTTGAATCTCGCCTTGAAAAAACAGAAGAAGAAAACAATTACACATTTTGACTCATACTGCTGTGCGAAGATGTGACGTTGGCCGACAATGTGACATTATTCTTCTCAGTCGCAACAGTCGTCGAAGACGATGTTGGTGATAAATTATCACAGGAATTATTTGAAATTTGCAATCGGTTTAAAACTATTAGCGACATGGATTGGGTATTATGTTTACGTGTACACAGTTGCATTTCAATTAACTGATATTTATCTACTGTGCTTTTATTAATTAATGAAATTGAAAGAAATAGATCCACTGTACTTACATTAAGTTTAGTTTGGCAAGAGAATCGACGCCATTGTTTGGTTTGGGGACCACGAGCAACTTTTGCGCACTTTTTCATAAACCCTTAAGACTAGATGTGAGAGACATTTTATACGCAGAAAGATTGCTCGGTGGCGCCCTCTCTAAAGGTTATTTCACAATTTATTGGCCTTGATCAAATTAGGATTGAACTGGTGATTGGATTTTTGTCAAGCCGTAAATGGTATTATACATTACCCGTCCCAGCCTAGCAGTTGTAACCTGTACACCAATGAATATGTCAAAATCTCCATTTTTTTACACTCCATCGGTTTACGTTAACTGAGGAGTACAGTGTGGCTACCATAAATTTTCATTACGAGACTCGATCGTTGATATCGAGCACGTTTGTCGCTCTCATTGGTTGAGTTCTTACAACCTTGAAGCGGGCCAATCGATGAGTCAAACTAGGGTTGTAACGGAGCTTCACCTCCGCTTCCGTTACTGCGGAAGTTCCGCAAGAAATCGTATCTTCGCTTCCGCCTCCGCCTCCGCACAATTTTTGCAGAGTTATAACAGAGGTTTATTTACATATTTTTTAAATAAATAACGCGCAAGCTGCGACGCTCGACAACCGTCCGGCCGCGTTTGAGCGCGAAATGGTCATGAATCAACTAGTGCGAGGCGGGAATGAGCAAACACAATTTGTTTCTCCTTAATTTTCATTACAAGAAGGTCATATTTTTTTACCAAATATACTACTTACTATTAATGTACGTATTTAAAATAAAAATTTTGTTTAAATTAACCATAAATTTCAACGATCGAGTCTCGTAATGTAAACTATGCTGTGACATTGCATGGGATCTAAAGTCACTTACGTAGTAAGGTCGATTAACTAAAACACGTGGTATTATTAGTAGAACCTCTTCAGTTAGAACCTGAACCGATAGAGTATAGTATAAAGTAACACTGACAGAGTCCAAAGTACTTTGTTGGGTATATTAAGGTCGTACAACAATGTGCGAGTTTACTCTTGAAAATTGTAATTATGACTTAACAAGGCCCCTTATACATAACGTTGCTTAAAGTTAACTAAAAACCAAGTGATTAGCGATTGTTTAACCATATATTTTAGATGTTTGCACGTCATTTAACTTTAATCAACGTTTATAAACAAAACTCTTAAACACTGCGGTGTTTAACCTTTTTCTAACCATTTCAATAGTCCTCATGGGTGTACCTGAGGGGGGCGTAGCTGCCCCCTGGAAATCTCGCAAGACATGTATGAACTCCCAAAATTACTAATCAAAGTATAAACGGGGAATTATATAGGATCATTTGCGTCTATTTGCCCTACACACTACACTATAAATACCTAATATTTAATGTAGATGTGCTGGTGGAGTTTGTAAGTCAAAATATCTGGTGCCGATTCAACCCTAAAAATCTGACTTGCCCCCCAAGGCCTGAAGCTGGGTAGGCCATTAAAATAAAGTGGATACTTGTTTAAGTTATGTGGATATAGCACATACCGTGTCTCGGTGAGCCACTGGTGGAAGGCGTTGGCGTGTTTGGCGAACTCCTTGCGCAGTTTGTCGTTCTCCTCCTGGCGGTGCGCCTCCTTCGTCAGCTCCACATCGCGCTCGGCTAAATAAACATTATGTCACTTTTAATCCCAGTTGTAAGCCATCTGTGGGCCAATTTTCACCAAAATACGTTGAAGAGATTTTGCGTTAAAGAGGAACAAACATCCAGTCATCCTCAAAAAAATTCTAAAATAATATTAGGAAGGATTTTTTGACGTGACGTCGTATAATTCGATGGAGCCGAAAAAACATGACTCATGCGGCGTTACCCCGCTCTGAGGCGTTCCATTTAAGGCTTGAGTGCAAGCAAGAGCGCGGAATGAGCAACAAAGGGGCACAATCGGTCTTCGCGTTCAGCAGCGTTCGACATGTCTCTCTTCTACTTGAATGATACTGTTGAGCGATGCGTCCGCGTGGACAGTGGACAGCTGCTATACAGTAACATTTACATGTTTTCGTCAAGTATGAAGTGCAGTGAAAAGTGCATGTGGTGTCAAATCTTTACAGCTACGGTAATTGCGGCGGATTCTTTCGATATTAAATATATCTATCAACCAAATGAAAAAAAAATTCTTTTAAAAAATGCAACCATTGCATCAGTATTTTCTTATGACGTCACGGTCAGCTATCGACAGTGAACCGACTTTACAGACAACCGACTTTTTTTTTTTTCATTATGTTGGCCTCTACACAGGCAACTATTTTCGTATCAATATGTTATGGATATGATATGATTTTATTGGTTGGTATTGGTACTTTACGTAACAACATTATCCAGACTTTTTTTTATCATAGTTTCAGGATATTTAGTTAATTTAAAAAACAGCAATAATAATGTTTCAGGTCAGATATAGGTAGATAGTTACCGATGATCTTGCGCAGGTTGCGCCAGGTCTCTTCCAGCGCCTCCATAGTAAACCAGGTGTAAGGGTTGGCGCCCACGTTGAACGACTTGATCTGCTCATCTAGAGCGGCCAGGGCTTCAAAGTCGCTTTGTGCAGATGATAGGGAAGCCTGTTCAGAGAAAATCAAATTGTATTCTTGGAAGAAAGATTTCAATTTAAAAAATCATTATTTTAGCAAACCACACACAATTTTCCAACAACACGTGTAACAAATCATAGAAATTCTTTGAAAATTTCATTTCACAATAATGGCGGATATCGCCAATGACAGTTGAAAAAGACGGCCGCGTCTATGAGGGAGGTTTGAGGCAAAGTCATGATGTGGCCACTATGCTGCGATATTTCACTGTTTTTATAAATTATTTACTAAATGCACTTTTTACTACATAAATCACGGCGCTTTTATTTAGTAAACAACACTATAAATAAATTTTAAAAGTTCAATGAAAAATGCGCATGACACTCAGCTTTCTCGTCAAAACTCCTCCTAAAAAACTTAAGGATTCCTAAAAATGACAGCTTAGTTAACTTAAGTTGTCACTTTTGTTTTAGGAAGTTTGACTTACATCAATAAAATCGAAATACAAATACTGGCTCAAAGGTTAAAACTGTAACTGAAGATTTCGTTATGTAATAAGGAAGAATAGGTATCGCGTATCTAGCTAGAGCGAAGTGGTTCCGTCCTTAATTTCCTTTTAAAATAAACTCGTATATTTAGATAGTGTACTCACTTGGAACTGCGCATGGGCATCTCTTAGCGCACGGATCTCCTCGATGGAATTGCAGCGAACTGGGTCAGTAAGATCTTCCTCTGCATTCTCGAACCAGGAGTTAAATGCGGACGCCTACAGGCCGAAGCAAAGGTTGATTAAAGGAACAATAAGCGTGTATATTTATGCTGTTGCTGAAAGTCATCATCATCAACCTTTTAATCGTCCCACTGCTGGGCAAAGGTCTCCTCTTATCAGAGAAGGTACACTACTACAGTAACTGTTTTAAATGTTAGCCACTGCATTGAATACTTTGACAGAACTGAAATTTTTCGAATATATCATTTACAGTTTATCATCAATTTACCCATAAGTAAAGCAAACTTTTAACAAGATATCTTATTTTATGAATGAGAGAATACAAAAGGTATTATACTTAACTAAAAGTTGTTTAACAACATTGATTGATAATTAAAGAAAATATGATAAGCAATTTTTGACATACCTTCTTCGCAAAAGTGAGGTACAGCTCCTCGATCTGCCGGAACTGGTCCTGCAGCTGCAACAGTCTCTGCTTCCGCGCGGCGGAGTCAGCGAGCAGGCGCTGCCAGCGAGCGATGACGTCACCGTGACGCTTCACGATGGCGGGCGTTTGTTCGTGGTTTGCCGCGACCAGTTGCTCCTTGAGGGAGGTTATGTTCTGGATGCCCTCGTGCTCGAAGGCGGCGAGACCTGTGGGGAGGAAAAGGTTTTTTGTTAAAATAAGAATACAGGAAATAGGTGCCACATTGGAAAGAATACCACCAAGATATGTGACACCATGGTAGATGTCACATATCTTAGATTTTTTTCTTTTTACTCACACAACGGTACTGTCAAAGTGGTGAAGGAAAACATAGAGAGGAAACCGGCATGTCTTGTCATGTTTTGAGAGCAGTGACTATGAAAAAATTTACACAAATTAAAGCGCCTAATGGGACCCACTCCTTCTGCCAGAGAGGAGGCCTGAGTCCAACTAAGACCAACAGTGGTAACATTATAGGTTGATTATGATTTAAAGAATAAATCACTACCTATGAGCAAACGCGTTAAAATTTTCGGCAGTTATTAGAAAAGCGAAGTGCAGCTGTTATATTCTTTTATATCTTTTAGAGGTTTGTGTTTTACTCTTCTTTTTTATTATGAATATTTGGATGATTGAGTTACTATTAAAAAAATCATTTAGGAATCATGTAAGGTATACAAATAAGTAACTGCTTTTTTCATGTTCTAATACTCGATACAAACTAATGATGGATGAATAAAACGGAACCTTGTTTATATAAAACTAGCTTTCCGCCCGCGTAAATTTCGGTTATCTCGCGCTTTTTAGATTTCCCTCGGGAACATCAAATTTTTCCGGGATAAAAGGTAGCCTAGGTCCTTTCTCAGGGTCTAAAGATTGTGTGCTTTCCGCCCACGTCTTCGCCTGCGTGGTGTTCGGTTATATCGCGCTTTTTAGATTTCCCTCGGGAATATCAATTTTTTCCGGGATAAAAGGTAGCCTATGTTTTTTCTCAGGGTCCAAAGATTGTCTGTACCAAATTTCATCAAAATCCGTTGAGAGGTTTAGGCGGGAAAGCGTAACAGACAAAAAAAAAGCGTGACAGAGTTACTTTCGCATTTATAATATTAGTATGGATTAGCACAAATGTTTCCACAGTAAATAAAATACTAACCAGCATCAAAGGTGTCCTGCTTGGTGAGCAGAGTCTGTACGGTGGACAGGTCTCGTCCGAACTCGTCAGAGCGCACATGGGTCTCCTTGTCAGCGATCCAGGACTCGACCACATCGGCCTTCCACAGCAGCTGCAGGTACAGAGAGTTGTCGACCAGGGCTGCCTTTCGACGCGCTGCGAGGCCGGTCAGCTTCTCCAGTTTAGCCTGATAAAGAAAATTTATATTAAATAGATATTTTTTAGAAACTCGGCATAGTGTTACCTCTCTCCATCTTTTAAGCTGTGAATAATTTTAAAATATGGCGGCTATAAAACTTTTATTTGTTGTCAAACTTCATTTTTTTTAAACAATGCCCCACACATTTCTCCTGTATTGTGGGTGCGTTTACAACCAGACCCATAACAATATTTGTTCCGTGCAAGAATTGAACCTGCGACATGTAGCGCAGTACTCAAACATTTAACCATTACGCTAAATTATCCTGTTTTTGTTTTGGATGTGAAATCATCAAATGACCTATCCCGCTCTGAGTGGAGCGGAAGGGCGAGTCAGACTTTTACTGACTGCGTCAGAGCCACGGTTTCTGTTTTAATCAACCTGCAATCCTGGCTCAGGAGGCATCGGTCCTCGTGGACCCCATTACGATGTGCTGACATCTCTATGAGGCGCGCATGAAACACAACGGATCGTTGATGCTAATTTATTCTTAATGGAGGACAGGAGACCATATCGTCTCTTTAATTGATCAACAGATCATACAGCTAGAGCTAGTTACCTGTAGAGCCCGTATGCGGTGTGAGAGTGCGTCTGCGTGCAGGTTCCCGTCGGCCAGCAGGCGCTCCCCGTCGGCCGCCAGCTCCCGCACGCGCTCCCCGCGCGCCGCCAGCTCGGCTTCCAGCGCCTCGTGCTTCTTCAGCAGACCTTGGACAGCTGCCATGCTGTCGCCGCACTCTCCAACGACCACCAGCTGTTGTTTCTCGCTGAGGAAGACACTCGTTGTTAGTATAACATTCAACTTTTCATGTTTCCAGTGGTCATCTCACCTATAAGCTAAGTGTTTTGTTTCATTTCATTCAGCTTCTGTCTTTCGAAGCTAGATTTAAACCTATCGACAGTAGATTGTCGAAGTATTTAAAATTCAAAAATTTAAACTGTTCTTACCTGATCCAAGCCTCCTCCTCATCGACCTTGGCCAAGAATTGCTGGTAAGCAAGCGACTGCTGCAACTTAGCTCCTCTCTCTCCAGCCAAAGCTTGCAACTCATCCCAGGCCAAAGACAATGCCTTGAGCCTCTGCTCGATCTCAGGAACTCCTAAGTTGGAGACGTCCATGAGTTTCTCTCCAGCTTCTTGAACGGCTTGGATGGCAGGCTCATGGCTGGCCAGTTCAGCTTCCAAACGCTTGTGCTTTTTGAGCAGGTTTTGGACTCCCGTTAAGTCGCGGCCGTAGTCGTCTGAGGCGACAAGGAGTTTCTTCTCCCTGTACGATAAAAGGTGATTAGTCAAAAAATTATATGCGGAATTATGCAGTACAGCATTTTGTGAACATTCTTACAATCAACGTCACAAATTGACCCACCACTAATAACTAAGAACATTAAATCTATAATATCCCAGTGATACACGAATTGATCATTACGACATTTATAAATTTCTGATTCTCAGCCTAGTTCGAATATTACAGATGAGTTTTTAGTTTTCTACAATAAAAAGTAGAGCCTCTGTCTAAATTATATTTAAAAAAAAATTCCATGAACATAATAAGATTATGTAAAGTATACTAACTTGATCCAAGATTCCTCATCAGCGATATCCCTGAAGAACTGATGCAGGGTGTTGGCTTCGTGTAACCTCGCACGTCTGTGTGCGGCGAGGTTGCGCACGCGCTCGAATCGCTCGTTGATGGCGGCGCGCCGGGACCCGATACCCGCGCTGTCGAACTGGCCCGACGACACCAGCGCGTCGGCTTGGGCGTTCATGTCTGAACCAATCACGACAAATTAGTTCCACGCGATTTTACTCTTAGCAATATCAAATGTGTAATATCAAACGTAAAGCCGCTTAGGCAGTCTCTACGGGTTGTGGAGGTATGAGGAACAGGGAGTAAAGTTCACTCATTCTCCATAGAAAACGAAGGATCCTCCGACCAGGCGGGTGTTATGTCGAAGTTGTATGTATGCTGGTTGCACGGTAAACTCTGATTGCGAGATGTAGAATTCGTGTGACGTCAGTATGACGCGTTGTTTATTTGTGTGTAGGTGTTTACAGTAATTGACGATACAATTTTGGCGTTTGACATCAAGTCATATTCCCAAAAATTCTCAACTAATATGAATTTATTGAAAAATAACTTTAATACCTACACAATAAAGTTGAGTTTACGCTACAACTTCAAACATTTTAATAACTTTTTCAGTAGTAATAGTCACTCTAAAATCAACCTTATTGTCATGGCCATTGAAGACAGATTTCTATATGCAGTCTAACAATATTTTGAAGGGTATTTTTTTAGTTACAGTGTTTAACAACTTTGTCATCACATTCTCAACTCAATTGCTTTTTTAACTTTAGGAGTGATGAAAACTATTGTAATTACAAACTCGCTCACCATTGATCCTATCCTCGTGCGCCTGGATGTCGGCCTCGACGAGCTGGTGCTTCTTCATTAGGTTCTGTACGGACGCAAGGTCCTTGCCCGAGTCTTCAGACGTTAACAAGCTTTCAACCTAAAACACACAACAATATTAACGAAATGTCTTAAATGAGGATATATTTTCTTTATATTTTTTGTCATAACTAGATATGGCCTTCACAAAACATTCACCAATTGAATATTTTGCTTGGTAATAGCATTTGGTTCACATAAATTTAAACGATGTAGTTTTAATGTCAGCATCTTATCCTACTGATCTACTAAACGTTGCAAAATATCATAACTTACTGTTTTTTTTTTTATGAATTTTTTAAGTCTGTATTTTTTATTTTTATATTATTTGTTATGCTTACCTCCCCGAGCCAGAAGTCGAGATCCTTGACAGCAGCGATGTAGGTACGTTGTTTGTTGGCCTCCTTTAGTTTGAGCGACTTCTCCGTTGTCTTCTGAGTCAAGAACTCCCACTGGTCTGCAATGGATGCTAAGCGTGCCTGAGGACAACAATACATGAGTAATGTACAATGACACCAAACAAATTCTGCGAGAAATGTCACAGAGCATGTCTGTTTTACAAGCGACTTATCTTACTGTTGATAGTCGAGAGAAACCGCTTAATGTGGTCGGCATCAGGCATGGGTGGATGTTGTGAGGCCATTGCCTGTGTTTATATCATTATCATCAATCTATTTTATCGTCCCACTGGTGGGCACAGGTCTCATACAGAGAAGGATTGGACGTAAGGACCACACTTGCTCAATGCGGGTTGGCGATTTCAGACTTAAAAGTCCAGGTTTCATCAAAACTTTTTCCTTCACATTGTAATTAGTCATTGGTGTCCAAGATACACTTAGAGAGTACATATAACTTAGAATAGTTACATTGGTACTTGCCTGACCTGGAAACCAACCCACACACTCATACTTGAGAGGCTGGTGTTTTAACCACTAGGCCACCACGACTTTGTTCATCGCTACATCGTGTCAATGTGAAATAATTGAGTATGTGTGTACCTGCACGGCGTCTTCGCTTCCACTACACTGTCCGCGCTGCACCAGGTTGCCTCCCATAGCCAGCACTGACTGGATACGCTCGGCATTGGCAGCCAGTTCCGCCTCGAAGGCTTGGTGCTTCTGATGCTTAGACTGAATGTTCGCGGGGTCCTGAGGAACAAAAATACATTAATACAATTGCTTCATGAAGACAGAACTCAATACGTGTTTTTTTTAGTGAAACGAAACGAAATCCACCTTTATCAGAAAAAAAGGACAAATAAATTCTAATTCAATCAGTTTCGAGTTGGCATGTATAATGTAAATATAGATGCCATGCTTACCTTGTAGCTCTCCTCGGTAGCGAGCTGCAGTTTCTCAGCGATCCAGTTCTCCATCTCATCGGCGTCACGGGAGAACTGCTGCAGCGTCTGCTCGTCTCCCAGCCTATATAAAAATATAGTTTGTCAGAAATGCTCATTATAAACTATGTGTTATCTTCATATTACATATATAGTTGAGCCAAATTCGATAAAGAATAGAGGTAAACAAACCGTTGCTAGGCAACGAGTAGTTTACGCCTAAAAGACAGATGTTAATAACCTTTTCTACATAGATGATTTTCAAAAAAGTAATAATCCTACTTCCTACTAATCTAAACAGTTTATTTATGTTTAGATATTTATGATTTGCATAGAACGCTTAACCGATTTGAATGAAATATGACATACATGTAGGTAAGCTAATTTCCTAATAGGTTAAATTTTTTGATACATATATATTATAATTAGTCCATACTTGAAAGTATTACAATACATGTGTTATGTAGTTGATTTGAAAGTAATTAAAATACGCAAAATTGTATTGATAAATGCCTCAACTTTATTCATTGGTTGAATTCTACAAAATGTGTTTAATACCTGGATTTCATCCATCTTTCTTTTTTTGTAGGGCTATCACGTAAAATTAATGTCGACTTTTTAATGGTTTTTCGAAATACCAAGTTATTATGCATGTTATTTTAGTGATTCTATTGAAATATGCTGAATTAGGAATTGTTAATAAATAGCTAGCATGTAAAAGTTGATAATCATGTAAATAACAGTAGATTTGCAAAACGTGAGTTGTGATAACCCTAAATTGGTTTGTTTACCTCTGTTCTTTATGGAGCTAGGCGATGGTATAATGTTCTTGTAAAAGGTAAAATTGCATATGTTCTGTATCTTTTATAAAACATATCTCAACGCGGTCCTTAATGGTCTAAATAATAATTATTGTAAAGCAATGGAACATAAACTAGGCTCGTCGATCACTTATACACTGGATTCACAATCAGCGTAAAAACATAGTTTGAACTGTACAAGCGCGCACAACATAGCACTTGGGTGCTTCTTTCATTTAGTACTTACTAATTCTGACTTTAATGCATGCGTGTAAGGTTGAATTTGGTTTGATGTACCACAGACTCGGTCGTAAAAATAATGGCTTTTTGTACTGTTTTGTGATAAGAACTTTATACACTGCACTTAAGGCTGATTTTAAATTAATGTATATTTATTTTGACTACTTTAGACTGCTTAATACTTGTCCCCATTTTTGATAAGAGTTTTGTTCGAGACTGTATCTAGTGAATAAGTGATCGATGACTAGGCTGCACGAATCGTTCGCTTCCAACGAACCTTCTCCCTTTTGATCCCGTCCAGTACATTTATTTCGTCACTACAAGAATAAGCTCAATATAAAATATTTGCAAAAACTAATGGTCGCGACGTATGTTTGCACGTTACATTATATGGCAAGGCACATAATCCCCTAGGTACCCGGGCGTTCTAAATTTAAAGTAAAATTAATAAAGTACCTGGATCTCTTCTCAATGAGCGCCTCCTTAAGGTGGCGCCATCTGTCGAGCACCTGTCGGCGCTTGCCGTCGATGTCGTCAGCAGCATAGTGCTCTGAGGCCATCAGCTGGTCGGCTAACGTCTGCAGTTGAGCTATCTTCTCCTCCTGTAGGGACAAAACATATGTTGGATTAAATCGAAAAAATATTGATATAGTAGTAAAAGGATAGAGTAGGCCAGGGTAAAGGCGAACGGACCTAGTGGAAGGTGAGATGAGGTGGACCGACCAAATCAAGTGGAGAGACCTGTTAATTAATGCTCCAGACCGTCGTCAAACAGGGATAGACGGAGAGAGATAGTGCGGCGAGCGACAACGTCTCGAATTCAATCATAGTGACCACGACCGTTCTGTCAAGAGCGAAACGAAGAAGAAGTAAAAGGATTTTAAAACTTGAGTGTATCTCTATCTTCTCAAAATATTTCTCTGTTCAGAAAAGGGAAAACAAATCTAAACAACGCCTTATTAAAATCTTCGTGTTCCTTAATTAACTACCCAGTGAAAGTGCGTCGGGAGCAGTATCAGCCTGGTTTTTAGAGGAAGGTGAAAGGAAGGCCTCGCGCACACCTATCCAGCCTTCAGTTTCACAGTCGCAACGATACTTACATGAGCATTGATAGCCTTATCAAAGTCCTCGTGCTTCTTGATCAGCTGCTCCACATTATCTGGCTGAGCTGCGTCGGCAGCTGCGTCAGCATCCGTCACGTCCTTAGCCGAGGGCGAAAGGAAGGCCTCGCGGGCTCCCATCCAGCCTTCAGCCTGCTCGCAGTCGCGGTAGAAGAGTTGGAGCTCCAGGTTCTGGTCGAGCTTCATGCGGCGTCCTACCCACGCCCTGTAGAGTAACACAGTGTTAGAAGAAAATAGGAAACGTAAGTTTGTTTATATATATTTTTTTTCTAAATCACTTCACTTGCGTGGATATCGTCGGCAGGGAGGGTAGTTCTTCATAGAATGTATAATAAATAATAGAATTGACTTGATGTTTTTAAAACAATATTCTTCTCTTCAACAAAGTATTCTATTAAAAACAGTAAAAAGAGGGAAATCTTTGAATTACTCGCTCTGATCGGTATTTACACCACACTTCTACATTATTGAGTTTAATGGACTCCTAACACAGTTTAGTCTTTATTTATTCTTTCGCACATGTGTTGTACAAACACGGACTCGCTCTCTCTCATTCTCTACCAGTCAACCACAGGTGGTCAAAAGATTAGACGGCAGGTGCTTTAGTTAAAAAAATTATAGAGAAAAAAAAGCTTACAGACACTTTAAATAAATACTTAAATAAGCTATGTAGTATATACACATACATACTATTACCAAAATATATACTTATAATATATGCATACAAAACTAAAAATTTCGGAGAGGTGTTGAAATGACTCCACCCTAATTGAATGTTATGAAAAATAATTAAGGATTTCTTACTTCTCAAGGTCCTGGCGAGCATCGCTCATGTTGTTGAGCTTCTCCTGGATATCAACACTAGCGTAGTGACCTCCTTGCAACAGCTGCTGGCCAAAGAGTTCCAGAGCTTGGAACGTACCGGCGCGGGCGTCCATTTCAGTGCGATGTTCCTATGTTATACACATCAGTTTAGTATTTGGCCAAAATTATATATTTATAAATATAAAAAAAAGCAAAGATCATTCTTAATGGCTTGTGATGTTTTATCAAATGCTGTGAAATAGAAGATTGCCTGATTTTTGTAAACTGCTTAATTAATTGGTACCTTTGTTGTGGAGCTTGATCCAAAAACCTGACTTCTCAATAATATTTCATACATCAATATTTTCCATAGATTCAAAAATAGGCCTACTTTATTCTTACTTAACTTTACTTAACTAAATTCAGTTTTCTGCTTAGCTTTTTGTTTATATATATATATTTGAATATAAATAAAGCGGTACAACACACACCAAGAATAAAATAACTGTGGATAGTACGAAACCAATAAAAAAAATATGGAAGACACAGATTGCACAGAAAGGAGTAAAAAATCACACACACTAAAACATGGACAAGAAAAACTTAAGACACCTTAAAAACTAGTACTGTCAACTCGAAAAGTGTATTAACTGGAATCATTCACAATCAAACTACATATTTTTATACTTTCAACGTTCAATGGCTTCGAGCTTCGGTCGAGTTCGAAACCAACCCAAAATAAATACGTGAATAATTGTAAAAGTTTTTATTTTATAAACTTAATTGATATTCTATTATATACACTTTTCTCCTTGACCGTACTTTATCACAACATAGAAAAAAATGTAAAATAAAGTACAAAACAATTAAAACTGTTAATAGTATCGTCGTGTCTTTGCCTGTTAAGTTTTTTGTAGTTAAACTGTTAGGGTAACTACCCCTTGCCACTAAATACATTAATTTAAATTAAATTAGATTGTAAACAGCAGCACATCGAGTGTAGTGTATATTATTGCGTATTATTGCATACACGGGTGATAATTAAATATTACTTGCAATTCACACAATATATTTTGTAGGACAAGTCTCTGTATGCTAAAGATCTATGGGTGAATATAACAGGAGGCGATATTGAACGGCGAATCATGAAAACATCAGAACGATCTTGAAGAAATTGACGACTGTCGACAGTTTGGACATTGATACTTGGTTTCTGTTACTTGCACATATGTTGTGTCGTGGATGGCGATATCATTTTAATAAAAGTTGCTAATTTGATTTATGTAGCAGAGGGGAAAATGCTGTGACATTATTTTGCAATGGCGGCACGTGGATAGAGTCGTTATGGAAAGTGGGGATTGTCGAACGGTCACAGGGGCGGACCAGGACAGTTCTCCGAGGCAAAACTGTCGGTTTGCTTATTTAAATGTTTATTGCCAAGATTGGAGGGGGATTGGGGGCGGTAGATTGTGAGGGATTGGAGGGGGGATTGTTAATTCAAAACACCACCTGCGAAATGGAGTCCTTACCATCACACCAAGATGGTGACGACCCTACCGCTCCGCCGTCGGCATGTTATTTTTGCCATTTTTTTTTAAATTAGCGCTTGACCGCATTCCCGCCTAATTTATTTAGCTAGTTTATTATAAGCCTATTCACTCTAGCCTTTATGACACTTAAATTGTAATAAGACGTTGCACCAACTGAGAATCACTGCTGTATCATGGGTGTAAGCAGCTAGTACCGAAATAACTATTTGTAGACAAATTTTTGTTCCATGTGTTATTCGACACGCAGCGCCGTAGTCGACTGCTGATCCATTGTGCCAACCGTTTTTTATTTTTAAATCGTACCACGTTTTTTAATTTCCAGACCATAGACCTTTTACGCATATGAAGACTAGTCTTTATAAATATAAGTGTGATTAACAAGAATGGTAGTAAGGCTGGGGGCACACATGCGTGCAATGCGTCTGACCTGCGGCATTATGCCGTACCGCGCGTCTATCTCCAAACGCTGGCTCTAGAAACACAGTTACCATGTGATTTTTGTTCTCCAATACCCAACTGCTGCCAATTTTTCATCAAACTAGTTTTTTTCACTTTTGCTCCCACATAACAGATTATAAAATCCCATTTCTTTTTTAATTTCCTATATAACCCACATGAACGATTTGTAGAACCTCATGGTTTCAGAATCTTGGACAAGACTGCATTTTTGAATGTAATGAAACTAATCAACTAAGGACATCACCAAACTTTATACATTCAAAAATTATTAATGAGATGTTTTGTCTCCACACTATTAGTCACTAATGGACCAAACGGGAATACTTTACAATGAACATATCTATAATACTATTATTAGCACATTAAATGGAAAATTAACCATGTTTGTTTCATGTAACAATAATGGAAACCATACTTATCTCGTCATGTAGCTAGCTTTTTGCCAACCAAGCAGTAATCAAACTAATTATTTAAAGTTAAGCAACAAAAATTCAAAGACATGTGATAACTACCAACCCGTGTTTGGTCCGTGGAATTTCGCGTGCCCGTTTTGGTGGAAAACTGCATCATGCCGCGTGAAGCATGAAGTCCCAGTAAGGAGAACATTTTTTTTATCAAGCTGTTTAAATTCACTGTTGGGCAAAGGCATCCCAGATATTCTTCCACCTTTCTTTAAGTTGTACCTACTCTTTCCAATCGATTACGAACGTGTCAAATGACAGCATTGCAGCCTTTTTTTAAGCGTCCGATTATGGTTCCAAAAATAGTAAATACTCCATCATTCCATGTGCTAATAACAGTGTTAAGGACCATTACACTCCTATATATAATGTTAACATAACATGGACATACCTGGTGTCTTTCAAGCAGAGCTTCAGCGCCGGTGACGTCATTGGCGAGTTCGTCCGAGCTTACCAAAGCCATCATGGAGTTGATCCACGCCATCAGGTCGCGGTAGTCGGATAGGAATCTGTGAAGGTGATGTGTTGATATGAATTTTGAATTGTATGATCAAATGTTAAGATGATTTTTCATCTTAACATTTGATCTTTCATCCCGATACTCCCACGGGATTTAAACTTACGTGGATGAAATCGTGGGTGGCAGGTAGTATACAACGTTATTTTTACTTTATAGGAGACCTGAATACAGTTTATTCAGGATAAGCAACTGAATCAATTCCAATCATTTTTACACCATGTTATATTTTTTCCCAAATACATTTAGAAATTTTTGCAGTGTGGTTACCGAGAGGGCAACACAGCTGACTAGGCGCGTGAGACAGATCCCCCGTGCCGAGCTGCTGGAGACGCGGGCGGGTGAGCAAGCCTATAAATTTGCTTTTTTTTTCATGTCTTTTTGAAATTTTGTACATAGATTCTTTACTTAAAAATATTGGACACGTATTTCGGGTTTCGCATATACAAAAAATAACTTTGTATACATATACTTTGTGGGGAACTGTCTGATGTGATATTCACGTTCGAAAAGTGCTGATTTTCAGTCAAATTTGAATAAATTACTTTTGTTTTAAGATACAGAGATCAGGATAGAAGGTTGTTATAAAGTATTGTTTAACCAACTGTTTATATTTATTTGTATAGTTACCTCTGCAGATCATATGAGTCCAGCAGCTTCTCCTTCCTGGCATTAGCCCTAGCCTGCAACTGCTGCCAGGCCTCGTTGATCTCCCGCTGCTTGCTGTAGGTGGCGTCCGCTGAGTCGCCGTGTGTGGACATGAGGCGGTTGGCTGTGTCGTCCAGTTGGCGGATCTTATCGCCAAGGGCTGCGAGGTCACGCTCTAGGCCCTCGTGTTTGCCTGCGGGGCGAATTGATCAAGAGTTTTGTCAGCACCATAGCCAAATACTATTCAAGCAAACAGTTAAAACTTACTAGTGATTTTTAAACGAAAAATATTTTAATAGGGTGTCAAAAATGATGCCTTTACGCAAGCAATACAAAAAAATAAACTACTATATAAATAAAATCCTCGTTCGAGTGTATTTACTAACACTGCTTACTTTCATAAGGGAAAATATTACTACATAAAAGTCCTATCGAAATAGGTTCAATAATTGTAAGCTATTCTTCATCAGAATAGCTGCTTCGTTCTTTTATTACTATAAATTCAAACATGGAATGTTAGGCAAACTTTTATTTGTGGTTTTGCGGGTTCCCGCAAGGAACAAAAACTTGTATGGCCTACAGGTTGTTGTTCCGGGTCTAGCTGTTTGTGTGTGTGTTTAAATGTTTACTCACGCTGCAACGTCTGCACAGATCTCAAGTCCTTGCCCAGGTCATCAGTGGCCAGGGCGGCTTCCTTCTCGGCGATCCAGTCCTTGGTCTCGTCCACATCACTGTGGAATCGTTGTACTTCGTGCGCTGAGCCCAGTTGGGCGGCGCGCTCGGCTGTCAGTTGTTGGAGGGAAGTCCATTTGGAGTTGAGTTCCTGTTGGGGCAAATCAACTTTAAGAATTGTTGGAATAACGAATATTGTTGGACTATTTTCATCCATTCTACATAATGAATGACATCGGGTAGGCCCTATAAAAATACAGGAAGTCTGATTGTGCTAGGTACCAATTTGCCAGAGACGGTGTTTCCGTCACAGTACAATTTGAGTGTCTTCAAGGCTAGAGTGAATAGGCTCTTAATAAACTAGCGCGCTTTACCATTATCGATCGCATCACTGCTTACCATCAGGCGGGATTGCGGTCAAGCGCTAGTTTATAACCAATGGGAAAATTGTTAAAATCGTGTGAAATCATTCATACATATCCATTTATCGCCAAATCGGTGCTCCAGCTACCGTTCCAGCGATAAATGGATATGTATAAGTGAATTTCCACCTTCTCATGACATTTATCATTACTATTACACACAACAGCATTACCTAACTGACTACCTCTGAGAAGAAAAGTCGAAACAAACTCAGGAAACATGGTCTTTTTTCAAGTCCAGACATTAAAAATGAAAATTTTTACAATGACAACATGTGTGCTTTGTACATAGCAATCAATTTACGTGGTTTTAAAAAAAAGGGATCAAAATGTCATAATTGTAGCACAATTACGCATATTGCTTAATGACATTGCTTAACAGAGCGAGCAGCTCAATCCCAAGCTTCTAGATAATCTGAGATTTTATAATAAATTTGCAAAGTTTGGTCTTAATACAGCTTTTAAATCTTTTGATGGGCAAGTTTCCAGTGTTTAAAAACGTCCGACAAACAACCCTATCTTACCTGCATCTGAGTCTTAATTTTGAGTGCAGCCTCAGTCTGCCCCACAGTCATGAGCTGCACGGCGATCTCGTTCATCTCGGCGAGTCGCACCTCGTTGGCGCGCAGGTCGTTCTGGAAGTCGTCGAACTTCTTCTGCATGACCTCTACCTGTTCCAGGTCTTCGCCCACATCTTGGACTTGGGCGTGCATTTCCTGTGAAACAAGTGTTAGATGATCGATTTAAGTTTGATTTTTACCCTTTGTGTACGGAACCCTAAAAAAGTAAAGGTAGGTTAGGTTTACTGAACTAAAAGGTAAAAAAAAAAACTCAATTCATGATAAGATCATATTTTTTCATAGTTATTTATTTCATTAACTTTTATGTAAAAAAAGGTACAAAAGTTAATACTCAATGAATTTGAGAAAATTAAGACTTAATGCTTTAGTCAATTAAGGGTGGTGAAGAGATTTAATTTTAGGTGCTTTGATTGAGGGGAAAAATGATAAAAACACACATTAATACATAAATAGGTTACACACATACACATACATAATATTCTCATAATATAACCTATACCAAGGGAAAGACGTGTTGGGATGACCCTACGCTATTTGTTTCGAAAATGCTATAGTATAAGAACTTGAAGAAAGAAAGTAAACAACATACCTTATCCTTGATCCACGTGGCGAGCTCAGCAGCCTCACGCACCAGCACGTAAGCCTTGACGGTCTCATTGAGCTTGTTCTGTCGCTCACGAGCCAATTCCAGCAGGTTCTCGTATTGGCCCTCGATCTGAGAACAAACGTTTTTCATTAAGTTTATGTTACTGTTAGCAAAGTTTAGTTGAAAATTCTGTTCTATAAATGTGTTACAGAAGTCCTATGGCATTTCTTAATACAACGTTATTTTTTCTTTATACTTCGTACCTGAATATAATTTGTTCAGAATAAGAAAGTGAATCGATTCCAATAATTTTTACACCATGTTATATTTTTTCCCAATTACATTTAGAAATCGTTGAAGTGTGGTGACCGAGCGCACAACGCAGTCGATGCCACATTTTTGGTTCAAATCATAACAAACGTGTCACCACAATACTATGTCAATAAATTACTACTTTAATTGCCAATATCATGTTAAAGTACATAATATGTTTATTTAAATAGAAAAAAAATGTGTCTCGTATCAAAAATTCTCATAACTTCCGAACACATAGACTTAAGATATATACTTCCAATATTATTTGATACAAAAAAGAAAACCGCCTTTGGTATGTGTAAGTACAGCTTGGCAATAAAGAGTAGAAAATAATAGGAGCGCGAATGTGCTGTTCGAATGGCTACCCACAATTAATTAAAAATAGTTTTATTCGTTATTTGTGTATAAACAATTAAATACTTTATTTTTTAAACGTAAATCGTTTAGATAATAAAGTAAATAAAAACACAAATTTTAATTAGAAACAACTAATAAACTTTGATTATCTTAATAATCAAAGTTTATTCTTCTTCTTCTTCCTCAGCCTATAGATGTCCACTGCTGGACAAAGGCCTCCCCAAGGCTTTCCACGATGACCGGTCTTGTGCTGCCCGCATCCATCGGCTTCCCGCGACCTTCACCAGGTCATCGAAGTTGTTGACGAGTATACAATATGTAAAGAAAACCCTGTCCGACCCATAAGGATAATAAAGGTTAGGTAAACACTTGACCAAATATAATATAAAATTTTACATAATCATCACAGTAACAATAATAATGAATTTTGAAATAATCTTTTTTTCCCGGGCATTAATTCCAATTTCCCCGAAATTTAGTAATTTAAAAAAAAACTGACAACACCATTTGTGGCGGAGCGAATAGCGATACGACTACGTGCCGCATGCCCCGCCCCCTTTCACCCGCGCATGTATGCGCGGGTGAAGGGGGGCGGGGCTATCGGGTTGCCTACCGCACATGCATTAAGTTACCTCGCTTTTTCGAAATAATATTTATTTTTTTGGGGGGATTTTTTTTTAAGTTTAGCCCGGCTTTATAGGCATTATTAGAATCAGTTAACGATACCTAACAATACCTTCACGGATCGGACAGGGTTTTCTTTACATATTGTATATACCTGGGACAGACAGTCCAACTAGGTAGGTCCAACTTCGAGAAAGAGGTGTCTCGGCGAATCCAGCTCGGTTGGGCAGCGTTCGGGAAGCTACGCTACATCTTCTCGTCGTCCAAGATACCACAGTGTCTCAAGACTAAAGTCTTTGACCAGTGTGTGTTGCCAGTGATGACTTACGGAACTGAAACGTGTCGCTCACAATGGGCCTCATACAAAGGCTCAGAGTCACACAAAGGGCAATGGAAAGAGCTATGCTAGGAGTTTCTCTGCGTGATCGAATCAGAAATGAGGAGATCCGCAGAAGAACCAAAGTCACCGACATAGCTCTGCGAGTCGCTAAACTTAAGTGGCAGTGGGCAGGGCACATTGCTCGTAGAACCGATGGCCGATGGGACAGCAAGGTTCTGGAGTGGCGGCCACGTACTGGAAGACGCAGCGTAGGGAGACCCCCAACAAGGTGGATCAAAGTTTATTAATTCTTACTAATTTCTAAAAAATCCAAAAATTAAAGATGTTTCTTAAAACGTCTTTAATTTTTGGAATGTTGCCAATAGACAAAAAATTAGTTCTATTTCTAGACTTTATTGCCAAGCTGTATGGCCTTTCCGATACACGCAGTATATACTAACTAACTGATATAATTATGATGCGTCGATTGGATCATTTTCAAAACGTAAACATCAGATCAAAGCAAAGTATATAATGATGGTTTGCATAGCTATAAATATACAAATGCATATGTGTTACGGTTGCCAATCACATTTTTGATCATCCTGGCTTATGGCATTAAATTCGATAGAGGTCCATTGCTGGATAAAGGCCTTCCCCAAGGCTTTCCAGAATGATGGATCTTGTGCTGCCCGCATCCAGAGGTTTCTCGCGACCTACACCAGGTCATCGGCCCACCTTGTCCCAGGGCCTCCCTATTTTGTTTAAATGGGGGTAATGTACCTGGTTCTGTCTAGCCGCAATAGAGCTGGAGTCGGCGAGGTTCTGCTGCGAGGAGGAGAGGCCGGCGTCGATCTTCTTAACGTAGGCAGCTGGGACGAATCCCTGGCGATCATTCACCTCCACTTTCCACCAATCCTGTGAAATTAAGAGCAAGTTAATATAACGTTTCCGATTAGGTTGAGTATCCTGAGTACCTAAAGTCTGCCTCCGTGGCGTAGCGGTAGCGAAGCGGCCGCTGCGCATGGAGGCGCGGGTTCGATCCCCGCGCAGTGCAAATATTTGTATGCATGAATATGAATATTTGCACTGGTCTGGTCGTGCCTCGGAAAGCACGTTAAGCCGTTGGTCCCGGTTGCTATACGAACATCTAATGGCAGTCGTTACGGGTTGTTGGAGCCCTCAAAAGTTCAACAATTGGTCTAACTGCAATACTTCGATATCGCCTTCGGGTTGTGGAAGTCAGACGGCAGTCGCTTCACAGAAAATGTCACAGTTTAGCCAAACTCAGCAGTTAGACTGGTAAAGCGGACCCCAGACTCCAAAGCTGTAAAAGCTTCGGATGCGACTGGGATGAACGCTGAGATGATGATGATCCTGAGTACCTAAAGTATTGGTGATCACAACACTTCAAAATTGTCGTATTACACGATATAAAAAGAAAATGGTGTCGTTAAAGCAGAAGAAACATCAATAGATAGGCAGGTAACGAGTCTAATTTCCACATTTATCTAAGTACGATTACGTATGGTGACTTTATGAATATATCTTTGGTTGGTTGGTTATAGTAATACCAGCAACCTAATAGCGTAACAAGCTATTACTGTAAATTAGATTCATTTTGAAGCTTACTGCTAATGCATTGCTCCATATGTTCAAAAAATGTGTCTGCTCAACTACGTAAACGCCGCAATGAATGTTGTTATTCTGTCAAAATTAAACCCATTGCTACTGATAGTGTGTCACGTAATTAGATTTATAAAAAATATTGAACACGTATTTTTTATTTTTTCTTTCATTCAAATACTAAGGAAGATATATTGATTTGAAATGTCGCATGACGTCACGCTGTGGTACGAAATATACCACGGCGTGACGTAATTAGCCCCCACTCCGTAACTTTAATAATACATCTCCGTAGTTTTTGGTAATTTCGACAAAATAAAAAATACGGGTCTTGATTTTTTTATTTTTTTTTATTATATGTAAGACGGACTAATTATTTTTTTGATTTTTATACCTTGGATACATCCCTATTATAGTGATGGTCATAATTATTTTTAACCTCATGGTAGAATGCGTGACGGATATGCTCAAAGGTGCATGCTCGATAACTATACTCTACATCCTAAAAATAGTCTTACGTTTAAAGTTTCCGTGCATGTAGTATTATGTAAATACATTTAGATTGCACGCAATAGTGTTCTTTCTGCCAGCCAAGTAATATGTAAATATTTAGATAACGAGTACAACATAGCTGGTTTTTAAATAATGGCGGCCCATTTTCCCCCATGATAAGCTAACAGTACTAAATGAAATCGATTATGCGAGTAAGTAATTTATTTTTATTACCACGCGTAAGTGACGAAAACAATACCTGCCTAATAATGTCTTTTATTGATCCTCTACAAGTCTGAAGTCACTTCTTATATAGAGAAGTCTTATGTATTGATCACTTCGCTGTTTCAAAGTGGAGTGTTATTAAAATACTCGAATATCTACATGCACATTTTTTTTATAAATTATAAACTAGTGTTTGACCGCAATCCCGCCTTATGGTAAGCAGTAATGGAATCGTTGATGGAAAAGGGCTCTAGTTTATTAAGAGCCTATTAACTCTGGCCTTGAAGACACTTAAATTGATGTCCGACCGAAACACCGCTGCTGGCAAATTGTTTTACTCTCTCGATGAACGCGGTATAAAAGAAGATGCGAAACGCGTTCGGATCGTGGTGGTCAACAAAGTAAGAGTGGAAACACGCCGTACGATGGGTCGTCCGATGATGGAACGGAGATGTGGGAATTAAATGATTATTATTAGTTATAAACTAGTGCTTGACTGCAATCCCGCCTGATGGTAAGCAGTGATGCAATCGTTGATGGTAAAGCGCACTAGCTTATTAAGCCTATTCACTCAAAAAAAAACTGAGTGAATAGGAAGGAAGACGGCAGTTGAGCGAGGTGATGCAATGTTTAACCAAACAACACGACCAACGATGCTGCGCCAGAGGATGATCTGGAAACCCCCCACGATCAAACTCCCGACACAACAACATTAGGCACATCGTACCCGGCAAACATCGCAATACAACTGCTCAGACCCGTCCACCGTACGGCTTCACCAGACATCATGCCGGAACACGATGGATCGCTTGGCGGCATGACTTTGTCTAATGATGCAACAAATTTGCGTTAGCTAAATCATTTATGTTGCGGAAGCAATATTCGTTCTCGCAACGCCCAGCGTAAGGTATGAGATGGAACACCGGGGTGGTTTTTAGTCGGTAAAAGTCTGACAGGGCGACGGGCATAGGTACATGTGGATTTTCCACCCTGAGGGAAACAAAAACAAAACGCTACATCATTTATAACCCAAGAACGGTGGACCGATTTTATGAGAGTTCGTTGGAGATCTCCGATTTAAAAAAAAGAAATGAAAAATTCGGCTGCGGGTAGATTGAAAGAGATACCGCGTGGTCCCTGGCGCCTAGGAAGGTGAAGTGACACGGGTGGGTTTTAGTCTGTAAAAGTCTGCACACGCCTGTCCAGGTCGCCCTAAGTGGAAGAGGTCAGTTGATGATTTTCCAGATTTCCTCACGATATGAGTTCATGTGTTCAGATAATATCAAAAAATACCAGCATAAATCTGTTTAACAGAAGAAACAATATATTCAAGACTTCCTGTTATAATTCGTCCGACCTTCCTTCAATTCAAGCTGAACAAAACAATATGGCAGCAATCAATCAGGCCAAACCCATACGATGTGAAGACAATAGTGATTTTAAATAAACGGTTACACTCCCGGTAAACATTTGACGATCGAGAATAATAACAACCAAATCTCTGCCAGTACCAGATGATGTGTTTATATAAAACGGTGTTTTGAGAGAAAAAATAGCCATCCTTTCGGTCTTCTATAAGAAGCATTCTGGCGAATGTGCAAGGGAATTGCATGATTTAATTCCCCCATCTCCGTTCCACCATCGGACGACCCGTCGTACGGCGACTTTCCACCCTCACGTTGTTGACACCACTACGTTCCGGAAGAAGCGTTGCGCTTCTTCTTTTATACCGGGTACATCGAGGGACTGGAACGATTTTCCGGCGGCGGTGTTTCCGTCACACTACAATTTGAGTGTCTTCAGGGTTAGAGTGAATAGGCTCTTAATAAACTAGCGTGCTTTACCATCAACGATCGCATCACTGCTTACCATCAGGCGGGATTGCGGTCAAGCGCTGGTTTATAATTTATAAAAATAAAAAAAATATTTTTAAGTTTAGTAACGTACAGACGACAGCACATCAAGCTACTACAATCTGTCAGATTTCCTTATTAGATTTTCAACTTTATCTTTAAAGCATTAAGGCTCAAGGTTGATTGGGAATATCTGACAGTTTGGGGTAGCTTGACCTGCTGCCGTCCGTACTACGAATTCATTAAAGATCAACCATAACCTTTTTATCGTCTCACTGTCGGGCACGACTCTCATACAGAGAAGGTGCCACCACGCTTGCTCAATGCAGCAGTCAGAATAATATTGAGAGATTATATAGATGTATGACGTCACTTTTTCTGTTTACTCTGATTTGAGAGCGACATGATCTCTTAACGTTTATTATCACTTATCAATGTGAAACGTATTCAGATTGAATGCCGCACACGACGAGGAAAACGCATTAACATCAAAAGATTGCATGCGTACCTTATTCTTTAAGTTTGCAAGAGTAAGCAGTTAAACTAAATAGGTTGTAATATATGCCGCAGGACCGACAACCGTTGGGGTAAATGAGTCCTCGAGTGGAGACCGCGTCTCGGCAAACGTAGCGTGGAACGCCCTTGGGCGAGATGGAGCGACGACATCAAAAAGATGGCTGGTAGTGGCTGGCGGAGAACTGCTCAAGATCGAGCTTGTTGGCGTGCCATGAAGGAGGCCTATGTCCAGCAGTGGACGAGTAGGGGCTGATGATGATGATGAGGTTGTAACTGACTACTCGCTAACAAATGCGCATGCGCAGGTTGTATTTTTTTCATTTAGTTTTTATTAGGGGCTTTTGTCCCAATATGGGTCAGTCCCATCGTACCTTATTACAAATTACTTTTTTCTTCTTCTTCTTTAGCCTATAGAGGTCCACTGCTGGACAAAGGCCTACCCCAAGGCTTTTCTTCACAATGACCGGTCTTGTGCTGCCCCCATACATCGGCTTCCCGCGACCTTCACCAGGTCATCGGTCCACCTTGGCCGTCCCTACGCTGCATCTTCCGATACGTGATTGCCACTGCAGAACCTTACTGCCCCATCGAGCATCGCTTCGACGAGTAGTGGTCGCCCACTGCTCCTTAATTTTAGCGTGTCGAAGAGATGTTGGTGACTTTGATTCTTTTGCGAATCTCCTAATTTCTGATTTGATCGCGCAGAGAAACTCCGAGCATAGTTTTTTCCATCGCCCTTTGTGGCCTTGGGTCTTCGTATGAGGCCCATTGTGAGCGCCCACGTTTCAGTTGCGTATGCCATCACGCCGCAAATGATTTAGCATATTTAAACTTCTAACCTAAGAAACAAGTACCATACAACAGATTCAATATGACGAATTATTATTGAGCGAGCGACTATTATTAAAAGCTATTATTTTCAGGCTGCTTCCGGAGCAGCTTGTTAGTAGCTATTTCAATTTTAAACGTTTCTAACAAGGCATTTTGAAGTTTATTCCATGTATTCATGCTTTATCTTTGAATACACTGGCTCCTGAAATACAGGTATTTTACCTAGAGCAGGAGTCTGGGCTTCACTTAGTAAACATTTTATGAACCAATAAATTTACATTTACTTTTATGGTAATAAAATATGTACATATGTATTTATTATCTCTAGTGTGAATGGATCTTAATATTGGAGCCATAACCATTTGCGCTGAAACAATTTTTCTTTAATCATTATTAATTTTTAGGAACTTTTTAATTCCCAAAAATTAAAAATTTGAAAGTGTTTGCGAATTTCATTTTCTGTTTACATGATTGGCTACTGTTGTTATTGATCGACCAATCACAGTAGCTCTAACGAGATAAGTTAAAAGATTATCTATCAGACGTAAAAAAGTGTGTAACTCACATGCTTTAACTTCTTATCATTCTTTCTGTTGTGTACAAACAGACGATCCACCAACATCACGGTTAACCAACTTAACACTATCATTTTAACACTAGTATCACTTCACTATCACAGAGAGATTCACTGGCCACTTATAAAAAAAAACTACATTTTTACTTGTCTTTATTCAAAACTTTCATAGTTCCATTTCCTCGTCTCATTAAAAAAACATAATACTTTTTTAATTATACAGGGTCAGATTCGGTACTGACACATAGTTTAATTATTCTTTTTTTTATATAAAAAGGTTCTATGATATAAGTGCGTTCGTCCTCTTTCGTGGTTCATCGTAGACTGTTCACGTGTCCAGACAGCGACAGCCGTTTAGCGCGCGTTACATAAACATGGTCGGATTCAGCCAGATTACAATGAATCGAATGTGATACTTTACGACTGAATAATGTCGAATATTTTGTGGATTTACAGAAATATCACATTTAAATAATTTTATTTATGAGTTTAGGGAAAAATAACTTTAATTCGTACACAGTAAAGTTCAGTTTACGGTACAACTTCAAATACTTTTATATCTTGTTTAATAGTGTTAGTCATTCTGAACATTATTGTCATTGAAATAAAGTTGAAATTTATTGAACTATAAATAGGGTGGGATGAGCAGCACTGCGCACTTTAACTATAGATATAATTTCATTATCATTATCAACCTTTTTACCGTCCCGCTGCTGGGCACAGGTCTCCTCTCATAGAGAGAAGGATTAAGCGTAATCACCAGGCTTGCTCAATGCGGGTTGGCGATTTCAGACTTAAAAGTCCAGGTTTCCTCTAGATGTTTTCCTTAAGCTTGTAATCCGTCATTGGTGACCAAGATTTACTAAGAAAGTACATATAACTTAGAAAAGTTACATTGGTACTTGCCTGACCTGGAATCGAACCCGCACACTCATACTTGAGAGGCTGGTGTTTTGACTATTAGGTTATTATGACTATATCTTTAATATAGTAATTTAATATGCATATTAAATAGAAATCTAATATGCATATTAGATAGTGAAATTAAAGTAATTCCCAAGCCAACTCCTAGGGGATTAGCACATAGCCGCTGTGTACCTACCACATATTATCATGGAAAATGCACATTAAATACAGAAGTAAACATATTGACATTGGGTAACTTTTTTCGATAAATATTTGATAACACTACTGATATTGGTATAAGAATTATCTATGAGTGTTACTCTAATTAATTCCAAGGACGAAATATACGGCGTTCCTAAGCTAACAATATTTCATATCGATTATTATTTAATGTTTTGTGTAAAAATAAAAGTTGCGGTAAGGTATGACGTCATTATATTGATAACTGTTATCTATAGTAATGTTATACACATGTGAACTTTGTAGGGGGTAATGTCTAGATGTACTAAAGTTACATTGGTACTTGCCTGACCTGGAATCGAACCCGCACACTCATACTTGAGAGGCTGGTGTTTTGACTATTAGGTTATTATGACTATATCTATAATATAAATAGATGCATATTAAATAGAAATCTAATATGCTTAATACATAGTGAAATTAAACTAATTCCCAAGCCAACTCCTAGGGGATTAGCACATAGCCGCTGTGTACCTACCACATATTATCATGTAAAATGTACATTAAATACAGAAGTAACCATATTGACAATAGTTAACTTTTTTCGATAAATATTTGATAACAATACTGATATTGGTATAAGAATTATCTATGAGTGTTACTCTAATTATTTCCAAGGACGAAATATACGGTGTTCCTAGGCTAACAATATTTCATATCGATTATTATTTAATGTTTTGCGTAAAAATAAAAGTTGCGGTAAGGTATGACGTCATTATATTGATAACTGTTATCTATAGTAATGTTATACACATGTGAACTTTGTAGGGGGTAATGTCTAGATGTACTAATAGTAGTTTATGATACTGATACATAATGAGGGGTATTAAGCACGAGTGCGAGTTTAAAAAACGAGCGAAGCGAGTTTTTTAATAGTATCACAAGAGTGTGTAATACCTAATTATGTACAGTTTCATACACTACTTTATCTAATCTCAGTGCGTCTAACGCCAACGCAACACAATTCCATTTAATCAGTTTCATAATTGTAATATGCAAAATGTTAACAATTCTGCATCCTGCATCACAGCGCATGCGCCAAAGCGCGCGCAGCCACAGATAAAAAATGAAATAGTACTGTCTACATTGATATAATATTAAACAGATATGATATTTTGTACGCTTCAAGTTCAATGCGCTAGTGACTTATCTACCTTAGTTTAATATTATATCAATGGCTGTCTATGGTTTGTACCGTAATGAAATTTTTTTTTATTACAACATTATTTTGTTAGAGAAATAATGTTATAATTTAATTTTTTAATTTCCTTTCGATATACTATTGGTAAAGTACGTCAATATAAACTCCTTTTTGGTTTTATATTTTTAATTTTTTGATATGAGAGTAGATAAAACAATTTTCGAAATTCTTTGCCGTTATAAAGCCATGTCATTTGTGTTTCATATGTAATATAAAAATTCGACAAAAGGCGGGTGGGAACTATGGGCTACAATATTTTGCCCGCGGCTTAAATTCGGAGTAACGCGTTTCCCCTTTCCAAAATTTTCATCCTCTATTTTAGTGCTGATGATTTCCAAAAATAAAACAGGTATTTTTCGTTGGTATCAAAGAGTCTGTATACAGTCTTTTACCATTCTACCTTGAAAACTGCGAAAAGTCCCATCTAAAATTATACCCTCTTTTTGAAGACTTCCAGAAACAAATGATCCACAATTTTTAGGTTACCCACAAATAGTCCGCATACCAATTTTTGACTTTTTACCTTGAAAATTGCGGAATGAATGTTCAATACAACCCCCCTCCCCCCACCCTTTTAAGAAAGTGAGGGGTTAGAAAGAGACAAAAAGTAGCCTATGTCACACTCCATCTCTTCAACTATCACCACTTGAAATCATGTCAATTCCTCGCTCCGTGTAACCGTGAAAGATGGACAAACAATAAGACACGCCTTTTTTGTAAGTTTATTTTGGGAACAAGTGAATCAGAAGGAGCACTTGTGCAATATTTGTACTTATTTTTATCAAAAAAAGTAATAAGAGACAAGACCATACAAGTTCCAGAACATTAATATCAAGATTTTACAGAGGGTGACAAAGGGCGGTCTTATCGCTAAGAGCGATCTTTTACAGATAACCTTTGGATGGATTACCAAGGGGAAGGAGAGAGAAATAGTGTAGGTAGTCTACAGTGTACTATTTACATAAGACTATACAGTTAATACTACTGCAATTAATATCTTCTTTGCTTCTTTAATTAATGTAGATATGAGTCACAAAACTGTCTGCATTTTATCTGCTGTCTGATACGTGTGTGTGTATCAGACACGTGTCTACGAATCTAGAAAGTATAGTATCATCTACAATGATAAATTTATGAGTGTTTTTATCACCGTCATCCTGATTATTTTCCTTTTATTAAAATAGTATAGTAATAAATATTTATATAATATAAATATTATGCATTTGAGGGATTTTCTAATACAACCTCAACACCAGCCATTAATCAGCAGACAAATTCAGCTAAGCCGTATTTTATGGTCTGATAGATTCGCGGGCCAACGAAAAATTAAGAATGGTCAATATGGTCACTATCTGTCTTAAAACAACATCTGATGTCATTATAATTTTATTTATGTTTAAAATTAAAGTGATTTCAAGTTTAATAAATATCAGCTTTGTTTTAATGATAATTAAGTTGATTTGAGACTATTGAAAAGTTATAAAAAATGTTTGAAGTTGTATCGTAAATTAACCTTTACTGTGTAGGAGTTAAAGTCATTTTTACATTAATTCATATTTGTATTAAATTTTTGGAGAATGAGAATATGTCGCAGTATTAATTTGGGTATAATATTCGTCTTACCTTGTTGTTAGAATTGAGCAACGTCAGTACATCGCCCCTCTTCATGGACACTTCGCGCGGCGACTTCTCCGCGTAGTCGTAGAGGGCTACCACGCACTCCTTGCCTGATACGTCCACCACGGGGGATTCTTGTTGCTGTACGGACAAAAAACATAGTAATGAAAATTGGATCATCCCCATCACCTGCCTAGCCTGGTCCCAAGTACATTGGATTCGGCTAACAGTCTAACCGGATTCAGCAAACACCAGCCTTTTACATGGAGCTGACAGGAATATGAGAATTTGGTGAACTTCAGAAATACAGTAAGCTAAAATGACGTTTCACTCTGACTTCTGATAGTCAAAGGGTGTCACAAATTATAATGAAATTGTTAAAAGGATCAGTATTTTTGTTCCTCGACAAGTGATGATGCTTAGCGTTAGTTTGACATATCTAAGGCAGATATCTGAGGGATATTTCTAGTGATTTTAAGAACGTGTACTCATAATTATTTACCCAATTTTTTTACATTTATGCTCACTAAGATGAGATGGCGATAAGATTTTGAACATTTATAATAACGGAGCTTGGTCTTCTGACTACTTTTTCCTAACAACTAGCTAGTATACGAAAAAAATGAATCTTTAAAACAAAATAAACTCACCCTGCACCCATCAGCTTGTTCCCTCAGACTCTTGATAGTATTGCCGAAAGCCTCGAGATCCGACAACAGTGCCTCATGTTTCTTCAGCAGCGCTTCGGAAGAGTCCTCATCCTTGCCATAGTCGTGAGTGTTAGCCATGGGTTCTTTTTCACGGATCCAAGATTCGGCTTCGTTGGCGTCAGCGAAGTACTGTTGAGCTTGGAGGGAGTCTTCCAGGTCTTGTTTGCGCTGTGCGAGAGAAAGAAAATTAGTCTTTGGCAAAGTTCCATATTTTCAGAAGATTGAATGACGCAATGCATAATTATTAATTAGATTATTCATTTAAATTATACTAATATAGAACATAAACGCTTTTAGCTTTAGAATTTTGATGAAATTCGATACCATAGGCAGCAGGAAAGGAAGGTAGCATAAATACGCATATTGCTTAATGACATTGCTTAGCAGAGCGAGCAGCTTAGTCTCAAGCTCTATTGTCTTCTAAATAATCTGTGATTTTATAATACCCCTTTTTGCAAAGTTTGATCTTTATATAGCTTTTAAATAGTTTAATGGATAAGTTTCGTAGTTTCGTATGTCCCTTACGGATATATGATTACCTCTGGGTTTGAGCTTAGAATGAATGCCAACATGGTTTCAGTCGTCCCTGACAGTCGGTTTTCTTATCCGTCCGAGAAAAATTAGTCAGGAGTAGGCTTCATTTCTTTTAATAAATTAATCGGGATAAGAATGGACAAATGAGTCCGTAGTTTCATTGGCGATATTAGAGTGAGTATTTATTTAGATCAACGTCGATGTTCATGCCTCGTGTGGTACCGGATTTAGAATAGTACCAACCCATATCCTCCCGTGGGTGTCGTAAGAGGCGACTAAGGCCTAAGGAAACTCTCACTAGGGAAGCTTTTCCTGTGAACTCTTACCAACTCATCTGCCAAACATGGGGATTATGGCAAGGATCCCCAATGAAATTAAAGCTTTGGGGGAGGCCTTTGTCCAACAGTGGACCTCTATAGGCTGAAAAGAAGAGATATTGATAATGAAAGTCAGTACCTGCGCCGCCTTCTCTTGCAGCTGCGTCCACTGCAGATGCAGGTGCTGCAGGCGCAGCGCGATGTCGTCTGCGGCGAAGTGTCCCGCGTCCCTGAGCGCGGCGCCGGCCGCTCGCACGGCGTCGACGCGGGCCTCGTGTTGTGCCATCTCGCCCATCACGGCCTGGTGCTTCTTCATCAGGTTCTGCACGCCGATTAGGTCGCGCCCTGTGGGTGAACACGATATCTTGTGAAGCTCCAAAGAGGAAATTCATACGCTAGCTAGTTCAGTGCATTCTTATCTTTTATTTAATTAAGAAAGCGGATAAAATATTAGTTCAGTCCTGTCGAATTACGATACTCCACAGCCAGTTTAGACGTCATTAAAAACATGGCAACTTTATAATTACATACAACGTTATATTTTGTTTATGCAAAATCTGAATAAGCAACTGAATCAATTCCATCATTTTTACACAATGTTATATTTTTTCCCAAATACATTTAGAAAATGTTGCAGAGTAGTTACCCAGCGGTTACGATAGATCATAGTACGTACGGGCGCGTGGGGTCAACACAGCGCACTTGCCGGGCCGGGCGGAGCTTTGACCATATTTTTGTTGAGACAAAAATTTGCCAGCGACGGTGTTTCCGTCACATTACAATTTGAGTGTCTTCAAGGCTAGAGTGAATAGGCTCTTAATAAACTAGCGCGCTTTACCATCAATGATCGCATCACTGCTTACCATCAGGCGGGATTGCGGTCAAGCGCTTGTTTATAACATATATAAAAAAAAAAAACAACCAAGTAGAATAGCAGGCTTGGTTTTTCATTACATCTTTTTTAAATTTTGTACTTAGATTCTTTACTTAAAAATACTGGATACGTGTTTTGAGTTTCGCATAAACAAAAAATATCTATTGTATTGTATAAATATTTATTGTAATTGTATCTATTTATCTTTTTCCCTTTTTTAATAAAATAGAAATGATGTACTAGTTTCTGAACAAAGGAATCAGAGCCAATACAATACTACACAACTTCAATATAACACAGTCTTGGTCACTGTTGGACTATACACCCACTAAAGAAAACCTCCAAAACTGAAAATTTTGCTGTTCCATACACTTTAACCTCATAAGTATAACACTTATTTTTGAAACACTTAATTTTTTTATTCAACAATAAAGGTTTTTATTGAGGGTCAAATTATGTGCTCGATTCATGATTACAGTTTGCACATCAATATCTTAGCCAACCTGTACATCCATTCTTATCGTAATCATTGCTCCAAGTGTTCGAAAATGTGTCTACTTGACAATGTAAATAATGCAATGAATGTTGTTGAACTGTCAAAATTAATCCTAATGCTACTGATAGTGTGTTTCGCAATTTACCTGCTTGTTAGTAATTACCAATATCCTTCAAGTCTACAAGAGGCTATGATTACATACCTCTGTTGGTAGATGCGATGATGGGTTCCTTCTCACGGATCCAGGCGGCTTCGTCATCCAAGTCCCTGAACAGCTGCTGAGCTTGCAGCGAGTCTAACAGGCGACGTTTACGGATAGCCATTGGTTTATCGAGGGCTGTGTAGCGACCGACAAGTCCATCCTGGAACAATGTTAAAAAAAATTCGGGTAAGAACATAGGCTACTTTTCATTCTGTATCGCAGACGATGTCGCGGGCAACAGCTATACTTTATTTATACTAATATGTATATAAAGCTGAAGAGTGTTTGTTTGAATGCGCTAATTTCAGGAACTGCTGGATCGATTTGAGAAATCATTTGGTTGTTGGATAGCCCATTGATCCAGGAAGCCGCGAAGGATGCTGCGACCAACACAAGCCTGTTTATTTTGGTGTTAAAATAAAATGTTCAAGTAACTAACTCCACGCGAACGAAGTCGCGGTCGGCCGCTAGAACAAAATAAACACTGACCCGCTTAGCCTTGATGTTGTCGGCATCGAAGTGTCCCCTCTCAATGAATTGTTCCGCTTGAGTGCGGATGGCGTCAATCCTCTCCGCGTGTGAGCTGACATCTGCTTCCAATAGAGCATGCTTCTTCTGAAGATTCTGGACGCTGGTTAGGTCCTGAGTGGAAGAGTTACATGATTAGTTTCGAATTGTTTAGTTCCTAGGTTACATTGGAAGCCAAAACCTCAACATAGTTGGGGAAAAAGCAAAGCAAATGATGATATTACCTTGCCATAGTCCTCGCTAAGCAGCTGTCCCTCCACCTCAGACAGCCACAGCTCAATGTCTTCAACAGCTCGGTTGTACTGCTGCTGAGCGGCCGCTTCTTGCAACTTGCTGCCCTTCAGCTCTGAGGCGGCAGACAGCTTCTCCCAAATTCCACCCAATTCGCTGACACGGGCCTCAATTTGAGCTGTATATGGAAATAGAGAGATTAGATAACAAAAAAGGTAGAGGACGCCCACTAACCACCTGGTGGTCCACAGTGGCCAAGGACTTAGAGCGTGCCCAATTAAACATCCCGACAACCCAGGACAGATCATCCTGGCGCAAAAGAACGAGGAGAGCCGACCCCAAATAATGGGAAGTGGCTAGGACAAAGAAGAAGAAGAGGAGATTATGTCTGGGCAATGGCTGCCCCACGAAGTAAGTTCTGTCCGTGTAAATAAACTCAAGCTGCCTACGGGTCATTTATAAACACCTTAGTGCCATAGGAGCTACATACAGTCTACTAATCAGGGCTTGTATAGTGGATGATGAGTCAGCGGCGCATTAAATTAAATTTCATTTATTTTAGATAACTTGATCCATAGAGTCTGATTTAAATTAATCCATACTAATATTATAAATGCGAAAGTAACTCTGTCTGTCTGTCTGTTACGCTTTCCCGCTTAAACCTCTCGACCGATTTTGATGAAATTTGGCACAGACAATCTTTAGACCCTGAGAAAGAACATAGGCTACCTTTTATCCCGGAAAAAATTGATGTTCCCGAGGGAAATCTAAAAAGCGCATAAAATCGTATTTCACGCAGGCGAAGCCGCGGTCGGAAAGCTAGTCAGAAATAAAATAACATTAGAACTAATATAAAAATAAAAAAATTAATTACCTCAAAAATCATAAATAAAATAATATTTAAACTACATTTTATTACTACATTAGTATCAATTTTATGTTCTACATACGTTTAGCGAAGTGGTCTTGTTCAAGCAGATTGCCGCCGGTGACGTGGATCTCATCAATGCGTGGCTTGTTAGCCTGCAGCTCCTGTTCGAAGTTCTGATGCTTTTGAACCTTGCCATTGAGGTTTGTGGGGTCCAGGTATGAATCGTCTGTCGCAAACTTCAGCTTCTCGTTGATCCAGCCTGCGTGCAAAGTGTTGTTAGAATTTTTAGGTAAATATTGAACATTCACTGAAGCCCTGCAGCAAATGTACATAATTTTTATCAATGACTAGTTATACAGACATCAGTCATAACTAAGAGATGATTTTCCCAACACCTTAACTAATTTTCTTCAGACCGGTCATCGTATAAAACCTTTGGGGGGGAGGGGGGAGGCTTTGTTTGGATCACTATAGGCTGAAGAAGATCATTCTTCCACACAGAAAGAAATAGATGCAGTTAACTTAAAATTGTTAGTGAACAAAAGATGGCTAATATGTATCAATATTACTTTACTTACCCTTGGTCTCGTCACAGTCGCGCTCGAATTGCTGGTACTTGTAAGCGTCCTCCAACAATGCACGACGTTGGCTGGATTTCTCCAAGAGGGCGGCGCGACGTTCAAGCAACTGTCACAAAATATTATATGTTATTAGCGACATACCAGCGACAGCCTTCAAATTCTTTTTGATTAGAACACTTATATACAGGTTAAGCTTCGATTTCGTATAAACCTTATTGGGGTAATTAAACAAGTGGTTAGAGGTGCTTAGAGGTTTTTATATGTGCTGTAAAAGATCGCTCTTAGCCATAAGAGCGCCCATTGTTTCACTCTTTACAAAATCTTTATATTTATGTTCTGTAATCTATATGGTGTACCTACATAATAAAAAGTATTCTATTCTATTGAAGAGTTGATGCCGAAAAAAGCGTAAATTTCTATAATGAAAATCAGAAATACCAGTGATGAGATATTTGTTAATAACCTCACCCTCACACTCATGGTAAAATTGTGTACTATAGTATTATATGATTAAAGGACGAATAAGGAGTATTTATGCTACGATTGACATAATGTTTGCGCTTGTTGTGTCAACACACCCACGGCCCTGTTACAGAATAAACAAAAAAAAAAATGTTATAAGTAGGTACATACCATTTCTCTCCTCTGCGCGACGTCGTCAGCAGCATAGTGCTGTCCCTCAATGAGTTTGGATGCGAACTCGTCCAAAGCCTTGATCTTCTCCTCCTGAGCCACTAGAGACTTCTCAAAGTCTTCATGTTTCTTGAGGAGGGCTTCCACGGAATCTAAGGAGTCACCCACATCTTCGTTGGCGAGGAAAGCCTGATTAATGAAAGAGATTTATTAATGTTATTGCCATTGAGAGAGAAGTGCGTTGTATGCACTCAAATAAGTACTAAAACCTCGATTCGTGTCTGGATAAGTCTTTTACATTACTAAGTTGCCAAGTAAACTTTGAATATAATCAAAATATTAAATGATTAATCCGTGTATAGTAGTAAAACCGTTCTTACCTCCTGCTTATGCATCCAAGCATCAGCCTGTTCAGTATCTCTGTAAAATAGTTGAAGATCCATGCACTGCAGGTACAGCACACGTCTCTGCTCCCACAGCTGATGCAGCGCTGAGCTCTCGCGCTCAAGGTTCTCAAGCGCTGACGACACTTCGGCTGAAGCGCGGTGTCCGCCTTCTACCAGCGCTTGACCCGCTGCAGCGCACGCGTGGATCACGTCAGAGCGAGCGTCCATCTCGCCCTGGAATTCGATAGGGATTAGTATAACAGAAATATAAATGTTTATGTTTAAAAAATGTTGTAAATATATATGTTTTAAAAATATCTTAAAATAATTATTGGCTAGCTTTTAAGTTTTTACGGGGTATTAGGACTCTGTACTGAGCACTGAGGCTAGCTTTAATCTTTATTCTTGTTGTCTTTATACATGAAGAATCATTTCAAGTTAAAAATGTTTTCCTCATCAATTTAAATCACCAGCATAGACAGCATTTCAAAGTTTTTTTTTTTTCATGTTTGGAAATATTCATAAGCGATTATGAAATCTAATCTAGAGCTGTTACAACAATGAAAATAGAATAAACAACTCTATGTAATTTCAAAAAACGTTTTCATAATGTTTGCGTAATAAATGAAAATCTGAAACCAACCCAGTAACTTCGAAACTTATCGGGGATTTACTATGTGGCATATCTCACGAAGATTACCAAAACGCAATCCAGTTGTGTTACAACAATATATTCTTACCTTGTGCTCCTGATGCTTCTCCAGCAGCGCCTCGGCGCCGGGCACGTCCTTGGCGAGGTCATCGGCCGCGATGAGCGCACGGATGTCGCTCACCCACGACATGAGGTCGCGGTAGTCCGCCAGGAAGCGGTGCAGCGCGTGGGACGACTCTAACTCTGAGCGACGTTCCTGTCAAATGGAGAATAGTTAGCGATTGATCCAAAGCTAGGTAGTTTTTAGGTTTACACTAATACACCAACAATCGTAACAGTTGTTGTATTTTGTGTGTCGCACTGCGTCGTTGTATGATGAAACACGGAGACAAGACCGTGGCCATGCTGGCTGCTGGATAAGATTTCCTTACATGAGGTTTTTGAAGTATAGTATTGGATTTCTTTTTCTTCTTCTTTAGCCTATAGAGGTCCACTGCTGAACAAAGGCCTCCCCAAGACTTTCATTGCATTTTTTTTTTTTGCCATAATCCCCGCGCTTGTCAGGCGTGTGGGGATCACAGTAATTTGATATTCCACAGGAGAAGCGCCTCTGCCCGCTTCCCTGGTGAGAATTTCCTTAGTCGCCTGTAACGATACCCACAGGAGGATATGGGATAGTTCTATTTTAAGCCCGGTACCACACGGGCGCTAGCTATTAAACAATTGGACGAGAATTAGAATAAAATTAGGGTGCCACAAGCTTGGGTACATTTTGTTTCTTGTTTTCTTATATTTTCACTTAGAACACATAGATGCAAACGTGAAAAACTAAGAAAAAGTGTAATAAGTCAAACAGCGATCGATTGGTCACCTCAAACTATTTCAAAGAAATAAACATGAGTACAGAACTTCATATATCTTCTTCTTACCTTAGCCTTCTGCACAAGCTTCTGCCAAGCGAGTGTGATCTCATCGCGCTTTGAATGGATAGCGGGGGCGTGATCAGCGTGGATGGCTGCCAGTCTTGCCGCCTCACCATCCAGGGTCGATACCTTGTCTTCTAGAGCCGCCAGGTCACGTTCAACGCCTTCGTGCTTACGCTATACATGACAGAATGTTACAAGTTAGTTAAGAAATAAATCTACAGAAGAAAAAAACTGACAATGCAGAATAAATATTTTTTTTTAAAATGACATGTTTTTTACTGTCTTAACAACTGTTAATCAAAATCGTAAGTCATAGAAGGTTGATTAGAAACATGTGTCTTAGTCTTAAACTTATCATTCTATGTCAATGGATCATTTCAATTTTTTTTTTTTTTTACTTCAACCCGTGCCCCTCAATCTCCCATAACTATTTTGGAGCTTACCTGCAGCGTCTGCACAGTAGCGAGGTCTCTGCCGTAGTCATCGGAGCCCAGCACCACGTCCTTCTCAGAGATCCACGCGATGGTCTCGTCTGCGTCGCGGTTGAAGCGCTGGATCTCGTGCGCGCCGAACAGGCGCTCCTGGCGCATCAACGCCATCTGGCGGAGCCGTTGCCAGGCCTCGTTCAGCTCCTATGAGGAACAATTAATTTGTAAGTTATATTGTTTGTCATCATTACCTTCCCGTTATTGATTAGGATTCGGCGCAATATGCCTTTTTATAAGCTATAATAATTATATAAGAGGTATACATAATTGGTAAGTGTAAACATCGAACTCCTCATAAGCCGATCTTAATTAAACATAAAAATAAATTCACGACTAAATCACAATCAGAAAAACTCAACATTAAAATAAGGTTTCAAGCAATATCAAAAATTTAAATCAATATATTGTAGTAGTTTATATTATCATTTTGCATACAAATCCTACTTGTGTTCCTAAAAATCCTATAATTACTATAATGCCACAAATCAACTTACATCCTTCCTCTTAACGATAGTTTCTCTCTCCGGGTGGCCTTCCAGCACCAATCGTTCAGCCAGCTGGTTGACTTCAGTCACACGGTACTCCTGTGCGGCCATGTCCTTCTGGAACTCGTCGAACTTACGCTGCAGGACCTCCACATGTTCCAGGTCTGAGCCGAATTCGTCAGCGCAGACAAAAGTTTCCTGTGAAAAGAAAAAAGAAGTTAATACAATGCTACATCCTACATACACACATCAAAAGTGTCTAGGGATCAAGCATTTTTATGCGGATTTCTTGAGATTGAGATGTGGCTTTGTAATAAATTTATGATTTTATAAATTTATATGGATCCTTTTTGGTGCATTTCATAATTTGAATCAGGAACTGTGAATCAAATTCGAGTAAAAGATGAAAATCAGTTGTCAATATTTTCCCTATAAAAACATACAACGCATTGAAGACATTATTAGTGCTACTGTTTCCCTACTACTGATTAAAACCAACGTTATTATGGAGCGGCGACGTCATTTAAGCAGGGAAGAAATGCTCAGAGCCGTGGGAATGATAGAAGCTGGTTCCCGGCAACGTACTGTGGTTTTAGCTCTGAATACAAGTCAGAGTGTTATCAGTCGACTTTGGACACGTTACCGAAGCACTGGTACCGTGGCTGAGCGCCATGGAGGACGGTATCGCTGCACCACACGGAGACAAGACCGATACATTCAAATCTTAACTCGAAGAGCTCCAACAATAACCGCCATGACGTTAGCCGTGAGGCTTCATCACTCTTCAGGGAACTTAATTAGCGACCAAACAGTCAGAAACTGCTTGCATGAAGTGAACCTTCATTCCCGAAGACCGCTACGGGTACCACCTATAGCAATGCACAATCGTAGGATTCGATATCAATGGGCTCTTGAACACAGAAATTGGGCAGAAGAACAATGGCGTTTCGTGTGCTTTTCTGATGAGTCTCGTTTTGGTATGAGACTGGATACAAGACGTATACGACACTGGAGAACCCCTGGACGCCAACAGCGATTAAAATCCTGCCAGGAAGTCCATCCTTATAGTGGTGGAACCATCATGGTATGGGCGGGTATTTTGATCGGCGGAAGAACTGAGTTGATTTGGATCAGAGGCAACCTCAACGCTCAAATTTATGCTGAAACGATTGTATCAGACGTCATCGTTCCTCTACAAGTGCAAATCGGTCCCTTATTTCAGTTAATGCATGATAATGCACGATCGCACACCGCAAGAGTTGTAAGACAGACTCTCGCCGCAGCTAACATCAATGTCCTGCCCTGGCCTGCTCAGTCGCCAGACTTGAACCCGATTGAGCATGCATGTGATATGCTACAGAGAAGAGCTCTGCCGAATATGGAGGGTATCCAGTCGCAAGAAGACCTTTTTTTGTTGTTGCAACGAACATGGGCGGCCATTCCACAGCGTGATTTGGATGAACTCATTTTGAGTATGCCAAACCGATGTTCTTGTGTTGTTAGTGTTCGCGGTAGAAACACGGATTATTAATTGCTTAAGTTACCCAATAAAATTTTAGAGAAAACTGTTATTTCAGTCTTTTTTTCGAACTTTTGTGTTAGTGGTTCAAATGTCAAATATCCCTTTATTAGGAAAATGGCAAATTTCTTTATTAATGCAAAGGTGACTTGGTTTATCATTACTGTGACAAACGAAAACACTTTATTTGATGAATCCTTAAAGAAAATTTTAATTAATATCAATCAGGAGAAAAGTTATTGCAAAAATATATGTTGATCCCTAGACACTTTTGATGTGTGTATTTCCTTAATGAAATAGAGTATGATAAACTGTACTTGAATTTAGTTTTGAACTGGGATTCGGATCAATGTTATTTTTCTTGAAAATCTGTTTTTATTTGAACTAGACTACCCAAAAAGTGACGGGCTTTTGCGAAATTTTAATGTGGGGAAAGTACTTATATTTGAGCCAAATTCGATAAAGAATAGAGGTAAACAAACTGTTGCTAGGCAACGAGTAGTTTACGCCTAAAAGACAGATGTTAACAACCTTTTCTATATAGATGATTATCATAAAAGTAATAATCATACTTCTTACTAATCTAAACAGTTCATTTATGTTTAGATATTTATGATTTGCATAGAACACTTAATCGATTTGAATGAAATATGACACACATGTAAGCTAATTTCCTAATAGGTCATATATGTTATAATTAGTCCATACTTAAAAGTATTACAATGCGTTACGTAGTTGATTTGAAAGTAATTAAAAAACGCAAAATTGTATTGACAAATGCCTCAACTTTATTCATTGGTTGAATTCCACAAAATGTGTTTTATACGTAAAATAAATGTCGACTTTTTAATAGTTTTCGAAATACCAAGTTATTATGCATGTTATTTTAGTGATTCTATAGAAATATACTGCAATAGGAATTATTAGTAAATAGCTGGCATGTAATCGATAATCATGTAAATAACAGAAGATTTGTAAAACGTGAGTTGTGATTAACCCTAAATTGGTTTGTTTACTTCCATTCTTTATGGAGCTAGGCGATGGTATAGTTGTCTACAGTGTGGCTGCGAGCTTGAGGCATGAGTTTTCATTACGAGACTCGATCATACGCTTCGACCGCGTTTGGCGCTCTCATTGGTTGAGTTGAGAGTAGGGTTGTAACGGAGCTTCGCCTCCGTTTCCGTTACTGTGGAAGTTCCGCAAGAAATCGAATCTTCGCTTCCGCCTCCGCTTCCGCACAATTTTTGCGGAGTTATATCAGAGGTTTATTTACGTATTTATAAAATTAATAACGCGCAAGCTGCGACGCTCGACAACCGTCCGGCCACGTTTGAGCGCGAAATGGTCAAGAATCAAATAGTGCGAGACGGGAATGCGGCAAATACAATTGTTTCTCCTTAATTTTCATTACTAGACGGTAATATTTTTTTTACTAAGTGTACTACTATTATTGTACGTATTTAAAATAAAAATATATAAATTTCAATTTTTTCTATATCTACTTTCACCTCCGCCGCCGTTAATCTCCGTATCCGCGGAGGTAAGACTCGTCGCCTCCGCATACGCCTCCGCTAACAAGGCTTCCGTTACAACCCTAGTTGAGAGTTCTTACAAACTTGAAACGGGCCAATCGATGAATCAAACGCGGTAGATATCGATGATCGAGTATTCGTAATGAAAACTGATGGTAGCCACACTACAGGCTAATTTCGAAAAACCTGATAGTAAGATAAAAAAGTTCATATTTAATCATCAACTATAGTACGTCGTCCTAGTAAATTACTATTCTGATGATAGGTATGCAATACGAGTCATAGGTAATACGGACTGGTGTCCAGAATGCGCCAAATTTGTGATGATACAATGACCTTCAATAAATTTTAAATGATTGTAGCCAGTTAAAAGTAAGTGAACAAGTTCCACTTGACACAGTATTAGACCTTCAATAAAGTAGCTTTATATTTTAATAAGCATTTTCTTTTCTCTTACTTAGAAATCCACGATGACTCCATCGTCGTATTTATTCATGTCTCTATCAAAAGAATACATCATCATACTCTAAGCGTTTACGTCATTTTCCTATTTCTGAACATTTCTGGCTTGGCAAAGTGGACAAAGTCAAACAATAATCTTTGATATACTGTTTAGTTAACTTGGCCCATATCGTCGGCGATATGAGTCCACGCCCAAGACTTTACTAATGTGGGTAACACATCCACGTTCAATATTACATTCTACTTTTTTTCTAGTAATGATAGTATGTGGCTAAGCTAACCGAGTTTTTGCGTTATCGTGTCGTATTTATCGAGCAACTTGTTCGGAGTAGAATACCACTTGTATATTGTTAATCATCATTTAAAGAATATTTTGATAGCAGTAGTCGTGCCCGTCGTGCGCACATAACAACAGCTATACAATATTATTTTTTATTTATGCGAAACCTGAATATAGTTTGTTCAGGATATTCAACTGAATCGATTCCAATCATATTTACATCATGTTATATTTTTTTCCAAATACATACATTTAGAAATTGTTGCAGTGTGGTTACCGAGCGCACAACACAGCTGACGTTACATCGTAGCACTAGCAGCACCCCCCGCACCGCGCCGCTTTAGGTGCGGGCGGGCGAGCGGTGCGTTGACTATATTTTTGTTGGGACAACCAAGTAAGATAACAAGCTCATAACATTGTCGTTTTTCATGATATATTTTTGAAATTTTGTAAATAGATTCTTTACTTAAAAATACTGGAGACGTGCTTCGGGTTTTGCATAAACAAAAAATAACGTTGTATAGGTGGTTGGAGACAACAATAATCATAATAATTTATCATTATATACGTATGTATCTACCTAAATAACACTATACTTAGGACCGTATTACAGAACCTTACTCAAGATTTAAGCATTACATAAAACTAGTTTCAAGCAATCAAATAGCTTCAAACAAGATGTAGTACAGACCTCAGTTTCTCTAATGAGTACATCATCCGTTTTAAAGACAAATTTATAGCTAATCTTTTAAGATATCCTTTTCCTTAACTTTTACGAATGAACTAGATTTCAATAAAACAAATCTTACAGCACCTGCATAAAAATATCCTCCATAACTTACCTTGTCGTGAATCCAGAACATAACTTCATCGCAGTGCCTCAAGAATTGCACCAATACTAAAGCCTGCTGCAGCTTCATCCCCTTCTCCGCCAAACGGGATAGCAGCAGCTCCCACAGACGGTGCAACTCATCCAGACGACGACGGATGGTGTCAGATGCGAAGTGACCGGCAGATATCATCTCACTGCCGGTGTTGTCAAGTACTACAATGGCGTTGGAGTGAGCTGCCACTTCAGCCTCGAAGGCTTGGTGCTTTTGGATCTTGGCCTGTAGGGAAAAGATGGGTGTTAGGGTGGAAACAGATTTATACCAACCTTTCACATTTTGTGAACGTATATTTTACCTATGAACAAGGGTAGGGAAATTTGAAAGTAGATACCTATTAAGTTTCAGTTGTAATTTAGACTTGTCATATTGCTTGTAAATTTTAATATACTGTTGAGCCAAAGCACTGAATTTAATTATATAACATCAATATGTACAGGTACACAGTTGTGCAATAAATAAATCATTATCTTTTAATGAGGTAACTGTATTATAATAGGACTATATTTTTTTAAATTACATCAATTACTTATTATTCACATTTGTACCTAGAAAACCACTATATGTGGAAAAAGTTATGCAATACAATTTCAAATTTTTATTAAAAAAATATTGTATATGTGAAAATTTTCAAAGATTCAGTGCATACCTGAAGGTTAGTAGGATCTTTGTAGCTTTCATCGCTGGCGGCCTGCAACTTCTCTTGGATCCACGACTCCAGCTCGTCAGCGTCCCGCTTGAAGTATTGGAACCTGCGAGAGTCTTCCAGCTTCTCGCGCTTGGCGCGAGCCTCCTGCTTGAAGTCTTCATAGCGATTTAAGACCTGTGATCAAAAAGGGGTTCAGCTCATTCAGAATCACATGGAACTCCTTATCTTAACTAAGTAGAAGAATGTCTAGCCAGGAGAAATGCACAAAAGAAAATAGTTACTGCTGTTCCTGCAAATGTCTAAATCTGCCAGATTTATGTATATTCTCGCTAACTGAAGCAGATACACCTTTCGATTTTACTTTCTCCGTTCGGTAAATCTAATTGTAAGCTCCGAAAATCGCTACTATCTAGCATAGTAATCTCTGTTTAGCTATGACATGTATACTGCCTATAGTAAACTAGACTGCCGAACAATCTAGACGTATTGTCAGGTCAAGGATGTAGCCAACTCAACCTCAATCAACCAAACGTCAATCAATACCGCACCCGACAGACTATCGCCTATCTGTTCGTGAATAGCGCCTCGTAGGCCCGAAATGTACGTCATTCACGAAACAATATCAAAGCCATTGCTTTGATATTGTTTCGTGAATGTGTCATTACAGTCCGATCATTTTCGTTTAGATATTGCTATCTTATCTTCAAAAAAACATTTAATTATACAATTGATTACCTACATCCTGCCATTAACTTCGGAACAGAGAAACGAGCAAAATAATCTCCTTATTGCATTTCTGAATGTCTGTTAATAAAGAGAAGACATTAGCAACGTTTGTGCTCACATGATGGAAGCAACATAAACATGTAACGAAGAAATGTATCCCATATATTATGATTTTAAAAGAGTGTCCATGGAGTTTCCTGCACGATCTTCTCCATAGAGATCTACGCTTTGGAAAGTGCAAGTTAGCTTCACTTTTCTTGGACTGACCGACATTGACTATTCAAAAGTACCAAGTGATGGTTAATTTGAAATATACAATTATGATATGATTTGAAAAAAAAAAAAAAAAAACAATTATTCGCCTACACAAAACCAGTTGGCAATTAAATCCTAAAAAAAAAAAAATTTCCTCACAATGTTTTCTTTTAATGAAAAAAAAAATGTAATTTTAATGACAAGCTAATTTTACGTTTAAGTAACTAAATTCTACAACGAAATATACTCATACAAAATGTTGCTAAATGTGCTACAACATTTGCGCAATTTTGTTTTAAATCAATAGAAATAATTAAAAATCTCATAGCGCCGCTAGTCATCATCATCTCAGCGTTTATCCCGGTTGCATCCGCGGCTTTCGCGTTGGAGCCCGGGGTCCGCTTTCCTGCACATTCTCCTCCATTTCGCACGATCTTTGGCGTCCTGTGGTAAGAGCTTGTTGGCATGCATGTCATCTCTTACAACGTCAAGCCAGCACTTCTTTGGTCTACCCCGCTTGTTCCGGCCCGGCGGAGGCGCCATGGCAAGACATTTGTTACCCACGTAACATGCCGGTTTGCGTAAGACGTGGCCGTACCAGCGTAGGCGGCCCTCCTGCAGTTTGTCCGCAATGTCACGGACACGAAGGCTGCCCCGGATGCGGGAGTTCCTGATGCGGTCTTTCCGCGTAACTCCACACATCCACCGCAGCATATTCATCTCCGTGGCACGCAGCTCCTGCTTGTGTCGCTCAAGCACAGGCCACGCCTCACTGCCATACAGGAGAACAGGTCTAATGATGGTTTTATAGACCTGCCCCTTAAGCTTAACCGGCATTTTGGGGTCACAAATGACACCTGTCACCTCACGCCATTTCGCCCAAGCTGCGGAAATACGTGCCTTGACGTCGCAATCAATGTCGCCGGACGCGTGAAGCACAGACCCCAAGTATTTAAACTGGTCTGTGCGCTCGACCATGTCTCCGCCTATGCGCACAGACATGGGGTCTGTCGTGTTGCTGGCCAAGTATACGGTCTTCGACACGTTGAGTTTCAGACCTCCGTTCTCAAGCGAGTCCTTCCACGCATTCACACGCCGCACCAACCGTTCCCTGTCCGCGTCCGCCAGCGCGATATCGTCAGCATACATGAGTAGCCAGAGAGGCTGCCGATCGCTGATGCGATTCACCTCCAAGACGTCATCCTGGAGCTCGTCAGACAACACCACGGCGACCCCATTTCTCCCACTAGGTGCACCCGTGTAGATCAGCTTGTAGCCATTCCCAATAAGCCGGGATCTGCTGCCTTTCCACCGAGTCTCCTGCAGGAACGCCACGGCCACCCTCCGCCTGTGGAGAGTTTCGGCCAGCTCTCTCTCGCGTCCAGTTAGCGTGCCAACGTTCCACGACGCGAAACGGATTTTCATGGATTGGGCTCGCTTCTTCAGCCGTGTCCGCCTCTGACACGGTAGCCCTAGCCCACAGGTCACAGGAGTCGGGCGAGGCTCCTGCGCGCCGTTTTGCGGCGGCGCCCTAACTGTGACATGTGCATTTCTTATTTTCCTCTCCATGATTGATTGGCTTGTTTGGCTAATTACGAGTGCGACTGCCGTCTGACCACTCAACCCCGAAGGGAAAGCCGGCGTCAGAGCCCCGTTCGTGAGTCAGCAGGTGCACCGTCTGGCAGGTGGGGTTGACTTGGGTCCCAGAGATGGAGGTGGGACCCCAAAGCACCCTCATAGCGCCGCTAGTATCGCTGAGTAAAAGGTTGGCACAGTTAATATTACGCTTATCGGTGATTCGAAAGATATTGTTTCAAGTCATCTTCAAAAATATTAAAAGAACTTATAATAATGAGCTACAAACGTGATGTTACTCATTACCCTCTATCAGCGGAGAGCCCCCTTAGTAAAACACTTATCGCCTTAGTAATTAATTAATTGAAGCGACGTGACCCAATTGTACGGAGTTGAATAGCATAATCAGCCTAAAACATTCCACCTATTGGGACACATACGTCTAAAACGCATTGTGAATTATGGCCCACTTCCTCTCACATAATATATGTGTGAGGAAGTGAGCTATAATTCACAATGCGTTTTAGACGTTGACTGTCTAACATAATATTCTAACTTAACAGACAGCTGCGCCGTTGAGTAGTTTGTTACGCCATTTCTTCATCCCGACTAAAGCGGCGAAGGACGGGCGTTTTGGTGGATTGTCTCATGTAATTTTGATGTTTTAAAGGGCTGATTGTCCGGCTTAAATAAACGACTCTTGATTTGATTTATAAAGTCGCAGTTTTAAGTCCAGTTCTACTGTTTAACTAGTAGGTACAAAAAGCCACGAGACAACTGCATTGAACCGACATTCTGTAGCTCGAATAGGATGTGCATGGCCGCTGAATGTAAATGAACAAAATGCAGCAATGTCAACGGATGACAATACCAGTTACCTTTAGGTATACACAATACTGTGTGCCCAATACCAGTTTTATTCGGGACTACGAAGCACGAATGTAGTTCCTATGACGTAGTATATTTATTTAATACTAGCTTACCGCCCGCGGCTTCGCCCGCGTGGAGTTCGGTTATATCGCGCTTTTTAGATTTCCCTCGGAAATATCAATTTTTTCCGGGATATAAGGTGGCCTATGTCCTTTCTCAGGGTTTAAAGATTGTCTGTGCCAAATTTCATCAAAATCGGTTGAGAGGTTTAAGCGGGAAAGCGTAACAGACAGACAGACAGAGTTACTTTCGCATTTATAATATTAGTATGAATATTTATACCGGTAACTCGCGTAGGTTTGGATGCCGTGGAAATATCAGGATAGAAGTATCCTATGAACGCATACTACTGAGCGGATCTGGATGAAATTTGGTACAAATGGTGGAATATCAAATCCTGGTTAAAAAACAGGTATTCAGCTGCATTCAATTAGATTGGAGGCCGACCCCAAGATTGTTGGGAAAAGGCTAGGCACTGCATCTCGTTAGCAGCATCCTATTTATAGGTACAGACGACAGCACGTCAAGCTACTAGGATCTGTTTTCAACTTTATCTCTAAAGGGCTAAGTCTCAAGGTTGATTGGGAATATTTCATAGTTTCGGGAAGGTTGACCTGGCTGTCGTCCGTACATCTCGAAATTGTGATTTCTCAGACATCTACATATATTCTAAGTTACGGGTTCGGTTTCCGCACTTAGTCTTTCCAGTAATAATAATAATAAGCCCTGACCGCCGGTAGCTTGGACCCTGTTCCCGATACCGGTGGGCTAATATTTTTTATATTTTTAAATGTTTTTTATACCTATATATTTTTGTTATGTAGAAATATTTAAAAATATAATTTATAAGTTTATTGAATGAAATAAAGGGATAATAATAATAATACTTTATTTGCATGAATGTAGGTTTACAAAAATAGTATGCTCTTCATAAAAATAAAAGTGGACCCATTTACATTCTACCAATAGTTGTGGTGTGCAAATATTTAAATTTATATAATTACAATTTCAAACTCATTACATTATATATTAGTCATTAATATAAATTTATAAAATGTCAGATTGTATATTTTATTAATTGAAATGTCCACGATTTACATTATAATGTCAAAATAAAAATAATACTATTAAGTCAATGTCAAATTAGAATAAATAAAATATAATAATAACCAAATTCACTTTCTTTCAACATAAGTAAAAAATTCATTAACTGTGTAAAACTGTTTTTCTTTTAACCACTGTATCAATTTCTTTTTAAATATAAGCAAAGGTAGTTCTTTAAAAGCTTTTGGTAATTTATATAATAGTAGAATGTAGACCATTGTTCTCATACTTATAACATTTAGTTTTTACAAAGGGACCTATTTGTCTACAATGTATTTGGTAGCGATAGAGTCGCGGACTCAATATACACGGGCCTGCGTAGCTATGAGGTCAATTAACTAATCAGCTGAACATTACCATAATTCCAGCAATGTTAACGGAGAACAATTTGTTTTACCGTTTACAAGCGGCGCTGCAATTGTACTTACGAATGCCACAGGCCATGGCACACAGCGGTAAGCATAAGTGATTCGTATCCGCTTTACAGGCGCTACATTGCCCCTGGGTCGGCTTTGTGCATGTGCTTTACAGACGCTACATAGCCCCTGGGTCGGCTTTGTGCATGTGCTTTACAGACGCTACATAGCCCCTGGGTCGGCTTTGTGCATGTGCTTTACAGACGCTACATAGCCCCTGGGTCGGCTTTGTGCATGTGCTTTACAGACGCTACATAGCCCCTGGGTCGGCTTTGTGCATGTGCTTTACAGACGCTACATAGCCCCTGGGTCGGCTTTGTGCATGTACTTTGCAGACGCTACATAGCCCCTGGGTCGGCTTTGTGCATGTGCTTTACAGACGCTACATTGCCACTGGGTCGGCTTTGTGCATGTGCTAAGGCAATCGACATATACTGATGGAGATCTTATCTTTATCTCTCTCAAAATCATCAACCATCTATAAGGAAAGATATAGTGCTAGCCCGAAATTATAGGGCATCTCTCTCACTCTTTTCAAACCAAAAAATTACTGCAGATTATACGCATATGGCATGTCCATTAATATAATTACGTCTATGGCTAAGGCAATGGGAATTGTGAAGCAGTCAGCGCTTGCAACTCGTTAGCGACCTCCTTTTTGAGTATGCATCACGAGTTTGCGATTTCTTATGTAAAAGTTCGATGGCAATTATGAATTCTTTGGGTAAGTAATACAAGACATGACGTTTGAACTTCGGATCTATTAGAAAGCATAAGACGACTTGAGTAGAATTTCATTACGAGGACCTTGAAGAAATTAATATGCCTAATGTCCATTCACAAAGAAAGTGCGCAGTAAGGCACAACCCCACCAATCCCACCATATTTTAAGTTAAACAAATGTCAAAGAGGTAAAATAACCCGTATTTAAATAACCATTAAGTTGATTTCAGAGTGTTGTGACTAGTGCTATTGAAAAAGTTATAAATATACATATTTGAAGTTATAGCGTATACTGAACTTAATTGTATAGGAATTAAAAATTATTTTTCAATTTTTTTTTTAATCGCGACTTCTAGATTTACAATGATTGGAAATGAACATACGGCATTCGCAATCGCATATGATGACTGTCACACTGGACAACACATATTCCCCCTTATTCATAAAAGCTGCTTAAAGTTAACTAGTGATTAGCGATTCTTTAACCATACGTTTTTGACCTTTTAACGTCACTTAATTTTAATCATCCTTTATTAATAAACATCACAGAGTTTAAGGGGCCTATTCATAAACGATGATTAAAGTAAGTGACGTACAAACGTCTAAAATGTGTGTATAAACAATCGCTAATCACTAGTTACCTTTAAGCAGCATTTATGAATAAGGGGGATTCAGTCTACAACATACAGCTGCTGGGGCCCAGCTCTCCGCTCTACAATAGGGAACGAATCTTTTTATACTCCTTCGAAGTAGGTACATAGTTTGATAAAAGAAAGTTACCTGTTCACGACGCTCCTGGATATCCTCGGCAGTTTCCAGGATCTTCACCTCTTTGGGTGGTGGTATCTGTTCCATGATGGAAGCGTCAAATTATCTGTAACAATGGAAAAGTGAAAGTCAGTAACAACACTCAAGATGATCATTGTTTATTTACACCAATTGATGACATACTACTGACTATCTTGTTCCGCTTGCAACATTTCTAGAATGGTATTACAGATACTGTTAGCCTGCTGAGAATGCATAATTATATTTCTATTACTGCTATAACATTTTTTTTTTTTTTGTTTATGTATATTTAATCATATTTATCCTGATTTTTTATAATTAAACTTAGTGCTAGAACTCTACTATAACCACAAATTTCTATTTAAATAATCATTAGTCAGTTTTAAGGTTAGGACAAATCTTCATTCTTACTTATAATACCCGCCTTAATTCTTCGCTTATAGAGGTTCACTGCTGGCCTTCCCCAAGGCTTTCCAAAATGATGCTTGTGCAGCTCGCATCCATCGGCTCCCTACGCTACGTCTTTCAGTACGTGGTGGCCGCCACTCCAGAACCTTACTGTCCCATCGGCCATCTGTTCTACGAGCAACGTGCCCATTGCCACTTAATTTTAGCGACTAAAAGAGCCAAGAGCTAAGTCGCCTTACACAGATGTTCTCGACTGCTCTCTTTGTCGACTATAGGTATTGAAATGTTCTTTAGACCTATCTAATAATGTTGTTAGATGAAGGAGACTAGTGCTATTTAAATATTGTGATGTTTTTCTGAACAATAAAGTTTTTATTCATCATCATCAGCCTCTAATCGTCCATTGCTGGTCATAGGCCTCTTCCATGGCACGCCAACAAGCTCGATCATGAGCAGTTCTCCGCCAGCCACAACCAGCCACCTTTTTGATGTCGTCGCTCCATCTCGCCCAAGGGCGTCCTACGCTACGTTTGCCGAGACGCGGTCTCCACTCGAGGACTCGTTTACCCCAACGGTTGTCGGCCCTGTGGCATATGTGACCAGCCTATTGCCACTTCAGCTTGCTAAACCTCTCAGCTATGTCGGTGACTCTGGTCCTCTATCGGATCACCTCATTTCTGATGCGGTCCTTCAGAGAGACACCCAACATTGCCCGCTGAGTGGCTTTAAACTTATGGACTAGTTTGACCGTTAGTGCCCACGTCTCGGCTCCGTAAGTCATGACGGGTAGGACGTCTAGAAAGTTTTTATTATTATTACTCACTGGTAAAAGCCTTGTCAGTTACATTGTGACTAACATTACTCACATCCATGCACAATGGACTACTTGAAAGAACAAGTGCGGAAACCAAACCCATATCATTCCTGAAAAATACCAATAGGTATCTAAAAGATTGGCATTCCTCAAATAAACGTTATATCTTGTATCTTTATCAGTAACGCGTCAGCAGTTTTTTTATTCCCTGATCTCATCAAGCACTACGCTTATTAACTGCGAAGGCCAATCTGCACTTGACATCAGTCATACAGGGAAAAATAACAAAAGTACAACTTCACACAAAACCTTAGTCAAAAGCAAAGCAATTTGTTCCTGTTATAGTAGAGGCATAGCGCAGCGGTAGCCTAGTGGTACCGGCCGGCGGCCGTTTGTTCGAACTCCGTCAGGCGCTTTACTTTGTGTTAATCAGTTCATCACCACTGCTCTCAAAACGGTGAAGAAAAATATCGTGAGGAAACCGGCATGTCCTGGAGGCAAAAACTTTGTAGACATGTGATATCTACCAACTCGCACTGAGCCCGCGTGGTAGATTACGGCCCACTCCCTCTCACCGAGAAGAGGCCTGTGTCCCAAAAGTGAGAACATTATAGGTTAATTATGTATAGTAGAGGTGATATTAAAAACTATTCTTTAGAATGGGCTAAGAAAGAGACATTCCAAATGGGATAAAGACGATTTGAAGTGTCATTCATAATTCATGGCATAAAACGAGACGTGTTATGACGCATCGTGAAACAAATTACTTCACCAGCTTATGTATTATTTAAATGAGGTACAGTCGTCTGTAGTCTGTACTTACTTCCATTACACAAGTTTTTCTTACTAAAAGCTGAAATACAATCAGGTAGCTTGCAACTACTCTAAAACAATGTTTCGGGTGGTCAATTATTTTATATCACCCTCTTGAGAATGCGATTCAAATATATACAAAAAGCTTACAGTTTTTATAACATCATCATCCACCTTTTTATCGTCCCACTGCTGGGCACAGGTCTCCTCTCATACAGAGAAGAATTGAGCGTAATCACCACGCTTGCTCAATGCGGGTTGGCGATTATAACATAACAAAACGAGATAGTTGACTAAAAAAACTAATTAGTTCGTCAGTCAGATTTCCAAAAATAACTAGACACGTATTTTTTCTTTTTTCATATAAACAAAAATTGAAGACGATACAGTGCGTTGAAAACTCGTATGACGTTACTCCTTGCTACACTTTTTAGCCTATACCTTATTTATACCTTTTATATTTGTCAATTTTTAATTATTTGATAAAAACAAAATATACGTATCCCATTGATATAATATTAAATTAAGGTAGATACGTCACTAGCGCACTGAAAATGAAGTGTGCAAAAGGAGGTAAGTCCAGCAAGTCGCTTTAGTTTTCGTCGATTCTATTTAAGCGCAAACGACAAACACTAGCCATCTTTTTCTTCTCTATGCTTTAGATTGCGCCCCATCTCACTCACACTGTGCCAACGTGTGAAATGTATGCAGAATAAAAAAAATGCATGTGTGTGCTGCTGCTCCGATCGGCACATTTATTTTGGTTAATTTGTTAGAGCATATCATATCTGTTTAATATTATATCAATGACGTATCCAATATTTTTCTATAATCTGAATGACGGACTAAATAGAATCATTTTTTTATTAACCCAGGAAACATCCCTATTGCCAGTGAGTGGTAAGACGATGTTTTTATCTACATAAATGCTAAAGCAATAATGTATTGTGACAACAATGGTTAGTCAGAGTTGTATTCAAAGCAGATTCATCACATTAGCGTAGAAGGCCGCCTATTTATCGGCGAGGACTCGCTGTATTGACTGGTGTTACGCGTATTTTACGAGCAAACAATTCTTATTGGAAAACACTAAAGTAGAAGCCATTTTCGCCGACCCTAATAAATAATGGCATAATTTTCTCAGATATTGTTGTTTTTATTACAACAACTAGCTTTCCGCCCGCGGCTTCGCCCGCGTGGAGTTCGGTTATATCGCGCTTTTTAGATTTCCCTCGGGAACATCATATTTTCCGGGATAAAAGGTAGCCTAATGTTCTTTCTCAGGGTCCAAAGATTGTCTGTGCCAAATTTCATCAAAATCGGTTGAGAGGTTTAAGCGGGAAAGCGTAACAGACAGACAGACAGACAGACAGACAGAGTTACTTTCGCATTTATAATATTAGTATGGATAATGAACGCAAGTTTTGTTTAAAAAAAAAATGAAAATATTACTTATCACAAAAAATAAAGCTACCAACACCAACAGATTTAACCAACAATAAAACCATTTATTTAATAAATGGGACTACTGCAACTTGTCTGCCCTATGGCACTTGCCAGACAAGGTTTACATCATATGGCCTTGTGAGTCACCTCAATGTAACGTATTATAAAACTGATGACAACATTGTTTTTATGAGTCCTTTCTTTAGGCAATGCACTTGGCTACTCTTTTTATACATCCTTTCATAGTTGGGCATTAACTCGTTAATATTTTTATTAACGGATTAACTTTTAAAAATGTTAACGGACACGTTAACTTCCGTTACTATGCAGAAGTCCGTTAATCGTTAATCCAATACCTACTATATTTACCACACGGCACTACGGCGCGGCGCATTCACCCTAGGTTCCGATTATAGGCTGAGGCCGCACTACGGTAAAACCGCGGCGGTTTTTAATCGCGTGAATTTGTGCCCCTAGA
>JADWQK010000603.1:0-30653 GCA_017933935.1 Sesamia nonagrioides | reverse complement strand
TATTTATTATGAACTAAAAATTTTAAAATATATTTATGGGTAAAAACTAACTGCCGACGACGTGGCTGTTCTCGTGTACGTGAGCAGCCACTCAATTTGTTTCCATTTTGAATCCTTTTCAGGCTAGATTTTTGTATAGTAGTAGTACCTAGTGATTTAGTTTATTTTTTCGGTAATAGCAGAGATTTAAGTGCGTAGTAATTTTTGGTATTATAACGTTTGAGACGTTGATGTCCAGTCACGCATTACCACAAGACTGTCATAATCAGCTTCATATAATAGTGTCATAATTAAAATTGATGCCCCACACTAGGAATTTCTCCTGTATCGTGGATGCATGCAAACGTTTAAAACACACATACACAAACAGCTAGACCCGGAACAACGACCTGTAGACCATACAAAATAAATATTTGTTGCGGAAATCGAACCCGCGACACGCAGCGCAGCAGCTGAGCTCGGCCACTGTGCCAACCGTGTCGTATTCTTAAACTCTTTGCATCACTCTATAATACATCGTTTCATCCCTGCAGCATTTATGCTGCCACTGCCAGGATGAACTTCTCTCCCTTATGAGCGAAACAACGTCGCGTCATCTATAGTCACAAGGTCAAAATTCAAGAATTTGCTAGACCACTGGCGCATCTACCAAAATTGCATTATGTATTTGTATACCCTGTAGCCGGGCACTGCACCCTAAGATACAGGCCTAGCCTAGTTTAGGGGACAGGGATAAACCTATTGTAGGTACCTACCTATTGTAATGCAGTATTAATGTCCACAAAAATTTAAAAATATATTTTTTGTGCCAATAAAAATATTTCTATTTCTATCTATTATATAGAAAGCGCGCGACGTTTTGTTTTGCAGCTCGGGGATTCCCACAGTTGACAAATCGGAACTAGTTTGTGCGTTTAAACAATTTACATAAAGTTATTATTCTTTGTACAGACAACAGCACATCAAGCTACTACAATCTGTCGATTTCCTTATTAGATTTTCAACTTTATCTCTTAAGCCGGCAAAGGCTCAAGGTTGATTGGAAATATCTGACAGTTAGGGGTAGCTTGACCCGCTGTCGTCCGTACAATTTCGTTACAAAATGACCCTTCCATTCGATTTCGCGGCAATGTAAATAAAATAGTAGAGTACATTTATGTATATGCAAAGTACATCACATATCATCTTATGGACGAAAAAAAAAATGGTGTTTTTTATGAAATTAAGAGTTTTCCCCCTTTTGTAGAAATTCATAGTTATGTAGGTATTTATTTATAGTCTCTTCCAAAAATATCTGATCAAAGTGTAAAAAAGCAACGACTCGTTAAAGAGAATTTCCCTTAATTGTGTGATTGCATATAAATTAAACTCGAACAGGGTTTAGTATATCTTGATCTTTACCACCAGTGCAATTGTGGAACCAAATTTTCAACATGGCTGAGTGCAGGTCGAAAGTTATGTACTTAGTTCTATTATTATATGTGTGTGGGTATCGTCTTTCTCCATAGAGATGGTTCATTTCTATTTTATTAAATGCATAAAATGGAAAATAAACACTGCATTTTACTATGCATAATTTATTTTGTCATCTTTGATATAATAAAAATGTAATTATAACAGGATATTTCTCTTTAACCTTAATCATATCTGTAATACATAAGAAACCTATACATATTTTTATACAAAACAAAAATGCAACTATAACAATTTGTGTGATGAAGATAAACTTCAAAGAGCTACATAAAAGCAATATATATTAAGTAATAATTGATGTACCATTGTTTCAATTCACACCAACACAAATTCCTCAGATTCAATGTCTGTATCACTGTCTTGGATATTTGGAGTCACCCAGTTTTGCTCTGTTTCATAGATGGAGTATCTAATATTAGGAAAGTTCATAACATTACTACAAGACCCACTATTTAGAGTGAATATAGGATACTCTAAATTAGTAGTAACTCCCTGGGGGACTAGGAATGATTGTATTATATTAATATAAGTTTCCAAATCATGCTGTGTTGCCAGGTAAAAGCCTATACAACATGAAGGGTCCATTTTGCTAAGAGGCATTTTTCTTGGAGATCTGCAATGAAATGACTGTAATGAAAAGTTAGGTTGCCATACATCAACCATTTCCTGACAGTAATGAGGATCTAAATGAATTAGTCTATCATCTTGGTAACCCACAAAGTACAGTGAATGTTTGGGTCGTCCCCCAATAATTCCTATGCAATAGTCTAATGTAAGTAGTGATGTAAGACAAGGGCCATAAATAGGATTAAATTTATCAGAACCTAATTTTACTGGTACTAAAAGAATTAGTGATTTCCAAGAACCATTTGGTAAACGACAAAGTGAGAAAACATCTTGAATATAAATAGTTGAATCTTGAGCAACATAAACTTCCAAGTTATCAAATTCATAATTTTCCTTTGAAGCAGCTGCCATAACTGCTTTTAAGCAGTGAGCAACAGATGCAGGACCATACCAATCTCCTGGTTTCTTACCCAGTGCTTCTCCCAGACTCACCATCTGGTGTATAGATAGAGGACTGTTAACCGACGACTTGTCACCAAACCATTTGATTATCATGCGGTGTAGGCAATCCTCTTGGAATTCCCTGGCGTTTTGTATAGCTTTCTCAGGAGACCACCTCCAAGACCTCCCAAGAAAGTGAGTCACTAATGCTTGGGCTAGCAACATTTGTCCACTTCGGAGCATGCATCCCCATCCACAGTCAGTGGTAAATGATGAACCTGACATTGTAGGAAATTCTCTTCTGTAAGTCATCCAAATTTTGCTGATGAAATCGGATTTAAATCCTTCAATACCTTCACCATATATCTGCTCAATTGGCTGGTGTGCAGTTGCTTCTGTACCTATTTCTGTGGAAGATTCTAATGACCCAGTTGGACTAAGTTTACGATGGTAGCATCTTCCTAGTAGCCATACTGGTGATTCCTTTGAAAAGCTGGTTTTCAGTTTGACTGTCCATCCAAACTTCACATTATTCCACATAGATAGGAGGCGAGATTCAACTTTGCCTTTAAGATCGAGTAGGTCCTCCGAACCATCGCGAACATTCGAACCTGCAGCTTTACTTCTATCAATACTTATCCCTGATCCATTTTGCGTGATATCGTTCTCGGGTGGTTGCAATTCAGAGTTATGTGCCACAATGCTATTAGAATCGTTCATTATATTACATTTGCATTTTACCTACTGTTACTGTTGGAATTATCCAATATTTATTGACTAGTCAGCAGTACGTTTTATCTTTATCAGTATATGGTTCAGTCCCCATCTTCAATCAATTCTTGCAGTCTTAAGATTACGGTATTTGCACTGAACTGTTTAAGGTACTAATAGCACATCTATTTTAGTTTATAAATAAAATTAATTTTATTCTCGTAAATTATGAATAAAAACATTACGAGTATGAAAGAAGTACACACGCACGGCTACAGACAAAATAACTTACGCACAACGATCAACGACACAATCACAATGACAAATAGGTAATTGATCTTTAAATTCACAAGTGACAGTCATATAGAAAAGACAGCTGTCAACCAACTATAGAATTAGTAAGTACGTACTTGTTTTACATAATTTGTCTATAAAGTCACGAAATTAATGTTTCTGAAACTAAAAATTTTAAAAGTAGGGTAACACAGGTAACACTAAATTAAAATAGAAAATGTGAGAGTGAACCTTAAATCAAGGTAAAGATGAGTCAGTTTTCGCTTAAGCAAAGGTAGCAAGCTGATGACAGCAGTAGCGGAGATGTTGTTAGTGACGCAGCTGACAATGAAAATACTTTTTAACGAAGAATATTTGGAATCAGATGATGAAAGAAATTATTATGTTTTGGAATACTTTTCATTGGTAAAACAAAGTTAAAACATATAATAATAAATATGTATGATTTCTTTTTCTTATAATAATTTTACTTAAACGTCAAAGACCATAGATTTGTGTATTCATAAATAAAACCAGTTTTGCTTCTAGTTTATAATAATGTGCTAGTATTAAAACAATTTCAGTCACATTAACAGGCTTGCTATATGTGCGAAAGCATGGCGGACAACTCCTCCGGTTCAAGGATGTCTTAAAACGACACATGAAGAGATGCAATATGCCCGCGGAATGGGAGCGTTTGACAGCAAAGCGGTCAGAATGATGTACGGATAAGTGCGCGAGTTTGAAGAGCAGCGCAAACTTTGCGCTGCTCTTCAAACTCGCCATAAACCAGCCATAGCCAAAGCGTATAGGGCAAAGAAGTAATATTATAATTTCTTTGATAGAGGGTCATCGGTAGACGCCGACCTCCCTACCGGCGTCAGCGTAGTTTGTTACGCTGACGACACGCTAGTCCTGGCACAGGGGAGGTCGCACCAGGCGGCGGCTGACGCAGCGACCCTCGGGGTTGCGACAATCGTCAACAGGATCCGGCAATTGGGACTCGAGGTGGCCCTGCAGAAGTCCGAGGCCATGTGCTTTCATGGTCCTCGGAATGCGCCACCGTCAGGTTCCCACATAACGGTAGGAGGGGTTCACATCGGCGTCGGGTCGACGATGAAGTACCTGGGACTCGTCCTCGACAGCCGGTGGAACTTCGAGGAGCACTTCCGACGTTTGGCACCCAGACTGGAACGGGCCGGGGCTGCCCTAAGGCGGCTCCTCCCCAATCTAGGGGGACCAAACGCCTCCTGCCGGAGGCTCTATGCGGGGGCCGTGCGGTCCATGGCCCTTTACGGGGCACCGGTGTGGGCGCGGTCGCTAAGGCAGCGACCAGCCCGGTGCCTGACCGCGTCCCAGAGGGTCATGGCCGTTCGGCTGATACGGGGATACCGTACGGTCTCCGCTGAGGCGGCGAGCCTTCTTGCCGGATTGGCGCCATGGGATCTGGAGGCCAAAGTCCTCGCCCACATGTGGGAGTGGCGAGCGGAGGCAAAACGCCGGGGCATAACTCCGCTGCCGCGAGATATTGCGGTACGGCGGAAAGAGCTCCGGCGGGATCTCATGGCAACATGGAGAGTACGATTGTCGCAACCCAGTGCTGGGCACGCCACAATAGCGGCGGTAAGTCCCCTCTTTGAGGAGTGGCTAGAGAGGCGCCACGGCGCCCTCACCTTCCGCCTGACGCAGGTCCTCCCCGGACACGGTTGTTTAGGGAGGTTCCTGTTCCGTATAAGGCGGGAGGAAACGCCAGGGTGTCACCATTGTGTGGATCGCCCTGAGAACACGGTGGAGGTCTGCTCGGCTTGGGTAGCTGGTAAAGCAGGAGGCGGAGCGCGTGAGGCAACGGGAATCCCAGCGCCCTCACGCCACTAGCCGCCGCAGGAGACGCCCTGGTCGGGAGATGACACCAAACTCCCAGCCACCGTAGGCGCGGGCCTGCGGGCGGTGAGCAATGGGCAGCTCGCCGCCCGGTAAGGACGAGGCCCGAGTCGACGGCGCGTCGTGTTTCACGCGTGCCTCAAAGAGATGTCAGCACATCGTGACGGCGTCCACGAAGACCTATGCCTCCTGGGTCAGGGTTGCGGGTTGGTTAAACAAGAAACCGTGGCCCTGGCCGTCCCACAAGCAAGTGAAGAAACACGGGTAGGTTTTAGTCAGTAAAAGTCTGACACGCCCTTCCGCTCCGCCCAGAGCGGAAGAAGTCATTGATGATTTCCATCCTAACAAAAAAAAAAAAAGGTCATCGGTAGAGGGTATACTCTTTGGGTTTGGTATAGGCAGGGTAACCCATAGCTTCATGCAAAGAGGCTTCATGTCCACAGACTACAGAGCATGTTCATATGTCGTGCAATGTTTTATTGTGAGCAGGAGTTTGGCGGGAATGTCAAGATGAGTGTCACGCTCATTTTTCATTGGACTTTTAAAATTATTTATAGTGTTGTTTATTATATAAAAGCTATATGATTTATGTAATAAAAGTGCATTCAGTGAATAATTTATAAAGAACAGTGAAATATTGAAGCATAGTGGCCACATCATGACCTTACCCAAACTTCCTCCTTGTCGGCCTGACGCGGGAAACGAAAGGAGATAGGTTTAAGTTATCATATATATTATAAATAACTAATACAGGGCAAAACTTGTCCATCGAAGGTAGCTACTATGGACTGGGATGGTTTCCAAACGGCTGTTCCGTCAACAGTGCTTTTAAAATTTAACCGTCTGATTTTTAATATTGGCCCACAACCTATTGGTACTGATATGTTATCAATTACTTCCTCAGGAGACCATTCCGCAGGAACACTTCGTATTAATCCTATTCGTGTTATATTAAATGTAGGAATAAACGCTTTATAATTGTGTGTTTTGAGGCTCTCGTGTACAATAAAAGAATTTGCGTCCAGATGATTAGAAAAGGAAAGTGCAATTTTATTTCGACCAATTCTTTTAACACTTCCATTAATTATGTTTTTGAAGGCGTTATGCTTTAAAAACTTACCAAATGTGATGGGGTGCAGTGTCGTACCTTCATTGGGTGTTGTGAAGTTCTTTTGAACATGGATTAAAAAAGGCGCGGTATCCGATTGTTCGTAACTTGTTCTGCCAATCTGAGGGGCAGGTACTACCATAGAAGGAGCAGGGATGTCAGTTGTATTAGGCTGAATAGTCATACTCTTGGTATTGGGTACTGGAACTAATTCAACAACTTTCGAATCATTGCAGTTACAACCATTTGACTCCGAACCATAATTTTTGCGGGTGCGGCGACGTTCATTGCAATGCTTACAGAGATGTGAACGTGACCTTTTTAAGTTTCGAGCCGAGGAAGAAACATCTGTATCCATACCCGATTCATTTGATTCGGGCGGGTCGTTCATACTTACAAACTAATATATATGTATATATATATATAACTAATATATATGTATGTGATGTTTATGTAGCTACAACGGCATCCCATATTCCTTTTTTGCTAATCTAAATGACGGCGTCCTCAATAATTATTTAAATATTGTTAATTCTGTTTTGTCGCTCTTGCGGCATATGTGACCAGCCCATTGCCACTTCAGCTTGCTAATCCTCTCAGCTATGTCGGCGACTCTGGTCCTCTGTCGGATCACCTCATTTTTAAGTCAGTGGCAATGGGCTGGTCACATATGCCGCAGGAGCGACAACCGTGGGGGTAAACAAGTCCTCGAGTGGAGACCGCGTCTCGGCAAACGTAGCGTGGGACGCCCTTGGGCTAGATGGAGCGACGACATCAAAAAGGTGGCTGGTAGTGGCTGGCGGAGAACTGCTCAAGATCGAGCTTATTGGCGTGCCATGAAGGAGGCCTATGTCCAGCAGTGGACGAGTAGGGGCTGATGATGATGAATTCTGTTTTGTATATTGGTCATATCCCTAATGAATGGAAACGTCAAATGGTGTTGCCATTCCTTAAACCAAATAAAATTCCATCTGATGCTTCTTCATATCGTCCTATAGTTTTGTCAGGGGGTCCCGTCTAGTACAAGAGGCTCTCAGTTCTTATCAAAAGATAATAGATGGCAGCATAGGTTGCGGTTTAAAACTTAGCAACGATTTTAAACCTCTTACGTGCAGTTTAAAGCCTTTTTAATTCTTTTAACAATTTGAATTTACTTATTTAATGCTACTCCGTATATTTACATGTATAAATAACGTAATTAAACAAAAAGGTAAAATGGGCGGTTTAAAACTTAGCAACGATTTTAAACCTCTTACGTGCAGTTTATAGCCTTTTTAATTCTTTTAACAATTTGAATTTACTTATTTAATGCTACTCCGTATATTTACATTTATATATAACGTAATTAAACAAAACGGTAAAATGGGCTCAGTAGTGACAATTATTTTTATTTTACACTCGGGACAATAGATGGCAGTGTACTCAATTAATCCCGTCATAACATATTTTTTTAGGTTATGATAAGATGTCTTCTAACCATTATATTGCTGTTATCTTCTTTTAGAATGCGTATTTTTCGATGCACGACGCATGGAGGTATTGGCCGGCCGGTCAAGCGCTCCCTGATGGCCATCTAGTGATCTCTTTAGGAAACTTTGTTTGCTCGACCGTTTCATATATATATATTTTTTTTTATGGCATCTCGTAGGTGGCTACTAGGAGACCGTAACTACTTAATCGGACTTTCCTGTGGATGCCTTAATTAAAATTAAAGCCTCTAGCCAGGGGCACTTAAAACTAAATTAAAATTAGGCGACTACGCACTAAGGGCACCCCCTGTGGGGTACGAACCTCGGCTTAGAGCGTCGCTAGAGAGGACAGCAAGGGACGGCTGGATCGAATGTGTTCTTAATGGTTTGATGTGATGACCATGACGTTTCCTAGTACTAGCTCTGAGAAGAAACGCCGAAACAAACTCAGAGGTCATTGATGGGACATTATGATATTACTGGCTCAGCTGCGGCGCGGGCTGGCCTTCATCGGACAAGGGACGGGGGAGGGGATTACTACGTGGAGCGCGTCGCGATGGACCTCGGCGGCGAGGTCGGTAGGTCGGTCTGTTTTTGTGTAATGTCCTGGTGGCCTTATTGGCCTCTTGGAAGAGGGTAATGGGGTCATCGGGGTCTGTGAGGGCATGCCGAGGGCGGCGAAGTCGGGAGATGGTGGAGGGAGTTTGCTCGACCGTCTGCTCGAATTGAGCTGGACTCATTTTATTGTTCACCTGGTATCTGTATAGAGTATTCTGTAATCTGTGGTTTTGTCTTCTATTTTAATGAAATTAACAGAACATTTAACAAAAAATCGCCTAGAATGGTATATTGAAAGTAAGGGCCTTTTAGCAGAATCACAATATGGATTTAGAAAGGGCAGAAGCATCACTGACTGCTTAAGCATTTTAACAACGGACATTAGCTCTTCCTTTTCTAGTAACCCTTCCACAGTAGCAGTTTTGCTGGCTATAAATGCGGCTTATGATAATGTAATATTATCAATTTTATAAAATAAATTAAGCAATATAATATAATAAATTTAATTTTCAGGTTCCATCAAATTTTTCGAATTTTATTATTAAAATCCTGACTGCACACTCTGTCAACATTCAAATAGGAGATCATGAGGTATCTCGCCTTGTATGGAGAGGTCTCCCACAGGGTTCAGTCCTCAGTCCCCTTCTTTATAACATTTATACTTTTGATATTTACTCGTCCATAACCCATCATGTAAATGTTCTTCAATACGCCGACGATCTGTTATTATATTCATCAAGCCATTCTGTTGATCAAGCTTGCTCTTACATAAATTCTGCTTTATCTGTTCTTGAGTCATGGTTGCACTTAAATGGCTTGGATATATCCACGTCTAAAAGTGCAGTAGTTTTATTTAAGTACTCGAAAAAAATATATTCCTTCTGTAAATTTGTTCTATAAAGGAATACCTTTTCCGGTAAAAGATAAATTCAGATATCTAGGTGTAATATTAGACTGTAAATTAAGCAGTGTTCCTCATTGTGATTACCTACATTGTTAACAAGTGTGAAAAGCACTTAAACATGCTTCGTTGCCTCTCTGGTGTGTGGTGGGGTGCTCATCGCTTTTTATTAAAACTTATCTACAATGCAATTATCAGAAGTACTCTGGATTATGGATTATTTGTTCTGGAACCTGGTAGTATAATGGCTTTTAAAAAATTGGATCGTATCCAGTCAAAAGCCTTACGTGTTATTACAGGTGCCATGAAGTCGAGTCCCATTAATGCACTCCAAGTTGAATGCGGGGAAGCGCCTTTATATCTAAGAAGACAATTCTTATCTGACAAATACTTATTCCGTATTCTTCAGCTTTCAATTCATCCTCTCATTCCCAAACTAGACTCGCTAGTGTTGCAGATGGAATATTCTGATTACTGGTCTCATAAACGTGCTCCATGTTTACTAGTTAGCTATAAAAAGTTCCTATCACTTTCTTCACCTGTTCACCGTTCCAATAAAATCCCCATATTCTGCAGTAGTTATGAAAGTTTTCAGTTCAGTCCCATCATAACCTACGATTGTGTAAATAAATCCGATCCCAATTACTGTTCAAAATTTAACAATTTTCTGTCTGAACATCTAGAATACCACCACATTTTTACTGATGCTGCCAAACGTGCTCCAACGGGTTGTGTTGGGGTAGGTGTTTACCATTCCCAATTTAAGATCACCCAAAAAAAATTTTTTTTTTTTAATTGTTATAATCTAGTGCTTGACTGCAATCCCGCCTGATGGTAAGCAGTGATGCAATCGTTGATGGTAAAGCGCACTAGCTTATTAAGCCTATTCACTCAAAAAAACTGAGTGAATAGGAAGGAAGAGGGCAGTTGAGCGAGGTGATGCAATGTTTAACCCAACAACACGACCAACGATGCTGCGCCAGAGGATGATCTGGAGACCCTCCACGATCAAACTCCCGACACAACAACATTAGGCACATCGTACCCGGCACACATCGCAACACAACTGCTCAGACCCGTCCTCCGTACGGCTTCACCAGCCATCATGCCGGAACACGACGAATCGCTTGGCGGCAAGACTTTGTCTGGTGGGTGGTAACTTATGCCGGCGGCTGATGTTGTTGCCTACCACCGAGAACAAAACTACCTTCGGAGACTTCCGTTTTTACAGGGGAATGTTTCGGGATATTAAAAGCCTTAGAATACATTCGTGTTTTAAAACTAAAAAAAGCAATTATTTTTACAGACTCTCGAAGCGCTCTTTTAGCCATTAATAAATCCCCTTACGAAGACAAGTCGCAGACCTCTATTATTTTGTCTATAAGAGAATTTGCGTTCAGAATGACCACTGAGGGCATCTCGCTACAATTTGCATGGATTCCGGCTCATGCTGGAATCCAAGGCAATGAAGTGGCTGATGCTCTAGCTGGTGATGCGGTGCATTGTGGGGACTTAGCCCTATATAAAATTTTCACTCATGACCTTTTGATTCTGCCTAAGTATTTTCTCCGGGACACCTGGAAGGTAGCCTGGGATACCAGTAGTAGATCGAAGGGACATTTCTTTTCTCTTATTCAACCCGAGATTCCGGAAAAACCATGGTTTGGCAGGACAAAATTTGGCAAAATGGAGACGTCTATTTTAATACGAATGAGACTGGGCCATGTTTGTACCCCATCCCATCTTGCCAAAGGAGATGTTTCATTTTGGGCCACCACTATGTACGCTATATAGGTAAAAAGGAAAAAAATAGAAGATTTTCATAAAAATACAATTAAATTGATTTGAATAAAAATACAAGTACATATTATTAATTATTTAAAACGTTTTTTAGTGACATAGCCCTTTATTAAGGTAGCCATGACACTTTTTATGACGTTTGATTGGCGACTTTGACAGTTCTATTTTCCCGTTGTGTTTGTGCTGAGTGTTGATTTGAGCTGATTGTGTTTATTTAATGGGCTGTATGTTCGGAATTCATGTTTTGTTTTTTTCGCAGTCATATGGTAGATAATATAGATACCTTAGATACATGACACGTCATTAAAATGTCACTGCCAAAATCTTATTTCGCTTATTGCTGACCACCATATTTATTAGTAATTGTGTTGCACTCCTTGGCCGAATTAAATTGAATCTGTATGAAAACTAAGCCAAAATAGAGGAAATTAATATTAACAACAGTTAACTATAGCGTAACTATACCTAGCATTAAGTGTACAATGTGCTGGCCAAGGCTCCATACATTCCAAACATCTCCTTTCATATTAATGACGACCCCATTTGCTCATGTGGCACAGATGTGGGCGACCTTAACCATATCTTTTTCTCCTGTCCCTTGTATGACCGTTCTTCCTTCTTCAGTAACCTATTATCCCTTGATACTCCTTTTCCTACTTCAATATTGTCTTTACTTTGTACAAATAGTTTTCCTGTTTAAAAATGTATAGTCTCATTCATCACCTTATATAATATAAAGTTGTAAAATATATTAACCATTTTAAACTTCCCATCATTATAACTAACAAAAAAAAAACTGGTCTTATATCTCCGTCCTATTCAAAATTCCGTAAAATTATAATTTTTATTTTTTTTGATATGGCATCTCGTAGGTAGGCTACTTTAGAGACCGTTACTACTTAATCGAACTTTCCTGTGAATGCCTTAATTAAAAATTAAAGCCTCCAGCCAGGGCATAAAACTACTTAAAACTAAGCGACTACGCACTAAGGGCACCCCCTGTGGGGTACGGACCTCTTAAAATTATAAATCCGTTTCCCTACCTTTATAGTTCCTAACAATCCCATCACACTTGACGTTGGCTGAATGCACAAACCGGGCGAAGCCAAAGAGAAGAAAGAAAAAAAAACCGTAGTGATTACTTGCTTGTTGTTACTTGTAGGGATGGGCAAATGGAAAAATATATCGATATTTATCGTATCGATATTTTTCAGATATATCGATATAATCACCCAAAAAATATCGATATTTCGATATATCGATATTTTTTGCCTAATTTGCAATTGATTATAAAATTGCCAAAATATTCGAAATTATAAAAAAATACACCTATGGCTGTTTTTGCATAAGTTTTATTATTTAAAAAACCGACCAAGTGTGTGTCGGACTCACACACAAAGGGTTCCTTACCATTGAGTTATGAAATTAAAGGATTTAAGTTATTTGTATGAAATATTACGCGGTATTAAGAGGTTTGCGATTTACGAGGTATTAACAAAAACTACTTACTAGATCTCGTACAAAACAATTTTTGTTGATAGTTTTCATAGTAATGTATAATCAGCTGTAGAAGTCCATTCCCACCTTAAAGACTACTGTCGCCTGCGCTAAACCGGCCACGCACACTAACGCATTATTTTTACTATCGCAGTCTTCATCTTTCTTTAAAGTAAGTAATGCAAAATTTCGTTACTTCATTTGAAGTTAAGTTAGCGGCCGCACTTAACAATGGTCTATCATAAGCGAGCGATTGTGGGTTCGATCCTTAATAACGGCAAATCTTTTTGTTGTTTCATATAATTTAAAATTATGATAACTGATTTGTATTTTAAAATAAAAATGTTTGCAAATAATATTTAAACGAATAGGAAAATTTACTGAATATTTATACCAAAATAGGTTTTTATTATATGTTTTAGTTTACTATAGATGTAATATAATAAATAATATAATGCAATATATTATAAAGTTATATATTATTCGGTATAGATATACTTATACTAATAAATGAAACAAACGTTGAAATGGCAGCATTGTAATATTTTATATAAAAGTAATCCTTGACAAACTTATGATATTATTATGGTAAAAAATATAAAAAACATTTTTGGTTTTTAGATATGAAAGTTATAGTATTACATGTTATCATTAAAGAGGTTATAGCTTAATTATTCATTTTCTTAAAGAAAAGAGGATTGAAGCTTAACCTGAATATTATTACAATCATAAAATAATCTATACTTAGAACACAAAACAGTGCTTATTACATTTACAATTTTTTTGCGTGTATAGCATGCCATCCTGCAGTGCCTTTTTTCGGAGTTTGAAGGCATGAGATTATAATCTTCAAGCGCTTTCTTAGTTCAAAAGTAAACGAACTTATTTCTTATCGAATTCCGAAATTATTGTTTTTATAATTTACCAAAAGTAATTTGTATTGAAATTGCAAAAGGCGACATCTGTTAGCCATTAAGCCAACCGAACATATTACTGTCACCTAGCTAAATTACTTTACGAGTTGGTTTAGAGTCCGTTATTACGATATATAATGACATATATTTAAAACACTTTGTAGGACACTTCTGCACTGTGATTGTTATAAATTGTTTTTTTTTTTGTTTAGCTCGATAAGTCTCCACCAGTATCGCCAGTTTATTTTTAAACCACAAATGCAACCTCTCTTCTTCTCAAGATTCAAAGGTTTATTCAACGGTAAATATTGTTGTTTCGTTCCACTTGTCTCGACACATAAGCCACATTCGTCCTCCAACCTCTTGACTTTGGCTTACAGTATTTCTCTAAAACAATAACAAATTTATTACACACTTTCAACAAGAGATTGGTTTGCACCTTACCCAAATAATAATAAAAACAACTTACACAAAAGCCGGTTTCATATTATGATATTTGAGATATATTGCTGCATATGCCTGCATATTGATTAAAAAAGTAAAACTATTAACACGAACTCATAACTATATGTTCACCAACCAACAACACCTAAGTAATATTATTTGAGTTATTGTAGTTTTTGTTTTGTTTACGAAAATTCTTTATTATCAAATAACATTTGGTAGGTACTTACAAAAATAAGTCACAGTACACTAATATTATAAACAACACTTTTACAGGCTAGAATCACCTTTATAAGCATACAAAACTGATGGCTACAAACTAATTACATCATGGTCATTTAATAATTTAATCTTATAATAACTAATGAAATTATTGTGGTAATTTCATTTCTTAAACAGAAAAGAGAATTAGGGGGTAGAAACAAAATCACAAGTACACAGTGATCGCGCCAGGTCACCGGCGGCGCACGAGCTACCGCGCCCCCCGCGTATAAGCCCCGCACGATGATATTGCGATGGAACCTTGTCACAATAACAGCGTTGTGACGTCATCTGTCACACAAAAGGACAGCTAGCAAAAGAATGTTAAATGCAAAATTAATATTAGGGTTAAGGGTTTATTTGTATTATATAATTTTATTACACTCTTTATAAAGAGTGTATGTATAAATTAATATTAGGGTTAAGGGTTACCTACTCACCCATATTCTGACAAACAAACTTTCATTATTAAAAATTTCAAGGAAATAATTTTTGTAGACGTAAGAAAAATATACTTATTCGTATATCTTTCTTACATGTATACTATTTTTTCTAACTACATTTCTGTTAATTTGCGAGCGGGAATTGAACCAGAGTCCACTGTGTAGTAGTCATGTTTTAATTACTACCTACATCTATCAGCTTATAAATAAAACCAGGATAATATGTAAAAAAATGTATATAGTCTTCCGAATCAGAACTGCTTTCTGTGTCTGTCGTTTCCGATTCACTGTCGTCGCCGTATTTATGACAAATAACTCGTCAGTTATTCGATCTTTATTCCAATATTCCTCTTCAAGCCGTTTAACATGATTGACTTCCTTTCGTCAGTCATCTGGAGTTATTGACTCCGACGCCTCCAACGTCAGAACTTCAATGCGACTTTCCAACTGCTACACATTCTTTTCTGACACCCTCGTCTTTACCAGGTTCCAGATGTACTCAATGGGGTTGAGGCCGCAGTTGTAAGGTGGTAATCTAACGACTTCATGGCCATTGCCAGCTAATAAATTGTCAATTTTATAATTTTTCGGCGGTCTGTGCCGTTTAATTAATAAATACAGTTCAGGTTTTGTACTGTCGTTGGGAAAGTCGATGTTGTGATCTTGTAGCCACTCAACAATCAACTGTTTTTTATTGTTCATACTTGGTGGCCTATTCTCATCCCTACTGTGATAAGGGGCGTTGTCCATCACAATTTTGGAGTTGCGTGGTATGTTGGGTACTAATTTTTCTGTAAGCCACTTGGTGAAATTCTCAGCATTCATTTGATCATAGTAATCCCCCGTTTTGGTATCTGCTTTAAACATTAAAAGGGCATAGTCAACAAAACCGCTTTAACTTCTTTATCCATCGGCGACCGGGGCTGTCGTTCCATCTCACTCCATCGGTTGCTGTTTGCCAACATTTTTCTACCGTGTAGTGTGCGTGTATCCACGTTTCGTCGAGATAAATAACGGGTCTTTTGTCTTTTATTTTTCACCAAGCGAGTAATTTTCTTTCATACGTCGTTAATATTTAGCCCTCCACGCTTGAATTTGGGGTCTTTAAATTGGGGCCAGTCTTTTTTGGTAGCATCGTTTAAATTGGTAGCCCAAATCACATTTAATTATTTTTCTTAATGTAGTTTCACTACCAGTATAATTAAGGTCTACTTTTGAAGCCGCCAAGATTTTGCGCATTGTTGGTATTTCTCTCCTCACCGTATACATTGAATCTATAATATTTCTTAAAGCTGTTAAGGAAAACCCGTCGAAATATTTCTTCTTTTGTCTTTTTCCTTTAGTAGGAGTTCTCATTTTGCTGCCACTGGCTGTTGCTGACTCATGCTCTCGTATCAATTTCGTCCCAGTATTTTTTGCAACGCCTGTGGCACATGCCACACACTCCGTGACTTTGATAGAATTTTGCAAAATATTTTTAATAACTATAAGCAGTTGCTTCGGTATTAAAATGTCCGAAGCACTTTTTAAAGCATGGTTTATACTTTCAAGAACTAACTTACAGTCCTCTTTCTCCATAACAAAATAATTGTCCACTTTAATTATAATTTCACGAGCACGACTATTAAATAATTTCTTACTCATTTTAACGAGTAACAGCTAACAAAACTAAACAACAAAACTGAAGAACAACAATAAAACAGGATAACAAAAACAAAAAGCTAACAAAAATATCCGATGTGCGTAAGTGGGTAAGCGCGGACTGAACTTGCGAACGGTACCGACGGTGCGAGTTAGACTACGTCACCAAGATGGCCGCCAATCGCAATATCATCGTGCGGGGCTAGTACTCAGCTGTATACGGTGAGCGCGGGGATGCGCTGGCGCATCGTACGGGCCCAGCTATGACTCTTTATCAGTATTGTGCGCAAACAATACGTAGTGATGGGGAAGCTTGTATGTACCGTATCTATCGAAACGTCGCAAGTCTTTTAATTCAATTTGACCAATGTTAGCAATTAATGTATTTGGATGACCTTTATTTTTGTTGTAAAATTTGCGAGTCAATTTCAGGATAAATTGAGTTATGGTAGGTAATTGTATAGAAGTGTGTAGTATTCTGAGATTAGTTTTAAACGGAGTATTGTAGGCAATTTTTACAGCTTTATTTTGAATTATTTGCAACGACTTATAATTAGACTGACAAGTGCTACTCCATACCGGACACGAATAAGTTAAGCAAGGTCTAATTAGAGTCGTGTATATCCTAAGTTTTGTATTAGGGCTGAGCTTACTTTTACGGTTAAGTATAGGACTAAGAGAACCAAGTGCTTGGGCACCTTTAATGCGTAATTTATTTACATGTTTTGTCCAGTTAAGCTTTTTGTCCAATACAACACCCAGGTACCGAACTTCAGTGCTCCATGGGATTAGTTGTCCAGTAATTACCAATTTTCTTTTTGGAGTGGCACGTTGGCGTGTAAAGAGTATCGCTTCAGTCTTGGATTCGTTCAGCTTCAACTTCCACTTGTTGAAGTATAATTGGAGTAGGTCAAGCGATAACTGAAGTCTACTAATTATAATGTCAATGTCATCATCGCTTGTGTACGATGCTGTATCGTCGGCAAAACAAGCCAGATGTGTACGAATCTGCACAGGAATATCACTCACAAATTTAATATAAAGAGGTAGGGACCAAGCACCGAACCTTGAGGCACTCCTGCCGGCACCGACCGGGCCGAAGAACTCTCAGAACCAATGTGAACCACAAACTGCCTGTTATTAAGATAAGATTTAATGAGTTTTATAAGATTTATTGGAATGCCGTAAGTGATGAGTTTGTATAACAGGCCCTCGTGCCAAACGGTGTCGAAGGCTTTTTCAATGTCCAGTAGGAACATTCCAGTAGACTGCCTAAGATTGAGATGATAAGAAATATGTTCAGATACTCGAGCCAATTGTTGTACCGTAGAATGAGTGGAACGAAAACCAAATTGTTCCATCATAATCAGCTGATCCGAGCAACGCAGCAAGCGATTATAAATCATAACCTCAAAAAGCTTACCTAGTACAGGAAGAAGGCTAATGGGTCTATAACTTACTGGTAGAGAGGTGTCTTTTCCAGGTTTTTTAAGTGCAATAACTTTAGCAGTTTTCCACATATTGGGAAAATATGCTAATTTGAAGCAACCGTTGAAAATTTTAGTGAGGTACACCACACATTTCTGTGACAGATTTTTAAGCATAACGTTGTGTATACCGTCATTCCCTGAAGCCTTTCTGGTCCTAAGTTTACGTAAGACTTTCCAGACTTCGGTTGGCCGCACAGATAGATGTTTATCATCTATGGCAACATCATTTAAATAAGTAATAGCTGACTGGACGTCCTTCTCGACAGACTCACTCTTCCAGTCACGAGTAAGATTTATGTTCATCTCGAAAGCATCTGCTAGAGCATCGCATTGTTCAGGGATGTTGGTTGTTAAAGTACCCTCGTGTGTTTTGAGTGGAGGTATTGAGTGTGATCTAGGTTTCAATGATTTAACTAGTCGCCAAATATCGTTGCTAGGATTGTCAACTTTTGAAAGTTTAGTGTTCCATATTTTATCTTGATGTTTTGTTATAGCCAATTTAATCAAGTATTGTAATTTATTGATAGCTGACCGTAAAAGCCTTTTTTCCGGAAGGGACACTTTTTGTTCCTTTCGACGAAGTTGATTTTTATATTTGATCATTTTAGCGATGTAATTTGGTAGTTTTATGTTAGTATTTGCGTGTGCTTTACTAGGAATAAATTTGTCTCTGGCAGCAGTAAGACACTGTTGTAAATAGTTTACGGCGTAGTCGATTTCGCCCTCGGATTGAAACACCTTTGAGTTTAGTGAGATCTTTTGGTCAAGAAAGAACCGGTATTTATCCCAGTCAGCGTCACAATATAGGTAGTGTTTGAATTTAGGTTTGCTAAAGCATTGTCCATTTACCGTAAAAAGTATGGGAAAGTGGTTTGAGGAAAGGGCAGGTATTGCTCGAACATCATGTATACTATTTACATTATGAGCCAGAATCAAATCAGGATTAGTAGAGGTAAGGTCGGGTCTGTAGTTGACCTGAGTAGGTGAGTCAGGGTAATGTATCACATAATCATGGTTAAGCATGTGACGAAAGAGTATATTACCGCGAGTATTAACATAACTACTATTCCAATACCCGTGATTGGCGTTAAAGTCACCCATTATTACAACATGATGCCCCAGGGACAATAAAATATCTAGATCGTATGATTCAAGTTGCAAATTGGGAGATTGGTAAGCTGACACAAAGACGTAGTTTTTCCCGCTAATTTTCAAACCTATAGCAACCGCTTCAATGTGTTTTGTTTTGGGAACAGTAATCGGTTTACATTCGAATCTCTCGTTCACCAGAATGGCTACGCCTTGTCCACGCCCATTGTGGTGTTTGTCTTGACGATAGCATTTAAATCCTGGCGTAGCTAAGAAAGTATTACAGGTAAGTTTGGTTTCACAGACCGCTATTATATCAATTGATAGGGTACATACAGCTAATTCAAGTAGTTCATGCATTTTTGAACGAACTCCATCGGAGTTCCAAGATAAAAGTCTTAACTCATTTTGATTATACATACCTAATGTCCAAGGTGGGTCAAAATTAACATAACTTTATCTAACATAGATTCACAGGCAGAAAATTGTGGTTTAAGGTTTTTAACACAGGTAAGTATTTCTAACATTTCTTTTGTCGAAGGATCATCCGGTGGTAAATTCAATTGCTCATTATGAGCAGAATTAAGACTGGTATGTGTTTTAACAGTAGCAGCATACGAAAGCTTCTTAGATGAGGGTGGTAAAATAGTAGGAGGTACAGCCTCATATTGAACTGCAGCATGCAACGGCCTAGACTGGCGCTCACGCCTAGCTTGGGTTCGTTGCAGGTAGGCAAGACGAGTCTCGCATTTATGATAGTTAGCAGGGTGGTTCTGGTCACAATTACAGCAACGTGCAGGTTTGAGGCGGTCTTTTTTAGGGCATTCTCTCGTTGCGTGCGGTTCCGTGCATTTGACACACCTAGCAGGCATATTGCAATTCCTCGAAGCGTGCCCGAAGCTTTGACATCTGTAGCATTGCGTCCCAGCAGTCTTTATGGGCGTAAATTTTTGAATCGTGACCACACAGTTGAATAAGTATTTAATATTGCGAAACTTTGCCATATCCGCTCCAGCAGGAAGAACTACTAAAAAAGGTGGACAAGATAATGTACTCACTATTTGTGTCTTCATTTGTGAGACTGATGCACCTGGAAAGCCTAGCTTTTCAAGCTCGGCAGGTAACTCATCTTGAACGTAGGATGGTAAACCTTTTATCACCATTTTGGGGACTTTTTCGTCTTTGCGTGTGTAAGTTAGGAAAGCAGCATTATCTTTGCGGAGGCCTTCCTTCAGAAGTTGATGACATTCTGTTGTATGACAACTTACTGAAACTTTGTTGTTTGCTCTATACTGAAGATGGAATTTGTTGGTGTAACGGGAGATGAGGTTTTTGATGGTTTCATGTGTCCAATCTTTCTGTATCTCCAATATTAAGGGTGGAATATGTCCATTTTTCTTTACTCCAGTTGATGCATTTCTGTAGAAGTTATTCATTGATTGTTCACTATTGTCGTCCACAGTGAGATCATTGAATTGGTTGCGCAGAGGTAATTTCCGCGCTTCATCAAACTTTTCAGAGTTTCTCGAGACCGCAGGACGTTTGGCGAACTGCCATGGGCCGGATATATCTTCACCAGGTCTTTTGGAATTGAGATTGCCTGTGGATTCCGATCGCACTAGGAATCTATCCATTTTAGTGGAACCACAATATCGATAATCGAAGAATATCGATACGATGGCGTGGCATCACTAGCGGTGGTAAACAACTAACGTGGTGGGGTTAAGGTAAATACGCGTGCGTGCGAACAGTATGCGCGGCGAACGCGAAGTGAAATTAGTAAGTATTAAGTGTCAGGCCAAATCTCTAACAGCGCAAAACTATTAATCAAGGCTTTATTTCAGCTTTGGTAGTTTTGGCGGACCTCTGGGCTCCAACGCGAAAGCCGCGGATGCAACCGGATAAACGCGAGATGATGGATGATGATGAGTAGATTTGTACAAACACTTTTACACATAAATCATATTTTTAAAACTAGATAAGATTGGCCTTTTCTATCCAACTGCTCTGAAGTGTAATTTGATTTGAACTTGTTAAATATTCTTTTTTTATTTTAATAAAGAATTTAAAAAAATGTGCAGGTCTGTTAACAGTATTTATGCGATTTGCTTCAATTATATTGTGTGATACAAGCAAAAATCTTATAACGTCTATTTTGTAACAACAGCTACATATGGACTGGTAGGTACTGCAATTATTAATTTAATTGCTGGTAATTTAAAGTTAAAGATCAATCTCCAAACTCTGCAGCACAGGCGTAGAGTAGCCAGTCTTGCTGTATTCTATAGGATGCATTTAGTAGAGTGTGCATGGGAATTTCATGACTTAATTCCGTCATCAGCGTTCCATCATTGGATGACTCGTCGCATCATGAGTATCCACCCTCACATTATTGACACCGTTACGATCGGAACGAAGTGTTTCACCTAGTCTTTTTTCTATACTTATAATAAATCTGCAGAGATGTCAATTCTGTACATGAAATATATTTCCAAAATAACTATCAGAGGGTGATAAATGATCGATACTAGTGCCAAAAATTTGCCAGTCTGTATATTCCTTATATAACCAAAAACTACTAAATGGATTTTAACGAAACTTAGTACAATTATTCAAAAAACTCCTGGGGAGGTCATAGTATACTTTTTATAACGCTACAATCAATAGGAACAGAACAGTGAAGGGAAATGTTGGAAAAACGGAAGAAGTTACACCATTATTTAAGCTACCGTCGCGTGTGTAGCCTTAACGGTTAAAGCTATATAGAAATCACGTATGACGGAAATATTCTAAATAAAATTGTCTAAAAATATCCTCGAACAGCATATGCCTATCTTTTATGGTTGACTCACAATAACATGTGTAACTCCCGATAGCTTAGCAGTTCGGAGCTTTCTGCTTATATTTGTTTACTCTTACGTTTATAATAGCTACTCACTTATTCATAATTAAAAGAGTTAGCATTACTACCTATTCAATAAAAAAAGAATCATAGAAATTGGTATAGAAACACCAAACGTATACATGAATTCGTCGGTTTACGGTGACGTAACAAATATATTAAGTAGGAACAATTCTTGGCTATGCGAAAGATCCATTTTAACTCATCGAATGACCAGGCATCTGAGATTAATAATAAAATACTGTCGAATATCCAGGGGAAAGCAAAGTTTATAGTTCAATAAATAAAATAGTCGAAGAACAAGAAGCTACTAATTACCTGATAGAATTTTTAAAGTCTTTAAATATGCCCGGACTTCCTTCTCATGAAATTTGTTTAAAAATTGGCATTTCGATTATTCTGCTCCGAAATTTAAGACCACCACAACTTTACAATGGAACTCGGCTAAAAGTAACCCGGTTGTAACAAAATGTAATCGACGCTCAAATTTTAACAGGTTGCGGTGCAGGAGAAACCGTCTTTATTCCTAGAATTCCCATAATACCAAATAATTTTCAATTCCAATTTAAAAGAACGCAATTCCCAGTATCGGTGTGTTATGCAATGACAATTAATAAGGCTCAATGGCAGCCTTTTCGTGTTGCTGGATTAGATCTCGGTGTTAGTTGTTTCTCGCATGGTCAGTTATATGTCGCTCTTTCCCGGGGTAGCAGTTCTTGAAATCTTTATGTTCACGTTCCGGACGGGTCAACTTTCAACATAGTTTACCCGGAAGCTTTACGCTGAAGTATTTTCGTTGTAGATGTTCTTAAGCGTCATGTAAATGTGATCTAAACCTAGCAAGAAAGAAGCCAGAAAGTCTGACAATCAGTCTTACCAAGGGGTACTGGGTTGTGGAGGTCAGATAGGTAGTCGCTCCATGTAGAACACTGATACTCAGCTGCAGTCGGTTAGACTGGAAGCCGACTCCAACATAGTTGGGAAAAGGCGACAGATGATGACGAGTTTCACGCTGCCGGAGTTGCGGGCATAGCTATTAATAATAATATTCTGCGATTTCTTATTGCGATATTTTTCAACAGTCCTGTAGATTGACATTATTATATTTCCCTACTAAAATACGAAAGTTAATCTGTTTGTAACGTCAAAACCACTGAACCGTGAGGAAGCACATATGCTAATTTTGTACGAAAAACCAAGAAAACGCGGACAAAATCGCGCGCAAAAGCTACCGCATAATATCAAAAGAGCGGAGAAATTTACCTGAGGCGATCTTCCCATCTAATGACAATTTAAGTATCTTAAAGTCTAGAGGGCGTTATCATCAATGATTGCATCACTACTTACCTTATGGCTGAGGTTCGTAGTCAAGCACTAGCTTACAACAACAAAAAATGTATCGTGAGACTTTATGGAACCAAAAATATTCTGCTTGGTATTTTCCTAATTACGTTCGATTCAGCCTCCAATCTAATCCGATGCAACTAATCATGTGTATTCTACATGGAGAAATTGCATATCTGACCTTTACAACCTATTCAATACCCAACTAGGACTGGTCGTCAGACTTACCAAGACAAAACTATATAGAGAAATATATACCGTTAGAAATGTTGAAATGTTCAGTGAAATCAAAGCTTACATGGGTTAAGTCCCTGGAGGCTAATATTTTGACCGAATATTCAGGTTACCACATCGATTAAGGTCAATCCTAGCCTTGGAATACGTTATCAAATTAATAAGTTGAGTGAATGTATATTTGTAGTAATGTGAAGTAATTAATGGAGTGTAGATTTGTCTCATGAGGGACTTTGATTTCCTACCTACCTTACGATTGTTGCGTACATTCTTTTGGCTCAAAAAAGGAGGCAACGGCTCCTTGTTCTAATTTTAAAATAGGAAATTGAGTAACAGTAATTCACATACTATAAAATGTTTACCAAAAGGGTTGCGAAAAATATATTCGAATACCAACTTTAGGAATATCCTACATTGTTATTCTTGCAAGGAAAATATTTGTGTGTTTTAAGTTGTACATTTATTTGTTAAATATATTTATATTATATTTTATACAAACATTTTTTTATATACACAATCAGCGTATAATGTTCTCACTGTTGGGAGTCCATGAAAGGGAGTAGACCGTAATCTTCCATGCTGGGCCATTGCGGGTTGGTACATTTCACATGTCCTTTTTTATTAAATTATAAATTAGCGCTTGACCGCATTCCCGCCTGATGGTAAGCAGTGACGCAGTCGTTGATGGTAAAGCGCACTAGTTTATTAAGAGCCTATTCACTCTAGCTTGAATACATTCAAATTGTAGTCCGACGGAAACACCGCCGCTGGCAAACTGTTCCAGTCCCTCGATGTAAGCGGTATAAACACTTCGTCCGCATCGTAGTGGTGTTAAAAATATAAGGGTGGAGACTTGCCGTACGATGGGTCGTCTGATGGTTTAACGGAGATAGGGGAATTAAATCATGCAATCATGTCTTCGAAGTTTTTGGCTTTAGGACATGTCGGTTTCCTCACGATGATAGATCCTTCACTGTTTTGAGAGCAGTGGTGATGAAATTATTTACACAAAGCAAAACGCCTAACGGGGTTCGGACCTACGACCTACAATATATAAGTCGCTGTCGATACCCCTAGGCTACTGCTGCTCCCTTAGTATTAAACCTTATTTTTTAAAAATGATGTTTTTTTTTCACCATCTCAAACTTTGTTATGTAGATTATAATAACAATGCGCAAACTCAGAAACGACACCAATTTGTCATATAACAGCTTTTTCCCGTGATTTTGTCCGCTTGAAAATTCATTTTAGCGTTCATTCTGATTTTTACTCGGCTTTTAAGAGTCACAACGTTAACTTAAAATAGCATATTATTATTTGAATTGGCCTATCAAAATCAAAAATAATTTAAAATGAGGCACAGAGTTCTCAAAGAATCAGCTTGTACATCCTATTAGGAGACAAGAGTCCGATGAAATAAAAAAAACGTATGCAAATTTAAAAATACACTAAAATGTCAGCCAACAAATAATAATTTATTCAACAATTTTAGATAAAAAAACCAATCGCCTAAAGCGAAAAAAGCTTAGCCAATGTTTTTTTTGTGTTGCTCTGTTTTTGTTTTACCACCCACCAGAAAAAGTTTTACCGCCAAGCGATTCGTCGTGTTCCGGCATGATGTCTGGTGAAACCCTACGTAAGGGGAACCCACCATAGCAGTGCAGCATCCTGACCAATACGCTAACCGTGCACCCTCCAATTCCCTTGGTATTCCATCCAAAGGTTGACTATAAGATCGCTCTTTTCGATAAGACCGCCCATTGTGTCACCCTTTGTATAAAATCTTCATATTTATGTTATGTAATTTATAACGATTCACATAATAAATACTATTCTATTCCACGTGCTATTCATGGTTTCAGTTTGCGTTCACAAAACTCAAAGTCAGAACTTAACTGCGCGCGTCGATGTCCCTGGGGTGGCAGCCTGTATTATATTTTATGAATTACTACGTTCCGCGTTTTCATGCGCATAAGTTTTGATGCAGTGGAAATATCCGAATAAAAACTATCCTTTATGTTAATCCTGATTAAAACTGTCTGTGAGCTGAATTTCATCATAATACGTTTAGTAGTTTTATGTGAAAGAGTTACAAACATAAATCCAAGCTGGCATTTATATTCTGAATATTCTATTGTTTTTCTTTCTTTTTTTTTTAAATTTCAAATAAGAGCACAGGTTCTGGGATGTCTAGTTACACAAGCATGGTTCATGTTGTTCATTCAGTTGGCCGGTTTTACGGCCGTAGCGAACTTTCTCGGAACATATACCGTAGCGTATTGTTATGCAGCTCTGCGGAGCTCTTGATAGTCTGGTGTTCTTGCGCGAAACAAAGAGAAAAACTGTTGAACAAATCGAAATGGATCTACCTACAATAATGTATTTTCGAAATAATTACTTTACTCTCTTTGTTATGTTAGTCTATATACTGGTTCAAGTTTATAATCATTTCAAATTTATGCTTACAGAAAATAAATTATCTCAGTTAAAATTAGTAATTAGTTCTCAACGTAGGGTATTACAAGAACGTTGTTTAATTATATATTCTCTTGTAATTATAACCATAAGTATGACGTGGGTTTGAACAAGCTACGTATATTTAAATATACAGGTACCTAGTATAAATTAAAATTTTCGACCTTAGAAGGTTTAGGTCGTATGTATAAGCCGTTGAACCTAGTCATAAGACCTAATACTTCTAAGAGTCGAGGATTAGTATACATTTTTTTGTATAATACATTCGGCTTTGCTTGTATGATCGTTCAAAATTATTTCACGGGAACATAATACTGGAATAAAAAGTGTGGGGTAGTTTCAAAAGATACGCAAAGAACTCCCCCTCCTTGCGTATCTTTTCAAACTCAAAACACTGATTTAAAAATGGAAATTACACTTAATATAGGGCAAAGGTACTTAAGCACATACTGAACAAAATTATTCGTTTCGTCGAGTAGAGAGCGAAGGAATTATCTCTCAAAAGCAAAAATCAATTTTCCATATTCAGAGTTGACTTTTGATACTTGTTTGGATTGTAGATATATTTAGATAATCAGCCTATATTGTTTCCACAGTTGGGACACAGACCTCCCCTCGATGAGAAGGAGTGGGCCGTAATATACCGCGCTGGCCCTGTGCGGGTTGGTATATGTCACATGACTTCGAAGTTTTGCCTTTAGGACATGCCTGCTTCTTCACGATGTTTTTTTGCATCGTTTTGAGAGCAGTGGTGATGAAATAATCGTGACCTCAATTTGATCTACAACGACTTGTGAATTTGCACTTCGCAACTAGTTTCAAAAAGCTCGTTTAGGAAGCTCGTTAAAAAGTCAAACATTTTCAAAACGATGCTGTATGTTTAAGCTTGTGGGAAATTGTTAGCCTACCTTTTTGTACCGGCTTACGATTTACTCGAATTAGGAAGCTGAGTTTTAATAAAACTTTATTTTCAATCAAACGTTATTTTGGAAATAATTATTTATTTTTGATTCTCTCGCACATTAATTGAAATACTTTATTTATTAATGTAGTGACAGCCTCCGTGGCGTAGCGGTAGCGAAAGCGGCCGTTGCGCAAGGAGGCGTGGGTTCGATCCCCGCACAGTGCCAATATTTGTATGCATGAATATGAGTATTTGCACTGGTCTGGACGGGTTGTTGGAGCCCTCAAAAGTCTAACCATTGGTCTAACTGCAATGCTTAGATATCGCCTTCGGGTTGTGGAGGTCAGACGGCAGTCGCTTCACGGAAAATATCGAAATATAGCCAAAATCAGCAGTTAGACTGGTAAAGCGGACCCCAGACTCCAAAGCTGAAAGCTACGGATGCGACTGGGATTAACGCTGAGATGAAGATAATGATTAATTTACATAATATAGTTTATAGATACGTGAGAAAGTACATAACAAAAAATACTGCTATCATTTCAAAACACACAATGGGGCCTCCCATTGTATGTATTGATTAACAACTGACAATCGTACATTTTTTATCGCTTTCTGCAATGTCTTCTAGGCATTTTAGATTTTCCCTCTTATTACAAACTGAAATTTAATTAACTTTAGTTCTAGCCTAAACTATTGAACCAGCATTTGTATTTCTATTTAAGCAAAGTTCATAAGAGTGTTCATCCGTGTTGAAACCACAAGATATGCGAAGTTACCAGCCAACTCTAGAATTTCTTGTAAAATTACAAGTTAGCACCGAACTATAAAACCCTGAACCATGCTTGCGATCACAACTAGCACATTTTGATCAACAAACAACTCTCCCTATTGTCTAGATTTACTATTAATAATTAATTAATAACTAGACCTTCCTGGAAACTGATACTTAGGCCAAGTTTGTGAACCAAATATAATTGATTTCAGCAATTAAGTATAAAGTGTTATCAGTTTCATTAAATATGTTTGAACGATATTGGGATTTCACTATTGTTCGGAATTGTTCCGGCCACTTTTAATTTCAGATTTATTTCAAGTAGGTATATTTTTGAGAGTAACAATGTTCTTGTGGTATCAGCCGTGACTTACAAGGTGTAGGTCGTAGGTTCAAACCCCGTGAAGCGTTTTACTTTGTGTAAATTATTTCATCACCACTGCTCTCAAAACGGTGAAGGAAAACATCGCAAGAAAACCGGTACTATTGCCGCCGAACTAGTACCTATAGGGAAAGTTCGACGACATGTGACATCTAACCAACCTCTGGGCCTGCAGAGTAAATTGCGGCCCAATCCCTCTCACCGAGAGGAGGCCTGCCTAGCAGTGGAGCATTATAGGCTAATTGTGTGTTATGTTTTTATATAAATGTTATGTGTGTATATTTTGGATGATCAATTGTTTTATTTTGGGACACGAATTTGTGCTTTGTAACTTATGATATTATATATCAGGACATTATAATTATGTAGACAAAATATCGACCCTGAACCCACACGATATGAGATCGTCTTGACATTGTCTCTTATTTTTACATGTTTTTATTAGCTTCACTTGTATGTTTGCTTGCTTGTTTGTTGTGTTGTTGTTATTGTGAGTGGCTCATTACTGTAAAATGTCCCACCGTTTTCAATACCTTCGTTTGTTCGTTTTTTGTTTAAAGATTATCGAACAAAAAGTTGAAAATAAACATAGTTTAAAAACTAAAAAAACATGCTTTTAAAAAATATCAAACAATTCAAAAAAGTTAAAAATAATTTAAAAAAGCGTGAGGCGCTTAATATACAAAAATTATGGCACAAAGCGCCTTACGTATTTTTTTTACATTATTTTTAACTTTATAGTTTGATATTTCTTAAAGCATGTTTTTGTAGTTTTTTAAACTAATATAAGTTTTTTTTATAGTATAATGATACTAGCATTTTTATTAACGTACTTAAAAAATATATACAGACGACAGCAGGTCAAGCTACTCGAAACTGGTCAAATATTTCCAATCAACTTTGAGTTTACTTGGCTATAAAGCTAAAATTTAATAAAGAGATTTGACCAAATATATTAGCTTGATGTGCTGTGTACCAGGTTTGGTGAGACTGATAGCGCCCCCTGCCTCTTCATTTAGAAAAATAATCCTTTATGTTAAGGTAATAAGTTTCAATTTACGAAACAAATCAAAATTAAATACATGATGAGAGTTATAAATGACTGGTGAAAGAGCGGTTAATGAGCTTACGTTGATTAAATCTTTAAAGTAGCAAGCTTGCTTCATTTAACTCCTTTACTAGCAAGATTAATTTCTAGTATTATTTTCTTTTGTTGATAACTCTATTTATTTAAGCATTAAAATATATTATTATTTTGTCGACAAGAAGTTAGATAAATATAAAAATTAAATTTTAATAACTGTCTAAAGTATAAATTACGGAACTAATTAAGTAGTTTTTTTCAATAATTCTAATTATCATTTTCATGGTCTGATTAGCTAAATTAAAAATATTCCAGCAATTGCTACACGACACAGAACATTACCTTTATTTACTTGAATTCAACATGAATGCAATAAGAATATTCACTGCTTTGGAACATTATAAACATGTTCAAGTCACGATGTTAGCTACGACTAACAATATATACACCAATATTCTAATAACTAATGTTTTAGCTGTAAATTCGGCTTCGACTCGTCACGTTTGTTCCACACGTCCTGCCAACACCATCTATTCGAAAATTCCAAATTAAACGTTAAAATGACGCTGCTGTATGAATGTTGCTTTTGTAAATGGAACCTTCAGCCTTTTGTGCACAGTTCACTGTCTATTGGCGCTAAAGTGATTAGAATATCGAGTCTAAAGCATGGTCAAACTTTCCTCAGAAAAGTGTTCTATTGTTAAAAATGTCACTTTTAACACTGGCACTAAATAATCCTGTCTGGCACCGTATTTAATTGTAATTCGAATCAATCTCTTGTGCTAAGCAATAAGGATATATTATATATGAAACATAGCTGTCTCGAAATATACATATATGAATACTAAGCCACATTTTCTACTGCAACAATTTTAGCAATTTCTTCTGTAGTATTTGTTGACGTTCTCCGTGGCGCAGCGGACAGCACGCCTTTTTGCGATGTGGAGGCCCCGGGTTGGATCCCCGGCCAGGTCATGATGGAAAACGATCTTTTCCTGATTGGCCTGGTTCTTGGATGTTTATCGGTATATGTATCTATTATAAATATATAATTATCGTGGAGTTAGTCTCCCATAACACAAGTCTCGGACTTACTTTGGGGTTAGCTCAATCTGTGTAATTTGTCCATATATATTTATTTGTTATTTTAAAACTAACTTAATTCCAAGAAAAATAAGTGTACAATCGGTCCATACAGTCCATAATAAGACACACATTTTCCTGATACTACTTACCGCGTCGTTGTTAATGAAGAAAGACAGGTTGGCGGCAGGTAGCGAGTGGCGGCTGATGCACTCTACTTTCAACTTCATGCCGGGTCTGTACCGGCGCTTTAGCCCATGCATCGACGGCCCAGACTTAGGCAGAACTGGGAACAAAAATAGCTATATTAATAATACTTAATTTATGGAGAATTGTCTTACTTAGAAGGTATTTTATATGTTGCGTCTGGTTATAAAACTTATGAATGCCAAATGATCCAAATCTATTCAGATGATTTGGTGATGATGGGGGGTGTGTGTGTTTGTCTAGGAGGATGAATGTGTGTGGGAGTGTGTGTTATCCCTAAGGATGTATAATGCATGACGCAT